>CAHIKZ030004932.1:412500-705000 GCA_903632075.3 Acanthosepion pharaonis | reverse complement strand
TGTCATAAACCAAAATAAACCAAACCAATCTAAACCAAAGAATACATATTCTATTCATACGAATCTATCCTAAAAATGTTGTCAGCATGAAATAACCCATTGAGGTTGATATGTCATAAACCAAAATAAACCAAACCAATCTAAACCAAAGAATACATATTCTATTCATACGAATCTATCCTAAAAATGTTGTCGGCATGAAATAACCCATTGAGGTTGATATGCTGTAAAACAAACCAAACCAAACTGATTATTAGGAACTTGACTTCTATTAGGCAAGTCAGAATATGGTGATTTTCTAAGCTTAGCTTAGATGTGGCACAAGGCTGAATGTATGAAGTAGCCAATGAAAATCGAAATTCCTCACATGTTTCGCTTGTAACTCTGATGAACACGCTTCTCTATTTGATCTCTTTCTTACATCCTCCTCAGACTTATGTCATGCTCTGCAACTCTGCCCTCTTGACAACTCTGACTATGTAATAGTTTCTAAAGATATATCTTTCTACTCTCTCAACATGTAAGAATCTCTTATTGACAGAACCTCTTTCTGTTATCAAGGCACTAACTGGGACTCATTTTGTAATTTCCTTCATGATGTCCTCCTTGGATTTATATTTTTTAATCAACTTGTCGAGAAATTGGCAACTGAGGACTCTTCCTGGGTGAAATCTGGCATTAAAGTTTTCAGGCCAAGTGAAATCACCATCTTTTCCTTGGTTCACATCGGTCTGTTCAGCAACTATAGCCCACTGGAATCACTTCTTCTGGCGATACCAGAGTTACATGTCTGATTATAACACATCTGTATCTATCTATATTTCTGAGATGAGGTATTATGTACATTATTTACATTATTCGGACTATTGTCCTCATCTTTGTTGCCATATTTATTACAACGTTTCGGCCATTGTATATTTTGCCCTTCTTCAGGTGGTTGGAATGTCGAACTGAACCCTTTATTTCGCTCAAGGACACATGGCACAGTGGATAAATGCGTTGGTTAGATCCAGTGACAGGACCCAAAGAGTTGTGAGTTCAATAGTTGGTTAAGGCAGTGGAGAACTTGGAGAGGGAAATTAACAGGAGATAACTGATAACTGATATCCATTATACATGGCACGTGGAACTAGAACAGTCTACCCCAGTGAGGGAATAAAGGGTTCAGTTCGACACTCCAACCACATTTCGCTCACTGGGGTAGACTGTTCTAGTTCCATGTGCCATGTTTTAATGGATGTCATCAGTTATCTCCTGTCAATTTCCCTCTGAAAGTTCTCCACTGCCTTAGCCGGTTATTGAACTCACACTCTTTGGGTCCTGGTACTGGATCTAACTAATGCCTTTATCCATTGTGCCATGTTTTCTCAAGGACATCACTGATAACTGACATCCATTAAAACATGGCATGTGGAACTAGAACCGTCTACCCCAGTGAACGAAATAAAAGGTTCAGTTCGACATTCCAACCACCTGAAGAAGGCCAGAGTGCACAATGGCCAAAGCGTTGTAATAAATATGCTGACAAAGATGAGGAAAATAGTCCGAATAATGTAAATAATGTATAACACATCTCTTTGTCACTAATCGTAATAAATGTAAGCATGTACTCAAAAGAGCCAATGTCATTGTTCATTGGTAGAATGAGACTCCATATAGCCTTTCATAAGTTTGGTTCTAGGGAATACTGGTAGCTCTGCAAGAGTGTACAAAACAGGAGCAAATCCTCCGTCCTTCCTACTGTCGATCAGTTTGAAGTGTTGTCATCTACTGCAGATAAAGCAGAGTTCTTTGGTTGTAAATTCTCTTCCAACTCCTTTCTGGCCTCATCTAGAGGATCACTGCTCAATTTTTCCCAAAGAACAGAGTCTCTACTGAGTAATATACACATTAATGTGTCCATGGTTTCTGCTCTATTACCATTTCTAAACTAGTTCCTCACAAAGTTTGTTGATGAGATGACAAAAGCTAGGATGCTGGGAACTGAGGCTGTGGTCATTAAGCCAATCAGCACCCAGGATACTGAACATCATGCTCTCATTGGTCCAATAGTTTGGCATGTCCAAAATCATCTAGGAAGACTTAGCCAAATTTTGATTGGCTGCCGAAATCCACAGTGTACCAAGGGAACCATGATGTTAATTTGTATTGAATATTTTTTTAAATTTGGGATGCACTGAAGTCTGCCGACTGAGGAATTATCATTATTTACAATCAGCCTAATATCCTCATCTTTGTTTTCATTTTTACAACGTTTTGGCTTTCTGGGAGATTGGAATTATCAATATTTACATTTATATTTACATTCAGATTAATATCCTCATCTTTGTTGTTGCTATCACTACATTTTAGCTCTCTTGGATAAGGAATTATCATTATTTCCATTATTTACAGTCAGACTAATATCCTCATCTTTGTTGTTATTATCCCAACATTTCAGCTTTCTGGGATGAGGAATTATCATTATTTACATTATTTACAGTCAGACTAATATCCTCATCTTTGTTGTCATTATCACAATGTATAGGCTTTCTGGGAAGGGGAATTATCAATATTTACATTGTTTACAATCAGACTGATATCCTCATCTTTGTTGTTGTTATAACAATGTTTTATTATTCAAATTCTTTTCACCTATGCAGGTAGATTTTTCTCATTCTGCCATTGTTTCTAGGGCTTCATATATTTGTTTCTCAGGTGAAACATGATGACCTCATGCAATCTTAGGAGAATAAATGGAAGCCATATAAATAAAATTGATTACATTGCAGAAAATTTAAATCTCAACATGCAAATATATCTAACATTTTAAAATTAACCTAAGTGCAGGGTGGGAAGTGCCGGCCTTTAAGCAAGGATTTGCATACATGCATACAAATGCTGCACTCTCCTGTTGTTTGTCAGTGTGTGAGGGTCAAGCAGATCAGTTTCTAGGAACCAACACCCTGACACCAGTACATGAGATTTGATGATAGTGGTGAAGGTTTTGTGCAGAACCAACCATCCTTTTTGAAGAGCCAAATACAGAGACCTGTTCCACTATGTGCCACAAGGTCCCCAAACGACCCTTCACAGGTTTTGAATTCAGAGTTATCCTTCCCCTAGACCAGTTGCCATCCAAGGCTATAGAACTGTTAGGGTAAATTACCCATACACAGATGGACTCTTCCAATGTACAAATAAGAGCAGGTACTGCTTTTGTCAGAGGTAGTTTTTTCCCAACTGTAAGTTCTGACAGTTCGGACTTAACATTCTTGCTTGTTTGTATATTATTGTATTAATGATTTTCGTTAATATATTTGTTAACTCAAGTCTGTCCCTCTATTTACCCATAGCTGGAGGAAAAAGAAGAGGATTCATGCCTTTCCCAAGGGTATTAGCACATAAGTGAATGTAATGGATTTGACTGGAATTCAAACTCAGCTCTCTGATACCTCAATCTGAGCCACTGTTCATTACCCCACCATGCCTCCTCACATATTCAAATATATATATATATATATATATATATATATATATAATGGACTCTCCCGTCGGTTTCGACATATGAGGATCTGCCAGCTTATTGATTCAGTTATGAAAGTTTATGTGCTGATCTTAAATGTCATTTAAGACCTGCTAGTGATTTACAAAGGAGGCCACATATGGAACAAGTGTGAGGATTGTGAGATGAGATCACTGTTAGATTGGCTGACCTTTTAAATCTTGCTCTCAGATAAGCAGATTGAAAATTGCTGTCCACTAAATCACGTTGATCTCCATTCTACCCGCTCCAAAGCTAAGCGCTCAAGGGTGTTATGTGGTATATATATATATATATATATATATATATATATATATATATATATATATATATTGAACATACAGCAGTCAGATGTTGAGAGAAGAAAGAGCAAAGCAAATTTTGTTCATGTGTTATTACCTTCGTATATCTTACTTCCTACGTTTGAGGCCTTACTTCTGAGCTCTCAGATGGGTTCGATTTTTGACTCCAGTGCCAGGCTAGGCTCCATATTGTTAAATTTGGTTATATGTGTACCTTGATACAACCTTTCCTGGCAAAGAGTCACCTGACCCATGGACAGTATCCATGTCCTCAGTTTCAACTGAAGCCAGTGAAGTGAGCTTGTTAGCAAGTTTCCAAATGCTTTGAACATCCCCTGCAGAGTTACTGTTTCAACAAATGACACCAACAGAATTCATGATGTACATGCTGATTGCCACAATAGGCAATCTGTTGCATCCCATTCAGCTAGACAGTCATTCTATTTAGATAATAACAATTAAGTTCCTTCTCTTAGAAACACCATTCCTATTGGAAACATGGCATCATCAGTATCTTATACTTAAACTACAGCAGTATGAACCAAATATTGTCTGTAATTACTATCTTTTAATCTTCAGTTGGATTTTTTAATCTTCATGTGCATGTCAACCTATTTAAATTCTTTTTGAATATATCAATATTTTTCAATAATTCACATCCAGAAATACAGATAAAAACATAGGGTAAAAAAAGAGAAATAAGATGAAAGAAATACTAGTCAAAAATGAATAATAATTGACATGGCTTCATCTAAGAAATTCAGGCAACTTAAGATTATTACTACTTGGTGGAAAGGCAAGAGAAATAAGATGAAAGAAATACTAGTCAAAAATGAATAATAATTGCCAAGGCTTCATCTAAGGAATTCAAACAGTTTAAATATTTGTAGTCTTTGTTTGGCTAGAATTCCAGTATGCAAAAATTTAAAGCCTCATCAGGCAGAAATGAGAACCCCCATTTAATCTTTTCCTTGACTATTCCCTGCACATTAGAAACACATTTATGAGGAAATGGGTATTACCCATTTAAGCATCCCATAGCACATTCCAAATAAGTCTACCAATTGAAGACAAGGATTCTTGTTACCTTCCTGAGGCTAATGAAAGCAGTAAAAGCACCTACCCTGAATTTATCATAAAATTTCAGGATTAGTAAATACTAAACACTTCAGATAACTTGGCATATGAATCAATTAAGTATAGGAGAAAAGGAAAGAACAGTACCAGATAACAGAAACCATTTGTTTATCATGCCAGATTATGCACTCTCTTCCAGAAATTGGCCTGCTCAGTATAGTTGCTATATAAACCACAGGTGGGTTCTGTGGGTGTTGACTCTACATAATACTCAGAAAACAAGTAGTCTCTTTATATATATATATATATATATATATACACACAGTTGTGAAGAGAATGTGAATATTTGCAAGTACTTATTGGATTCAACATAAATAGTTGATTCTGTATTTAGTTTTGAATAATTCATCAAATTTTAAAAAGTTTTGATCTATTAAATTCATATTTATAGATTTTTCTAAAAATTGGTGCAGTCCAAAATTATTCACCCTCCTCCCTCATGAAAATTACGAAATAATATTGCTCTATGGTAATTGTAATGTTTTTTTTTTTTTAATTTGCCATTTAATACAAAGACTCTTTGAAAATGAAATAGTATTAACCTGATTCTATAACATTCTAAAAGGTAATGAAGAAGACGTGAGTGTCATGTACTGTGATAACTCATTCATTCTGCAATTATGGCAAAGATGGCTGAACTTGACAAGAAGCTATGAATGAAGATAGTTGATGAATATGTGATGAATATACACAACACTTTCCAAGCATTTAAATGTTCCTAGATCAACAATTCGTAACATTATCAAGAAGTACAAGGTTCATTGTGTTGAGAATAAAATAAGGAATTGCAGAAAATGGTTAATTTCTGAGAGAATACAAAGGAAAATTGTTAGAGATGTCTCGAAGAATCTTCACTTAACGACTAAGGACATTATCAATAATGTAAAAACCTCAGGGTGAAATGTATCGATGAAGACAGTCACTAAATGCTTTCATTGAGCTTGTCGCCCAAGGAAAATTCCCTTGCTTAAGGCTAAAATGAAGATTAGCTTCTGCTAGAAACCATCTAAAAGATGGGAGCAAATATTGGAACTCTGTTTTATGGTCAGATGAAACCAAACTAGAATTATTTGTTCATATGGCATCTCGTTATGTATGGAGGAAAGTGAATGAAGCTCACAAACCAAAAATACCCTTCGTATAATTAAGCACAATAGTAGGAGCATTCTGCTCAGGGAATGTTTTGTTGCTTCTGGACCAGATTTAGTGAGAGTACAGAGTATCATGGATAAAGAACAGTATTTGACTATTTTTAATAATATAAAACAAAGTGCATGAAAGCTGTCTTTGGGGTGTTACTGGACATTCCAACATGACAATGACCTGAAACACACGGCACAAATTGTTAGAAAATACTTCAAGGATAGCAAAATTAAGGTATTGACATACCCCACACAAAGTCCTGACCTAAAAACCCATTGAAAATTTAAAGGCATATTTGAAAAAAAAAAAATTAAGAGAAAGATGTCCTTCTAATTTGGAGGAACTAGAAGCTATGGCAATGAAGAACGGAACAAAATACCTATCCGCGTGTCTAGTAATCTTGTAAGGAATTATCAAAAATCATTAAAGACAATAATGAAGACTAAAGGTTACGCAGTTGATTATTGAGGCAAGAGGGCCAATAATGTTGTCCTATGTTAAATGCTTTTTTGTGTTTTTGGTAATATTGTTTGACATTAAATAAAAATCTTGTTCTGGGCATCACTGCACGTTTTTTTTTTTTTCAAATCCATTATTTCATTATTTATGAAAAAATGCGCATGAAGTTTCCATAAAAATTTAAAGTATTACAGTTTTATTTGTAATTGTAAAAGGTGGGGGTGAATAATTCTGTCCACAACTATATATATATATATATATATATATATAAGTGAACATTGAAGTCAACACTTAGAAGCAACAGTCTGTTTCATGCTAGACACAATTGTCAAGCCACGAGTTTATATTTACTCATGCTCTATCTCTGAACACTTTATCCCATAAATATAGCACACCCTAAGAGTATATTTCTTCATATATATATATATATATATATGGCGGACTCTCCAGTCATATCTGACGTATGAGGGTCAAGAACCTCAATTCCTGGGAACCAACAGCCTGACACCAACACATATGATTTGATTATAGTGGTGAAGGTTTTGTGCAGAACTAATCACACTTTTTGAAGTGCCAAATACAGAGACCTGGTGCACCACATGCCACAAGATCCCCAAACAACCCTCCACAGGTTTTTTATTCATAGTTGTCCTTCTCCTAGACCAGTTGTGATCCAAGGCTATAGAACCCAGTCTGTTCTTCTATTTACCTATAGCTGGAGGAAAAAGAAGAGGATTAATACCTTTCCCCAAGGGTATCAGCATGTAAGTGAATGTAATGGATTCAACTGTAATTTGAACTCGGCTCTCCAATTCCTCAGTCTGAGCCACTATCCACTACTCCACCATAGAAAAGAGATAGATAGGGTGATAAATGAAATTAAGGGTTCATGTCTCTTCCCTATGCTGAATTTTATGGAAATTATATCCACTTGTGGACAGTAAAACCCTACTTTTAAAATCCAAATCAACCCAAATCAATAATCCCAAAATATACAGTCCGGGCAAACTTCTAGTATTAATATTTAATATTAATTAATATCTTTTTTTTTTTAAATAATTCACTTATTAATTATATTTTGTTTACTTCAAATCTTACTGTCTTTGTTGTTTATCACAAAGTCCTGACTCATTTGTTAAGTTTTCAAATGTAATTTGTTTGCTGGTCAGTTTTTTTTAATTGTCGCTTTTATTGTTTATGCCACATGGCTGTTACGTCATTTGTCTTTTATATTATCTGAATGAGATGCTTTCCAATTCTTAAGCACTTATGTTTCAACATTCTTGTTTCATTTGGTTTGGTTTATTTTACGGCATATCAAAACCCCAATGGGTTATTTAATGCTGACAAAATTTTTAGGATAGATTCGTATGAATAGAATATGTATTCTTTGCTTTAGATTGGTTTGGTTTATTTTGTTTTACGGCATATCAACCTCAATGGGTTATTTAATGCTGACAAAGTTTTTGTTGCTGGTAATATTTTTTTTTTTTTTTCAAAAATGTATTGCTGTTAATATTTTTTCCTTCAAAAATCTATTTCTGGTAATAATTTTTCTTCAAAAAATATATTGCTGGTAATTTTTTTTTCTTCAAAAATCTATTTCTGGTTATAACGTTTCCTTTAAAAGATTTTTAAAAAAGTAATTTTTTTCTCAAATACATTTCAGAATTAAGAATTATAGAATGAAATTGTTTTTAGCATTTTACTCCAAGTGTTGCACAAAATGAGCCAAATTTCTGCTTCCATAAAAGAGCAAATGGGAGAATTGCTTATTAGAAATATTCTTGAACTGATGAAAGATTGTAGAAATAAAGTTATGGTTCAGTTTGTGTTATACCTGACGTACCTATTCTATTATTAATAGACTCTCCCACACATAATAAGTAGTAGTAGTAGTGGCAGTCGCCAGGGGGGCTCAGTGGTGTTGAGCGAGTCAGTCAATGTCGGACATTGAAGTATCAACCATCACAACTTGATTGCTGCATCATTAACTCTTATTTCAAGTTCCTAACATTTTGTACGTCGAACCTAACTTAGGACAACTTATTGAAATACAAGCCTCCACTGTGAAAACTACTCTACAACAGTTTATTTTACAGCATATCAACCTCAATGGGTTATTTAATGCAGACAAGAATTTTGTAGATGGTAATATTTTTTTTTAGAATTTTTTGTTAATTTTTTTTTTTTTTTCAAAAATGTATTACTGGTAATAATTTTTTTCTTGAAAATTTATTGCTGGTAATAATTGTTTCCAAAAATGTATACTTTGATACTTTTTAATCCCAGTTTGGGGGTTAACTATTTGCCAATAATTGGGACCCTAACAGGTACTACCACCCCAGTCAGGCTGGACCTGGGAACACCAGCAATTAAGAGGTTGTTTCATGCTCCTCAAAACCTCCTTATAAGAGGCCTTGCTGTTGGATGTAGTTTGTCGTCTTACCCATGACATGGATGTAGTTTATCGTCATACCCAGGACATTTCAATATTCTATGTGTTTACATACATAATTCAAATGTTTCATTAATTCTTAAGGCTGATTTATGTCTTGTTTCATATCACAAGTCCAGACCCCAATCATTAAATCTTACATCTACTATAAATCATTCTTTCTTTGACAGTGTTCTCTCTTCCACTTTTAAATGGCCACACCTTCTGATTACAAATCATTACAGTAAACACAGAATAGTGACCAAGGGTAGTTCAGAAATACAGTGGAACATCAATTCATGAATTTAATTCGTACCTGAAGCCCATTCGTAACCTGAAACTATTTTTCCAATAGGAATCAATGTAAAATGGATTAATCCATTCCTGGTCCCAGGATGATTGTTTACCTTTTACAATTGTGCTTTGTGCACAAGTTTATTCACAAAAACTAATGAAAATCATTAAATCTAAGAAAAAATAAATAAACCCAATACTCCTGTTCACCTGCTTGATTTCATTGTATCACCCCCTCACTGTGGCTTTTTGGTGTTCCTCCAGCTTTACTTTTAAGGGACAGCTTGTTTCACTTTTGCCTGCTGGTAAGTGCTGCTGCTGCTTGTTATGCTTTACTGACACTTTTCTTTTTTGTTACTGCTGCTTTCTTTCTTTATTAGCAGCTTCCTACATTTGACAATAAATTAGTTAAGGTTATATTGTTGACTACATGCAGAATGGATTCAAGATAACTTGAGAAGTTTAAGGAATATTTTTACCAAGAAAACATCTGGAATATTGTTTCTGCTATGCATTTAGAGATTCTAAATAAAATACAATGACAAATCTGGCTTCAGTTATTTTCCCACTGCTGCAACATAGATTCCTTCTGCCTTTTCTATAAATATTTTTCATGCTAATTGTTCTGATGAGCTTTCCTCTTTGGTACCTAGACTTTATCAATTTAAATTCATAATTTGGTAGATTTTATGAATTCTCTCTGCCTTTTCTATAAATATTTTCATGCTAATTGTTCTGATGAGCTTTCCTCTTTGGTAACTAGACTTTATGAATTTAAAGCCATAATAGAGCTTCTCTCTGCCTTTTTCTATAAATATTTTCATGCTAATTGTTCTGATGAGCTTTCCTCTTTGGTTTAACTAGACTTTATCAATTTAAATAATTGTTCATAATATAGACTTCTCTGCCTTTTCTATAAATATTTTCATGCTAATTGTTCTGATGAGCTTTCCTCTTTGGTACCGAGACTTTATGAATTTAAGCCATAATATAGCTTCTCTCTTCCTTTTCTATAAATATTTTCATGCTAATTGTTCTGATGAGCTTTCCTCTTTGGTAACTAGACTTTATCAATTTAAGCCATAATATAGCTTCTCTCTGCCTTTTCTATAAATATTTTCATGCGAATTGTTCTGATGAGCTTTCCTCTTTGGTAACTAGACTTTATGAATTTAAGCCATAATAGAGCTTCTCTCTGCCTTTTCTATAAATATTTTCATGATAATTGTTCTGATGAGCTTTCCTCTTTGGTACCTAGACTTTATCAATTTAAGCCATAATATAGCTTCTCTCTGCCTTTCTATAAATATTTTCATGCTAATTGTTCTGATGAGCTTTCCTCTTTGGTACCTAGACTTTTAATTTAAATAATTTAAGCCATAAATAGATAACGTTCTTCTCTCCTCTTGGTGTACCCCAGATTCTATGAATTTAAGCCTTTTCTATAAATATTTTCATGCTAATTGTTCTGATGAGCTTTCCTCTTTGGTACCTAGACTTTATCAATTTAAGCCATAATATAGCTTCTCTCTGCCTTTTCTATAAATATTTTCATGATAATTGTTCTGATGAGGCTTTCCTCTTTAATAAATAGACTTTATAAATATTTTTCATGAATTTAAGCCATAATATAACTTCTCTCTGCCTTTTCTATAAATATTTTCATGCTAATTGTTCTGATGAGCTTTCCTCTTTGGTAACTAGACTTTATCAATTTAAGCCATAATATAGCTTCTCTCTGCCTTTTCTATAAATATTTTCATGCGAATTGTTCTGATGAGCTTTCCTCTTTGGTACCTAGACTTTATGAATTTAAGCCTCTGCCTTTTCTATAATATTTCATGATAATTGTTCTTCTCTCTGCCTTTTCTATAAATATTTTCATGCTAATTGTAAGCCTCTTGGTATAGATATAATTTAAGCTAATATAGCTTCTCTGCCTTTTCTATAAATATTTTCATGCTAATTGTTCTGATGAGCTTTCCTCTTTGGTACCTAGACTTTATCAATTTAAGCCATAATATAGCTTCTCTCTGCCTTTTCTATAAATATTTTCATGCTAATTGTTCTGATGAGCTTTCCTCTTTGGTACCTAGACTTTATCAATTTAAGCCATAATATAGCTTCTCTCTGCCTTTTCTATAAATATTTTCATGCTAATTGTTCTGATGAGCTTTCCTCTTTGGTACCTAGACTTTATGAATTTAAATCATAATATAGCTTCCCTTGGTACTTCCTTTAGCTATAAATATTTTCATGCTAATTGTTTTATAGAATTTCTTCTTCCTTTTCTATAAATATTTTTCATGCCTCATTGTTCTATAATTTTCCTCTTTGAAATCAGAGATGATAACTAATCTCCTTTTCTGCTTCTCTCTTCCTTCTTTCACACCTCATGCTAATTGTTCTGAGAAAATCTCTTCACCTTTTATGAATTTAAGCCATTTAAGCATTTTTCTTCATAAATTTAAAGGAATCTAATTGTTCTGATGCACTTTCCTTCTTGGATTCTGTTCTTTAAAATAACCATAATACTTCATCTTTTTTCTATAAATTTTTTCATTTTCTTCACAATATAAAGGAATCCCCTTCTGCATCTTAGACTTCTTTCTTTTATTATCTTGGGTATACCTTCTTCCTTTTCTATAAATATTTTCATTTTCTTCATACTGTTTTGATGGGCTTTTTATTTTATTCTTTCTTTATTTTAAAATAACCACATCTCACCTTTTCTATAAATCCATTTTCTTCATAAATGATAAAGGGATCTCCTTTTTCTGCATTTTTTTTTTTTTTTTTGGTAATAAAAATAACCAGATTTGTATATTTAAGCCATAAATGATAAATCAAAAAGAACAAGAAATAAATGGTTTTCATGCTAAATATTAAAATAACCACCTTTCACCTCTTTACCATTTTTCTTTATAAATGATAAGCCATGCAGCACTCTGCCTTTTTCTTTATAAATATTTTCATAACCAAAACCTTTTTCTGATTTAAGCATTTTTCTTCACAGACACAGACACATTTATACGTCTTTCTTTATAAATAATAAAATAACCTAAGCTTCTTTCTTAAATTTAAGCATTTTTCTTCATAAATGATAAAGAATCTCCTTTTTCTAAGAATGGACTGTTCTAACCACCTTTCCCTTTTTCTATAAAGAGGCATTTTCTTCGGAATCTCCCCATCTGAAAATTTATACTTCTTTATTTATAAATATTAAAATATATATTTCATTTTTTCTATAAAATGCTGCTTTTTCTTCATAAATGATAAAGAATCTCCTTTTAAGCATTTATAGCTTCTTTCTTTATAAATATTATAACCTTTTCTATAAATTTAGGCATTTTCTTCAATTGTTCTTCTCTCCTTTTTCTACATTTAAATATTAAGCATTTTCTTCATAAATGATAAATGAATCTCCTTTTTGCACATTTATACTTCTTTCTTTATAAATATTAAAATAACCACCTTTTTTTTCTTTTTCTTCATAAATATTTTTTTCTGCACATTTATATTCTTCTTATAAATATTAAAATAACTTTCCTTTTTTCATAATTTTTCTTCATAAATGATAAAATCTCCCTTTTTTAATTATACTTCTTTCTTTATAAATATTAAAATAACCACCTTTCTTCTTTTTCTATAAATATTTTCATCATAATTGTTCTGATAAATCTCCTTTTTTGCACATTTATACTTCTTTCTTTATAAATTTAAAATCACCTTCATTTTCTATAAATTTAAGCATTTTTTCTTCATAAATTTAAAGGATCTCCTTTTTTCTGACATTTAATTCTTTTCTTTATAAATATTAAAATAACTTTATGAATTTAATAAATTTAGGCATTTTTCAGAAATGATAAAGGAATCTCCTTTTTCTGCACATTGATACTTCCTTTATAAATATTAAAAATAAGAACACCATTTTTCTATAAATTTAATCCATTTTCTTTTGATAAAAGCTTTTTTCTGCTTTTTATACTTTTTCTTTATAAATATTAAAATAAGTTACCTAGCAAATTTTCTATAAATTTAGAAAAAATTTGAAAAATCTCCTTTTTCTGCACATTATCCTTCTTTCTTTATAAACTTTCAAAAAATTTAAGCCATAAATATAAAGGCTTTTTCTGCAATTTAATTTTCTTTAAAAAGAAAAATAACCACCTAAATAATTCTTGCTAAATGGAAAAGGAATCTCCTTTTTTTGCATTTATACTTCTTTCTTTATAAATATTAAAATAACCACCTTTCACCTTTTCTATAAATTTATTCATTTTCTTCATAAATGATAAAGGAATCTCCTTTTTCTGCACATTGCCGCTTCTTTCTTTAAATATTAAAATAATTCTTTTTTTACCTTTTCTATAAATTTATTCATTTTTTCATAAATGATAAGGAATCTCCTTTTTCTGCACATTTATACCTCTTTCTTTTTATCAAATATTTTTCACCATTTTCTATAATTTAAGCATTTTTCTTCATAAATGATAAAAGGTCTCCTTTTTCTGCACATTTTTACTTCTTTCTTTTATAAATATTAAAATAACATTTCAGCTTTTCTATAAATTTAGGCATTTTTCTTCATAAATGATAAAAGCTTTCCCTTTTTGTGAACATTTATACTTCTTTCTTTATAAATATTAAAAGAACCACCTTTCACCATTTTCTATAAATTTAAGCATTTTCTTCATAAATGATACTCCTCCTTTTCTGCAATTTATACTTCTTTCTTTTAAATATTAAAAAACACCTTTTCATCTTTTTCTATAAATTTAGGCTTTTTCTTCTTTATAAGTTTCATAAATAAAAAAATAACCATTTCTTCTGCTTTTCTATAAATTTAAAATAAAATTTTTTTTTTCTTCAATAAATGTTCTTCATGAATCTCCTTTTCTGCACATTTATACTTCTTTCTTTATAAATATTAAAATAACCACCTTTCTTCCTTTTCTATAAATTTATTTTTCTTCATAAATGATAAAAGAATCTCCTTTTCTATATTTATACCTAGAAATAAATATTAAAATAACCACCTTTCACCTTTTTCTATAAATTTACATTTTTTCTTCATAAATGATAAAGGAATTTCCTTTTTGGTACATTTTATACTTCTTTTTCTTTTTAAATATTAAAATAACCACCTTTTCTGTAATTTTTTTCTTTATAAATTTTTTCATTTTTTTTCTTCATTTTTCTTCAAAATGAAAAGGAATCTCCTTTTCTGCACATTTATACTTCTTTCTTTATAAATATTAAAATAACCACCTTCAACTCTTCCTTTTCTATAGAACATTTTCTTCATAAATGATAAAGGAATCTCCTTTTTCTGCATTTTTTCTTTCTTTATAAATGATAAAATAACCTTACTTCTCCCTTTTTCTATAAATTTTTTTTTCTTTATAAATGATAAAGGGAATCTCCTTTTTCTGCACATTTATACTTCTTTCTTTTTCTTCATAAATATTAAAATAACCACCTTTCTTTTCCTTTTTTTTTCTATAAATTTAAAATTTTTTCTTCATAAATGATAAAGGAATCTCCTTTTCTGCACATTTATACTTCTTTCTTTATAAATATTAAAATAACCACCTTTTCATCTTTTCTATAAATTTAAGCATTTTCTTTCATAAATGATAAAGGAATTTCCTTTTCTGCACATTTATACTTCTTTCTTTATAAATATTAAAATAACCACCTTTTCACCTTTTTCTATAAATTTTTTTTATCCATTTTTTCTTCATAAATGATAAAAGGAATTCCTCCTTTTCTGCACATTTATACTTTTTCTTTATAAATATTAAAATAAATAAATTTAGGCATTTTCTTTTCACCTTTTTTTTTTTCTTTTTCTTTATAAATAAGAGCATTTTTTTCTATAAATTTAAATTTTCTTCATAAATTTAAAAGAATCTCCTTTTTTCTGCACATTTATACTTCTTTCTTTATAAATATTAAAATAACCACCTTTCACCTTTTCTATAAATTTAAGCTTTTCTTCATAAATTTCCCTTTTATGCACATTTATACTTTTTCTTTATAAATATAAAAATAACCACCTTTCACCTTTTCTATAAATTTAGGCATTTTTCTTCATAAATGATAAAGAATCTCCTTTTCTGCATTTATACTTCTTTCTTTATAAATATTAAAATAACCACCTTTCACCTTTTCTATAAATTTAGGCATTTTTCTTCATAAATTAAAGAATCTCCTTTTTCTGCATTTATACTTCTTTCTTTATAAATATAAAATAATTTCACCTTTTCTATAAATTTAAGCATTTTTCTTCTTATGATAAAATTTCTCCTTTTTCTGCACATTATACTTCTTTCTTTATAAATATTAAAAATAACCTTTCACCTTTTTCTATAAATTTAAGCATTTTTCTTCATAAATGATAAAGGAATCTCCTTTTTCTGCACATTTATACTTCTTTCTTTATAAATATTAAAATAACCACCTTTCACCTTTTTCTATAAATTTAGGCGCATTTTTTCATAAATGATAAAAGAATCTCCTTTTCTGCACATTTATACTTTTCTTTATAAATATTAAAATAACCACCTTTCACCTTTTCTATAAATTTAAGCATTTTCTTCATAAATGATAAGGAATCTCCTTTTCTGCACATTTATACTTCTTTCTTTTATAAATATTAAAATAACCACCTTTCACCTTTTTCTATAAATTTAGGCATTTTTCTTCATAAATGATAAAGGAATCTCCTTTTTCTGCACATTTATACTTCTTTCTTTATAAATATTAAAATAACCACCTTTTCACCTTTTTTCTATAAATTTAAGCATTTTTCTTCATAAATGATAAAAGAATCTCCTTTTTCTGCACATTTATGCTTCTTTCTTTATAAATATTAAAATAACCACCTTTCACCTTTTCTATAAATTTAAGCATTTTTTCATAATTTATAAATTCCTTTTCTGCATTTTTTCTTTCATAAATGATAAAATAACCAATCTCACCTTTTTCTATAAATTTAAGCATTTTTCTTCTAAATTAAAAGGAATCTCCTTTTCTAAATACTTCTTTCTTTAAAATATTAAAATAACCACCTTTCACCTTTTTCTATAAATTTAAGCATTTTTCTTCATAAATGATAAAGGAATCTCCTTTTCTGCACATTATACTTCTTTCTTTTATAAATATTAAAATAATTACCTTTCACCTTTTTCTATAAATTTATTTTCTTCATAAATAAAAAGGAATCTCCTTTTCTGCACATTTATACTTCTTTCTTTATAAATATTAAATAACCACCTTTCACCTTTTTCTATAAATTTTCATTTTCTTCATAAATGATAAAAGAATCTCCTTTTCTGCATTTATACTTTTTTTTTTATAAATATTAAAATAACCACCTTTCATCTTTTCTATAAATTTAGGCATTTTTCTTCATAAATGATAAAGAATCTCCTTTTTCTGCACATTTATACTTTTTTCTTTATAAATATTAAAATAACCACCTTTTCACCTTTTTCTATAAATTTAAGCATTTTTCTTCATAAATGATAAAGGAATCTCCTTTTTCTGCACATTTATACTTCTTTCTTTATAAATATTAAAATAACCACCTTTCACCTTTTCTATAAATTTAGGCATTTTTCTTCATAAATGATAAAGGAATCTCCTTTTCTGCACATTTATACTTCTTTTTTATAAATATTAAAATATTAAAAAATTTAACATTTTCTTCCTCCCTTTTCTGCACATTTATACTTCTTTTTTTATAAATTTAAATAACCATTTTTTCTATAAATTTAAGCATTTTTCTTCATAAATGATAAAGGAATCTCCTTTTTTCTGCACATTTATACTTCTTTCTTTATAAATATTAAAATAACCACCTTTTCACCTTTTCTATAAATTTAAGCATTTTCTTCATAAATGATAAAGGAATCTTTTTTCTGCACATTTATACTTCTTTCTTTATAAATATTAAAATAACCACCTTTCACCTTTTTCTATAAATTTAAGCATTTTTTCTTCATAAATGATAAAGGAATCTCCTTTTTTTCTGCACATTTATACTTCTTTCTTTTTAAATATTAAAATAACCACCTTTCACCTTTTTCTATAAATTTTTTTTCTTCATAAATGATAAAGATGAATCTCCTTTT
Source organism: Acanthosepion pharaonis (assembly GCA_903632075.3). Taxonomy (NCBI): domain Eukaryota; kingdom Metazoa; phylum Mollusca; class Cephalopoda; order Sepiida; family Sepiidae; genus Acanthosepion; species Acanthosepion pharaonis. The sequence goes on along the minus strand of CAHIKZ030004932.1, from coordinate 687,564 downwards.
CTTTTGGTACCGAGACTTCTTTCTTTATAAATATTAAATAACCACCTTTCACCTTTTTTCTATAAATTTAAGCATTTTCTTCATAAATGATAAATGAATCTCCTTTTCTGCACATTTATACGTCTTTCTTTATAAATATTAAAATAACCACCTTTCACCTTTTTCTATAAATTTAAGCATTTTTTTCTTCATAAATGATAAAGGAATCTCCTTTTTCTGCACATTTATACTTCTTTCTTTATAAATATTAAAATAACCACCTTTCACCTTTTTCTATAAATTTATATTTTTTCTTCATAAATGATAAAGGAATCTCCTTTTTCTGCACATTTATACTTCTTTCTTTATAAATATTAAAATAACCACATTTTTCTTCCTTTTTCTATAAATTTAGGCATTTTCTTCATAAATGATAAAATGAAAAGGAATCTCCTTTTTCTGCACATTTATACTTCTTTTCTTTTTATAAATATTAAAATAACCACCTTTCACCTTTTTTCTATAAATTTAAGCATTTTTCTTCATAAATGATAAAGGAATCTCCTTTTTTTCAATGGGCTTTCTTTGCAAATTATAACTTCTTTCTTTATAAATATTAAAATAACCACCTTTTTCATAAATATTAAAATAACCTTTTTCTATAAATTTAGGCATTTTTCTTCATAAATGATAAAGGAATCTCCTTTTTCTGCACATTTATACTTCTTTCTTTATAAATATTAAAATAACCACCTTTCACCTTTTTCTATAAATTTAAGCATTTTTCTTCATAAATGATAAAGGAATCTCCTTTTTCTGCACATTTATACTTCTTTCTTTATAAATATTAAAATAAGTTACCTTTCACCTTTTTCTATAAATTTAGGCATTTTTCTTCATAAATGATAAAGGAATCTCCTTTTTCTGCACATTTATACTTCTTTCTTTATAAATATTAAAATAACCACCTTTCACCTTTTTCTATAAATTTAATTTTTCATAAATGAAAGAACCTTTTCTTCATAAATGATAAAGAATCTCCTTTTTTTTTATACTTCTTTCATTTAAAATAACTTTCATCTTTTCTTTTTAAATTTTAAAATAAAAATCTCCTTTTCTGCACATTTATACTTCTTTCTTTTATTAAAATAACCACCTTTCACCTTTTTCTATAAATTTAGGCATTTTTTCTTCATAAATGATAAAGGAATCTCCTTTTTTCTGCACATTTATACTTCTTTTTTTTATAAATATTAAAATAACCACCTTTCACCTTTTTTTCTATAAATTTAAGCATTTTTTCTTCATAAATGATAAAGGAATCTCCTTTTTGCACATTTATACTTCTTTCTTTATAAATATTAAAATAACCACCTTTCACCTTTTTTCTATAAATTTAAGGCATTTTTTCTTCATAAATGATAAAGGAATTTCCTTTTCTGCATTTATACTTCTTTCTTTTATAAATATTAAAATAACCACCTTTCACCTTTTTCTATAAATTTAAGCATTTTTTCTTCATAAATGATAAAGGAATCTCCTTTTTCTGCACATTTATACTTCTTTTTTATAAATATTAAAATAACCACTTTTCACCTTTTCAAATTTAAGCATTTTTTTCATAAATTTAGGAATCTCCTTTTTTCTTCATAAATGATAAAAATAACCACCTTTCTTTCTATAAATTTAAGCATTTTTCTTCACATTTATACTTCTTTCTTTATAAATATTAAAATAACCACCTTTCACCTTTTTTCTATAAATTTAAGCATTTTCTTCATAAATGATAAAGAATCTCCTTTTCTCTGCACATTTATAAATTCTTTCTTTATAAATATTTTTCTTCAAAATAAAAACCTTTTCACCTTTTTTCTATAAATTTAAATAACATTTTTCTTTTTCATAAATGATAAAGGAATCTCCTTTTTCTGCACATTTATACTTCTTTCTTTATAAATATTAAATAACCACTTTCACCTTTTTCTATAAATTTATTTTCTTCAAAATAATAAACCTTTTTCTGCACATTTATACTTTTTTCTTTATAAATATTAAAATAACCACCTTTCACCTTTTTCTATAAATGAAATAAAAGAATCTCCTTTTTCTGCACATTTATACTTCTTTCTTTATAAATATTAAAAATAACCACCTTTCACCTTTTTTTAAATATAAATTTAATCTTTTCATTTTTTGGCTTCATAAATGATAAAGGAATCTCCTTTTTCTGCACATTTATACTTCTTTCTTTATAAATATTAAAATAACCACCTTTCACCTTTTTCTATAAATTTAAGCATTTTCTTCATAAATGATAAAGGAATCTCCTTTTTCTGCACATTTATACTTCTTTCTTTATAAATATTAAAATAACCACCTTTCACCTTTTTTCTATAAATTTAAGCATTTTTTTCTCATAAATGATAAAGAATCTCCTTTTCTGCAATCTTCTTTTTTATAAATATTAAAATAACACCTTTCATTTTTTTTCTATAAATTTAGGCATTTTCTTTATAAAGGAATCTTTTCTGCAATTTAACTTCTTTCTTTATAAATATTAAAATAACACCTTTTTTCTATAAATTTAAGCATTTTTCTTCATAAATGATAAAGGAATCTCCTTTTTCTGCACATTTATACTTCTTTTCTTTATAAATATTAAAATAACCACCTTTCACCTTTTTCTATAAATTTAGGCATTTTTCTTCATAAATGATAAAGAAATCCTTTTTCTGCACATTTATACTTCTTTCTTTATAAATATTAAAATAACCACCTTTCACCTTTTCTATAAATTTAAGCAAAAATGATAAAGGAATCTCCTTTTTCTGCACATTTATTTCTTTCTTTATAAATATTAAAATAACCACCTTTCACCTTTTTCATAAATTTAAGCATTTTTCTTCAAAATGATAAAATCTCCTTTTTTCTGCACATTTATACTTCTTTCTTTATAAATATTAAAATAACCACCTTTCACCTTTTTTTTTCTATAAATTTAAGCATTTTTCTTCATAAATGATAAAGGAATCTCCTTTTTCTGCACATTTATACTTCTTTCTTTATAAATATTAAAATAACCACCTTTCACCTTTTTCTATAAATTTAAGCATTTTTCTTCATAAATGATAAAGGAATCTCCTTTTTCTGCACATTTATACTTCTTTCTTTATAAATATTAAAATAACCACCTTTCACCTTTTTCTATAAATTTAAGCATTTTTCTTCATAAATGATAAAGAAATCTCCTTTTTTCTGCACATTTATACTTCTTTCTTTATAAATATTAAAATAACCACCTTTTCACCTTTTTTCTATAAATTTAAGCATTTTTCTTCATAAATGATAAAGGAATCTCCTTTTTGCACATTTATACTTCTTTCTTTATAAATATTAAAATAACCACCTTTCACCTTTTTCTATAAATTTAATTTTTTTCTTCATAAATGATAAAGAATCTCCTTTTTTTTCTTTATAAATATTAAAATAACCACCTTTCACACATTTATACTTTTTCTTTATAAATATTAAAATAACCACCTTTCACCTTTTTTCTATAAATTTAAGCATTTTTTTCATAAATGATAAAGGAATCTCCTTTTCTGCACATTTATACTTCTTTCTTTATAAATATTAAAATAACCACCTTTCACCTTTTTCTATAAATTTAAGCATTTTCTTCATAAATGATAAAGGAATCTCCTTTTTTCTGCACATTTATACTTCTTTCTTTATAAATATTAAAATAACCATTTCACCTTTTCTATAAATTTAGGCATTTTCTTCATAAATGATAAAGGAATCTCCTTTTTTTCTGCACATTTATACTTCTTTCTTTATAAATATTAAAATAACCACCTTTCACCTTTTTCTATAAATTTAAGCATTTTTCTTCATAAATGATAAAGGAATCTCCTTTTCTGCACATTTATACTTCTTTCTTTATAAATATTAAAATAACCACCTTTCACCTTTTTCTATAAATTTAGGCATTTTTCTTCATAAATGATAAAGGAATCTCCTTTTTCTGCACATTTATACTTCTTTCTTTATAAATATTAAAATAACCACCTTTCACCTTTTTCTATAAATTTAAATTTTTTTCTTCATAAATGATAAAAGGAATCTCCTTTTCTGCACATTTATACTTCTTTCTTTATAAATATTAAAATAACCACCTTTCACCTTTTCCTTTTTAAGCATTTTCTATAAATTTTTATAAATCTGCATTTTTTCTTCATAAATGATAAAGGAATCTTTCCTTTTTCTGCACATTTATACTTCTTTCTTTATAAATATTAAAATAACCACCTTTCACCTTTTTCTATAAATTTAAGCATTTTTCTTCATAAATGATAAAGGAATCTCCTTTTTCTGCACATTTATACTTCTTTTCTTTATAAATATTAAAATAACCACCTTTCACCTTTTTCTATAAATTTAAACATTTTTCTTCATAAATGATAAAGGAATCTCCTTTTTTCTGCAAATTTATACTTCTTTCTTTATAAATATTAAAATAACTTCACTCTTTTCACTTCTTTTTTTTTAAAATATAAATTTTCTATAAATTTAAGCATTTTTCTTCATAAATGATAAAGGAATCTCCTTTTTTCTGCACATTTATACTTCTTTCTTTATAAATATTAAAATAACCACCTTTCACCTTTTTTCTATAAATTTAGGCATTTTCTTCATAAATGATAAAGGAATCTCCTCCTTTTTCTGCATATTTATACTTCTTTCTTTATAAATATTAAAATAACTGCACCTTTTACTTCTTTCTTTAAAATATTTTTTCTATAAAAATGATAAAGAATTTATTTAAATTTTAAATATTAAAATAACCTTTCATTTTTCTAAATTTAAGCATTTTTCTTCAAAATGAAAAAGAATCTCCTTTTTCTGCACATTTATACTTCTTTCTTTATAAATATTAAAATAACCACCTTTCATCTTTTTTCTATAAATTTAGGCATTTTTCTTCATAAATGATAAAGGAATCTCCTTTTCTGCACATTTATACTTCTTTTTTATAAATATTAAAATAACCACCTTTCACCTTTTTCTATAAATTTAAGCATTTTTTCTTCATAAATGATAAAGGAATCTCCTTTTTCTGCACATTTATACTTCTTTTTTTATAAATATTAAAAATAACCACCTTTCATTCTTTTTTTTATAAATTTAAAATAACATTTTTTCTTCATAAATGATAAAGGAATCTCCTTTTTCTGCACATTTATACTTCTTTCTTTATAAATATTAAAATAACCACCTTTCACCTTTTTTTTCTATAAATTTAAGCATTTTTCTTCATAAATGATAAAGGAATCTCCTTTTTCTGCACATTTATACTTCTTTCTTTATAAATATTAAAATAACCACCTTTCACCTTTTTTCTATAAATTTAGGCATTTTTCTTCATAAATGATAAAGGAATCTCCTTTTTCTGCACATTTATACTTCTTTCTTTATAAATATTAAAATAACCACCTTTTTTCACATTTATACTTTTTCTTTATAAATTTAAGCATTTTTCACCTTTTTTCATAAATGATAAAATGAATCTCCTTTTTTCTGCACATTTATACTTCTTTCTTTATAAATATTAAAATAACCACCTTTTTCTTTTCTAAATTTTTTTTTTCTTCATAAATGATAAAGGAATCTCCTTTTCTTTTTCACATTTTTCTTCTTTTATATTCTTTCTTTATAAATAAAAATAACCACCTTTTCACCTTTTCTATAAATTTAAGCATTTTTTTCTTCATAAATGATAAAGGAATCTCCTTTTCTGCACATTTATACTTCTTTCTTTATAAATATTAAAATAACCACCTTTTCACCTTTTTTCTATAAATTTAGGCATTTTTTCTTCATAAATGATAAAGGAATCTCCTTTTCTGCACATTTATACTTCTTTCTTTATAAATATTAAAATAACCACCTTTCACCTTTTTCTATAAATTTAAGCATTTTTTTCTTCATAAATGATAAAGGAATCTCCTTTTCTGCACATTTATACTTCTTTCTTTATAAATATTAAAATAACCACCTTTCACCTTTTTCTATAAATTTAAGCATTTTTCTTCATAAATGATAAAGGAATCTCCTTTTTTCTGCACATTTATACTTCTTTCTTTATAAATATTAAAATAACCACCTTTCACCTTTTTCTATAAATTTAAGCATTTTTCTTCATAAATGATAAAGGAATCTCCTTTTTCTGCACATTTATACTTTTTCTTTATAAATATTAAAATAACCACCTTTCACCTTTTTTTCTATAAATTTAGGCATTTTTTTTCTTCATAAATGATAAAGGAATTTTTCTGCACATTTATACTTCTTTCTTTATAAATATTAAAATAACCACCTTTCACCTTTTTTTTATAAATTTAAGCATTTTCTTCATAAATGATAAAGGAATCTCCTTTTTCTGCACATTTAAAATAACCACCTTTCTTTTCTATAAATTTTAGGTTTTTCTTCATAAATATAAAGGAATCTCCTTTTCTGCACCTTTTCTTTATAAATTTAAAATAACCACCTTTCACCTTTTCATAAATGATAAATGATAAAAGAATCTCCTTTTTTCTGCACATTTATACTTCTTTCTTTATAAATATTAAAATAACCACCTTTCACCTTTTTTTCTATAAATTTAGGCATTTTTCTTCATAAATGATAAAGGAATCTCCTTTTTTTCTGCACATTTATACTTCTTTCTTTATAAATATTAAAATAACCACCTTTCACCTTTTTCTATAAATTTAAGCATTTTTCTTCATAAATGATAAAGGAATCTCCTTTTTCTGCACATTTATACTTCTTTTCTTTATAAATATTAAAATAACCACCTTTCACCTTTTTCTATAAATTTAAGCATTTTTTTCTTCATAAATGATAAAGGAATCTCCTTTTTCTGCACATTTATACTTCTTTCTTTTATAAATATTAAAATAACCACCTTTCACCTTTTTCTATAAATTTAAGCATTTTTTCTTCATAAATGATAAAGGAATCTCCTTTTTTCTGCACATTTATACTTCTTTTCTTTATAAATATTAAAATAACCACCTTTCACCTTTTTTTTTCTATAAATTTAAGCATTTTTCTTCATAAATGATAAAGGAATCTCCTTTTTCTGCACATTTATTTATAAATTAACCACCTTTCTTTTTCTATAAATATTAAAATAAAGAATCTCCTTTTCTGCACCTTTTTTTAAATATTAAAATAACCACCTTTTTCTATAAATTAAGCATTTTCTTCATAAATGATAAAGGAATCTCCTTTTTCTGCACATTTATACTTCTTTCTTTATAAATATTAAAATAACCACCTTTCACCTTTTTCTATAAATTTAAGCATTTTTTTCTTCATAAATGATAAAGGAATCTCCTTTTCTGCACATTTATACTTCTTTTTCTTTATAAATATTAAAATAACCACCTTTCACCTTTTTTCTATAAATTTAAGCATTTTTCTTCATAAATGATAAAGGAATCTCCTTTTTTTTCTGCACATTTATACTTCTTTCTTTATAAATATTAAAAAAATAACCACCTTTCACCTTTTTTCTATAAATTTAGGCATTTTCTTCATAAATGATAAAGGAATCTCCTTTTTCTGCACATTTATACTTCTTTCTTTTTATAAATATTAAAATAACCACCTTTCACCTTTTTTCTATAAATTTAAGCATTTTTCTTCATAAATGATAAAGGAATCTCCTTTTTCTGCACATTTATACTTCTTTCTTTATAAATATTAAAATAACCACCTTTCACCTTTTTCTATAAATTTAATTTTTTTTCTTCATAAATGATAAAGGAATCCTTTTTTTCTTTTTACTTTTCTTTATTTATAACCACCTTTCACCTTTTCCTATAATTTTTTTTTCATAAATAAATATACTTCTTTCTTTATAAAATAACCACCTTTCACCTTTTTTCTATTTTCATTTTTCTTCATTTTTTCTTCAAATGATAAAGGAATCTATTTATTTTTTCTTTATAAATATTAAAATAATCTTTCCCTTTTTCTATAAATTTAGGCATTTTTCTTTTATAAAGGAATCTCCTTTTCTGCACATTTATACTTTTTCTTTATAAATTAAAATAACCACCTTTCACCTTTTTTTCTATAAATTTAAGCATTTTCTTCATAAATGATAAAGGAATCTCCATTTTCTGCACATTTATACTTCTTTCTTTATAAATATTAAAATAACCACCTTTCACCTTTTTTCTATAAATTTAGGCATTTTTTCTTCATAAATGATAAAAGGAATCTCCCTTTTCTGCACATTTATACTTCTTTTCTTTTTATAAATATTAAAATAACCACCTTTCACCTTTTTCTATAAATTTAAGCATTTTTCTTCATAAATGATAAAGGAATCTCCTTTTTCTGCACATTTATACTTCTTTCTTTATAAATATTAAAATAACCACCTTTTCACTTTTTTATAAATTTAGGCATTTTTCTTCATAAATGATAAAGGAATCTCCTTTTTCTGCACATTTTATACTTCTTTTTTTTATAAATATTAAAATAACCACCTTTTCACCTTTTTCTATAAATTTAATCTCCTTTTTTTTTCATAAATGATAAAGGAATCTCCTTTTTCTGCACATTTATACTTCTTTTCTTTTATAAATATTAAAATAATCCACCTTTCACCTTTTTTTTCTATAAATTTAAGCATTTTTTTCTTCATAAATGATAAAGGAATCTCCTTTTTCTGCACATTTATACTTCTTTCTTTATAAATATTAAAATAACCACCTTTCACCTTTTTTCTATAAATTTAAGCATTTTTTTCTTCATAAATGATAAAGGAATCTCCTTTTTCTGCACATTTATACTTCTTTTTTTTATAAATATTAAAATAACCACCTTTTCACCTTTTTTTCTATAAATTTAAGCATTTTTCTTCATAAATGATAAAGGAATCTCCTTTTTCTGCACATTTATACTTCTTTCTTTATAAATATTAAAATAACCACCTTTCACCTTTTTTCTATAAATTTAAGTATTTTTCTTCATAATGATAAAGGAATCTCCTTTTTCTGCACATTTATACTTTTTTTTTATAAATATTAAAATAACCACCTTTCACCTTTTTTCTATAAATTTAAGCATTTTTTCTTCATAAATGATAAAGGAATCTCCCTTTTTCTGCACATTTATACTTCTTTTTTTTATAAATATTAAAATAACCACCTTTCACCTTTTTCTATAAATTTAAGCATTTTTCTTCATAAATGATAAAGGAATCTCCTTTTCTGCACATTTATACTTCTTTCTTTATTTATTTAAATAAATATTAAAATAAAAATAACCACCTTTCACCTTTTTCTATAAATTTAAGCATTTTTCTTCATAAATGATAAAGGAATCTCCTTTTTCTGCACATTTATACTTCTTTTTTTTTTATAAATATTAAAATAACCACCTTTCACCTTTTTCTATAAATTTAAGCATTTTTCTTCATAAATGATAAAGGAATCTCCTTTTTCTGCACATTTATACTTCTTTCTTTATAAATATTAAAATAACCACCTTTCACCTTTTTCTATAAATTTAAGCATTTTTCTTCATAAATGATAAAGGAATCTCCTTTTTTTATACTTCTTTCTTTATAAATATTTATACCTTTTTCTTTAAATAAATATTTTTCTTCAAATGATAAAGGAATCTCCTTTTTCTGCACATTTATACTTCTTTTTTTTTTCTTTTTCTATAAATTTAAAGCATTTTTCTTCATAAATGATAAAGGAATCTCCTTTTTCTGCAAAAGAATCATTTATACTTCTTTTCTTTATAAAATATTAAAATAAAATAACCACCTTTCACCTTTTTCTATAAATTTAAGCATTTTCTTCATAAATGATAAAGGAATCTCCTTTTTCTGCACATTTATACTTCTTTCTTTATAAATATTAAAATAACCACCTTTCACCTTTTTCTATAAATTTAAGCATTTTTTTTCATAAATGATAAAGGAATCTCCTTTTTCTGCACATTTATACTTCTTTCTTTATAAATATTAAAATAACCACCTTTCACCTTTTTCTATAAATTTAGGCATTTTTCTTCATAAATGATAAAGGAATCTCCTTTTCTGCACATTTATACTTCTTTCTTTTATAAATATTAAAATAACCACCTTTTCTATAAATTTTTTTCTATAAATTTAAGCATTTTTTTTCTTTATAAATATTAAAATAACCACCTAAAATTTATTTTTCTTTTTTCTGCACATTTATACTTCTTTCTTTATAAATATTAAAATAACCACCTTTCACCTTTTTCTATAAATTTAGGCATTTTTTCTTCATAAATGATAAAGGAATCCTTTTTCTGCACATTTACTTCTTTCTTTATACATAAATAAATAACCACCTTTCATTTTTTTCTATAAATTTATTTTTCTTCAAAATGATAAAGGAATCCTCCTTTTTTTCTGCACATTTATACTTCTTTCTTTATAAATATTAAAATAACCACCTTTCACCTTTTTCTATAAATTTAAATATTTTTTCTTCATAAATGATAAAGGAATCTCCTTTTTCTGCACATTTATACTTCTTTCTTTATAAATATTAAAATAACCACCTTTCATCTTTTTTCTATAAAAATTTAAAATAACCATTTTTCTTCATAAATGATAAAGGAATCTCCTTTTTTCTGCACATTTATACTTCTTTCTTTATAAATATTAAAATAACCACCTTTCACCTTTTTTTCTATAAATTTAAGCATTTTTCTTCATAAATGATAAAGGAATCTCCTTTTTCTGCACATTTATACTTCTTTCTTTTATAAATATTAAAATAACCACCTTTTCACCTTTTTTTCTATAAATTTAAGCATTTTTCTTCATAAATGATAAAATGATAAAGGAATCTCCTTTTTTCTGCACATTTATACTTCTTTCTCTTTATAAATATTAAAATAACCACCTTTCACCTTTTTCTATAAATTTAAGCATTTTTTTTCTTCATAAATGATAAAGGAATCTCCTTTTTTCTGCACATTTATACTTCTTTTCTTTATAAATATTAAAATAACCACCTTTCACCTTTTTCTATAAATTTAAGCATTTTCTTCATAAATGATAAAGGAATCTCCTTTTTCTGCACATTTATACTTCTTTCTTTTATAAATATTAAAATAACCACCTTTCACCTTTTTTTTTTTGAATAAATTTAAGCATTTTTTCTTCATAAATGATAAAGGAATCTCCTTTTTCTGCACATTTATACTTCTTTCTTTATAAATATTAAAATAACCACCTTTCACCTTTTTCTATAAATTTAGGCATTTTTCTTCATAAATGATAAAGGAATCTCCTTTTTCTGCACATTTATACTTCTTTCTTTATAAATATTAAAATAACCACCTTTCACCTTTTTCTATAAATTTAAGCATTTTTCTTCATAAATGATAAAGGAATCTCCTTTTTCTGCACATTTATACTTCTTTCTTTATAAATATTAAAATAACCACCTTTCACCTATAAATTTTTCATTTTTTTTCTATAAATTTAGGCATTTTTACTTCATAAATGATAAAGGAATTTCCTTCCTTTTTCTGCACATTTATACTTCTTTTCTTTATAAATATTAAAATAACCACCTTTCACCTTTTTCTATAAATTTAAGCATTTTTCTTCATAAATGATAAAGGAATCTCCTTTTTCTGCACATTTATACTTCTTTCTTTATAAATATTAAAATAACCACCTTTCATCTTTTTCTATAAATTTAGGCATTTTTCTTCATAAATGATAAAGGAATCTCCTTTTTCTGCACATTTATACTTCTTTCTTTATAAATATTAAAATAACCACCTTTCACCTTTTTCTATAATTTTTTTTTTTCATAAATTTAAGGAATCTCCTTTTTCTGCACATTTATACTTCTTTCTTTATAAATATTAAAATAACCACCTTTCACCTTTTTCTATAAATTTAGATTTTTTTTCTTCATAAATGATAAAGGAAATCTCCTTTTTCTGCACATTTATACTTCTTTCTTTATAAATATTAAAATAACCACCTTTCACCTTTTCTATAAATTTAGGCATTTTTTCTTCATAAATGATAAAGGAATCTCCTTTTTTCTGCACATTTATACTTCTTTCTTTATAAATATTAAAATAACCACCTTTTCATAAATTTAAGCATTTTCTTCATAAATTTTTTTTCTATAAATTTTAAAATAACCACCTTTCATTTTTTTTTCATAAATGATAAAGGAAATCTCCTTTTCTGCACATTTATACTTCTTTCTTTAAATATAAATATTTCAAAAATAATTTTTTCTTCATAAATGATAAAGGAATCTTTTTTCACCACATTTTTTTCTATAAATTTACCTTTCACCTTTTTCTATAAATTTTTTTTTTTCATAAATGATAAAGGAATCTCCTTTTTTCTGCACATTTATACTTCTTTCTTTATAAATATTAAAATAACCACCTTTTTCTCACCTTTTTCTATAAATTTAAGCATTTTTCTTCATAAATGATAAAGGAATCTCCTTTTCTGCACATTTATACTTTTCTTTCTTTATAAATATTAAAATAACCACCTTTCACCTTTTTTCTATAAATTTAGGCATTTTTTTCATAAATGATAAAGGAATCTCCTTTTTCTGCACATTTATACTTCTTTCTTTATAAATATTAAAATAACCACCTTTTCACCTTTTTTTCTATAAATTTAGGCATTTTTCTTCATAAATGATAAAGGAATCTCCTTTTTCTGCACATTTATACTTCTTTCTTTATAAATATTAAAATAACCACCTTTCACCTTTTTTATATAAATTTAAGCATTTTTCTTCATAAATGATAAAGGAATCTCCTTTTCTGCACATTTATACTTCTTTTCTTTATAAATATTAAAATAACCACCTTTTCACCTTTTTCTATAAATTTAGGCATTTTTCTTCATAAATGATAAAGGAATCTCCTTTTTTCTGCACATTTATACTTCTTTCTTTATAAATATTAAAATAACCACCTTTTCACCTTTTTTTTCTATAAATTTAGGCATTTTTTAACTTTCATAAATGATAAAATGATAAAGGAATCTCCTTTTTCTGCACATTTATACTTCTTTCTTTATAAATATTAAAAAAACCACCTTTCACCTTTTTCTATAAATTTAGGCATTTTTCTTCATAAATGATAAAGGAATCTTTTTTTTTCTGCACATTTATACTTCTTTCTTTATAAATATTAAAATAACCACCTTTCACCTTTTTCTATAAATTTAAGCATTTTTCTTCATAAATGATAAAGGAATCTCCTTTTTCTGCACATTTATACTTCTTTCTTTATAAATATTAAAATAACCACCTTTCACCTTTTTCTATAAATTTAGGCATTTTTCTTCATAAATGATAAAGGAATCTCCTTTTTCTGCACATTTATACTTCTTTCTTTATAAATATTAAAATAAGTTACCTTTCACCTTTTTCTATAAATTTAGGCATTTTTCTTCATAAATGATAAAGGAATCTCCTTTTTCTGCACATTTATACTTCTTTCTTTATAAATATTAAAATAACCACCTTTCAACTTTTTTCTATAAATTTAAGCATTTTTTCTTCATAAATGATAAAGGAATCTCCTTTTTCTGCACATTTATACTTCTTTTTTTATAAATATTAAAATAACCCACCTTTCACCTTTTTTTATAAATTTAGGCATTTTTTTCATAAATGATAAAGGAATCTCCTTTTCTGCACATTTATACTTCTTTCTTTATAAATATTAAAATAACCACCTTTCACCTTTTTTCTATAAATTTAAGCATTTTCTTCATAAATGATAAAGGAATCTCCTTTTTCTGCACATTTATACTTCTTTCTTTATAAATATTAAAATAACCACCTTTCACCTTTTTCTATAAATTTAAGCATTTTTCTTCATAAATGATAAAGGAATCTCCTTTTTTTATACTGCACATTTAAAATAAATCCTTTTTCTTTTTCTATAAATATTAAAATAACCACCTTTCACCTTTTTCTATAAATTTAAAATAACATTTTTTCTTCATAAATGATTTTCTTCAAAATGGAATCTCCTTTTTCTGCACATTTATACACTTCTTTTCTTTATAAATATTAAAATAACCACCTTTCACCTTTTTTTCTATAAATTTAAGCATTTTTCTTCATAAATGATAAAGGAATCTCCTTTTTCTGCACATTTATACTTCTTTCTTTATAAATATTAAAATAACCACCTTTTCACCTTTTTATAAATTTAAGCATTTTTTCTTCATAAATGATAAAGGAATCTCCTTTTTTCTGCATTTTACTTCTTTCTTTATAAATATTAAAATAAACCTTTTTCACCTTTTTTCTATAAATTTAGGCATTTTTCTGATAAAGGAATCACATTTATACTTCTTTCTTTATAAATATTAAATAACCACCTTTCACCTTTTTCTATAAATTTAGGCATTTTTTCTTCATAAATGATAAAGGAATCTCCTTTTTCTGCACATTTATACTTCTTTCTTTATAAATATTAAAATAACCACCTTTCACCTTTTTCTATAAATTTAAGCATTTTCTTCATAAATGATAAAGGAATCTCCTTTTTTCTGCACATTTATACTTCTTTCTTTATAAATATTAAAATAACCACCTTTCACCTTTTTTTTCTATAAATTTAGGCATTTTTTCTTCATAAATGATAAAGGAATCTCCTTTTTTCTGCACATTTATACTTCTTTCTTTATAAATATTAAAATAACCACCTTTCACCTTTTTTTCTATAAATTTAGGCATTTTTTCTTTCATAAATGATAAAGGAATCTCCCTTTTTCTGTACATTTATACTTCTTTTCTTTATAAATATTAAAATAACCACCTTTCACCTTTTTCTATAAATTTAGGCATTTTTTCTTCATAAATGATAAAGGAATCTCCTTTTTCTGCACATTTATACTTTTTTTTTATAAATATTAAAATAACCACCTTTCACCTTTTTCTATAAATTTAGGCATTTTTCTTCATAAATGATAAAGGAATCTCCTTTTTCTGCACATTTATACTTCTTTCTTTATAAATATTAAAATAACCACCTTTCACCTTTTTCTATAAATTTAGGCATTTTTCTTCATAAATGATAAAGGAATCTCCTTTTTCTGCACATTTATACTTCTTTCTTTATAAATATTAAAATAAGTTACCTTTCACCTTTTTCTATAAATTTAGGCATTTTTCTTCATAAATGATAAAGGAATCTCCTTTTTCTGCTGCACATTTATAAATATTAAAATAACTTTCTTTTTTCTATAAATATTAAAAATAAATCCACATTTTCACCTTTTTTTAAAATAACCACCTTTCACCTTTTTTTCTATAAATTTAAGCATTTTTTTTTCATAAATGATAAAGGAATCTCCTTTTTCTGCACATTTATACTTCTTTCTTTATAAATATTAAAATAACCACCTTTCACCTTTTTCTATAAATTTAGGCATTTTTCTTCATAAATGATAAAGGAATCTCCTTTTTTCTGCACATTTATACTTCTTTCTTTATAAATATTAAAATAACCACCTTTCACCTTCTATAAATTTTTTCTTCATAAATTTAAAGGAATTTTTTTTTCATTTATAAAATATTAAAATAAATCTTCACCTTTTTCTATAAATTTAGGTATTTTTCTTCATAAATTCTTTTTTCTTTTATAAAATATTAAAATAACCACCTTTTTCACCTTTTTCTATAAATTTAAAATAACATTTTTTTCTTCATAAATGATAAAGGAATCTCCTTTTTCTGCACATTTATACTTCTTTCTTTATAAATATTAAAATAACCACCTTTCACCTTTTTCTATAAATTTAGGCATTTTTCTTCATAAATGATAAAGGAATCTCCTTTTTCTGCACATTTATACTTCTTTCTTTATAAATATTAAAATAACCACCTTTCACCTTTTTCTATAAATTTAGGCATTTTTGAAGAAGAAAAATGCCTAAATAATTCTTCATAAATGATAAAGGAATCTCCTTTTTCTGCACATTTATACTTCTTTCTTTATAAATATTAAAATAAGTTACCTTTCACCTTTTCTATAAATTTAAGCATTTTTCTTCATAAATGATAAAGGAATCTCCTTTTTCTGCACATTTATACTTCTTTCTTTATAAATATTAAAATAACCACCTTTTCACCTTTTTTCATAAATTTAGGCATTTTCTTCAAAATGATAAAGGAATCTCCTTTTTCTGCACATTTATACTTCTTTCTTTTATAAATATTAAAAAATTTAGGTAACCAATGATAAAAGAATTTTTTTCACACTTTTTCTATAAATTTAAAATAACATTTTTATAAATTTAAGCTTTTCTTCATAAATGATAAAGGAATCTCCTTTTTCTGCACATTTATACTTCTTTCTTTATAAATATTAAAATAACCACCTTTCACCTTTTTTCTATAAATTTAAGCATTTTTTCTTCATAAATGATAAAGGAATCTCCTTTTTCTGCACATTTATACTTCTTTCTTTATAAATATTAAAATAACCACCTTTCACCTTTTTCTATAAATTTAGGCATTTTTCTTCATAAATGATAAAGGAATCTCCTTTTTTCTGCACATTTATACTTTTTCTTTATAAATATTAAAATAACCACCTTTCACCTTTTTCTATAAATTTAAGCATTTTTCTTCATAAATGATAAAGGAATCTCCTTTTTCTGCACATTTATACTTCTTTCTTTATAAATATTAAAATAACCACCTTTCACCTTTTTTATAAATTTAAGCATTTTTTCTTCATAAATGATAAAGGAATTTTTATACTTTTTCTTTATAAATTTAAAATATGATAGGCATTTTTTCTTCATAATAAAAGGAATCTCCTTTCTGCACATTTTCACCTTTTTTATAAATATTAAAATAACCACCTTTCAAATTTTTTTTTTTCTTCATAAATGATAAAGGAATCTCCTTTTCTGCACATTTATACTTCTTTTCTTTATAAATATTAAAATAACCACCTTTCACCTTTTTCTATAAATTTAGCATTTTTTTTCTTCATAAATGATAAAGGAATCTCCTTTTTCTGCACATTTATACTTCTTTCTTTATAAATATTAAAATAACCACCTTTCACCTTTTTTTTATAAATTTAGGCATTTTTCTTCATAAATGATAAAGGAATCTCCTTTTTCTGCACATTTATACTTCTTTTTTTTTATAAATTTCATTTTTCTAAAATAATTTTTCTTCATAAATGATAAAGGAATCTCCTTTTCTTTTTTTTCTTTTCTTTATAAATATTAAAATAACCACTTTCTTTATAAATATTAAAATAACCACCTTTTTTTTCTATAAATTTAAGCATTTTTTCTTCATAAATGATAAAGGAATCTCCTTTTTCTGCACATTTATACTTCTTTCTTTATAAATATTAAAATAACCACCTTTCACCTTTTTTCTATAAATTTAGGCATTTTCTTCAATGATAAAGGAATCTCCTTTTCTGCACATTTATACTTCTTTCTTTATAAATGATAAAATAAATCCTTTCACCTTTTTCTAAATTTAGGCATTTTTTCTTCATTTATAAAGGAATCTCCTTTTTGCTTTATAAATATAAATAAAAATAACCACCTTTCACCTTTTTTCTATAAATTTAGGCATTTTTTCTTCATAAATGATAAAGGAATCTCCTTTTTCTGCACATTTATACTTCTTTCTTTATAAATATTAAAATAACCACCTTTCACCTTTTTCTATAAATTTAGGCATTTTTCTTCATAAATGATAAAGGAATCTCCTTTTTCTGCACATTTATACTTCTTTCTTTATAAATATTAAAATAACCACCTTTCACCTTTTTCTATAAATTTAAGCATTTTTCTTCATAAATGATAAAGGAATCTCCTTTTTCTGCACATTTATACTTCTTTCTTTATAAATATTAAAATAACCACCTTTCACCTTTTTCTATAAATTTAGGCATTTTTCTTCATAAATGATAAAGGAATCTCCTTTTTTGCACATTTATACTTCTTTCTTTATAAATATTAAAATAACCACCTTTTCAACCTTTTTCTATAAATTTAAGGCATTTTTTTTTCATAAATGATAAAGGAATCTCCTTTTTCTGCACATTTATACTTCTTTTCTTTATAAATATTAAAATAACCACCTTTCACCTTTTTTTCTATAAATTTAGGCATTTTTTTCATAAATGATAAAGGAATCTCCTTTTTCTGCACATTTATACTTCTTTCTTTATAAATATTAAAATAACCACCTTTCACCTTTTTTTCTATAAATATTTTTTCTTCAAAATGATAAAGGAATCTCCTTTTCTGCACATTTTACTTCTTTCTTTATAAATATTAAAATAACCATTTTTTTTTTTTCTATAAATTTATGATAAAGGAATCTCCTTTTTCTGCACATTTATACTTCTTTCTTTATAAATATTAAAATAACCACCACACTTTTCTATAAATTTAGGCTTTTTTCTATAAATTTAAAGGAATTTTTCTTTTATAAATGATAAATATTAATCTCTATAAATTTTTTTTCTTCATATTTAAATACTTTATTCTTTTTTAAAAAATATTATTAAAATAACCACCTTTCAATTTTCTATAAATTTAAGCATTTTTCTTCATAAATGATAAAGGAATCTCCTTTTTCTGCACATTTATACTTTTTTCTTTTATAAATATTAAAATAACCACCTTTCACCTTTTTTCTATAAATTTAAGCATTTTTTCTTCATAAATGATAAAGGAATCTCCTTTTTCTGCACATTTATACTTCTTTCTTTTATAAATATTAAAATAACCACCTTTCACCTTTTTCTATAAATTTAGGCATTTTTTCTTCATAAATTTAAAGGAATCTCCTTTTCTGCATTTTTTCTTTCATAAATGATTAAAATAACCAATTTTTCTCCTTTTTTTTCTTCATAAATGATAAAGGAATCTCCTTTTTGCATATTTATACTTTTTCTTTATAAATATTAAAATAACCACCTTTCACCTTTTTCTATAAATTTAGGCATTTTCTTCATAAATGATAAAGGAATCTCCTTTTTCTGCACATTTATACTTTTTTCTTTATAAATATAAAATAACCACCTTTCACCTTTTTCTATAAATTTAGGCATTTTTTTCATAAATGATAAAGGAATCTCCTTTTTTCTGCACATTTATACTTCTTTCTTTATAAATATTAAAATAACCACCTTTTCACCTTTTTTCTATAAATTTAGGCATTTTTCTTCATAAATGATAAAGGAATCTCCTTTTTCTGCACATTTATACTTCTTTCTTTATAAATATTAAAATAACCACCTTTCACCTTTTTCTATAAATTTAAGCATTTTTCTTCATAAATGATAAAGGAATCTCCTTTTTTCTGCACATTTATACTTCTTTCTTTATAAATATTAAAATAATTTTTTCCACCTTTTTTCACCTTTTTCTTTTTTTATAAATAAATTTTCACCTTTTTTTCTATAAATTTAGGCATTTTTCTTCATAAATGATAAAGGAATCTCCTTTTTCTGCACATTTATACTTCTTTCTTTTTATAAATATTAAAATAACCACCTTTCACCTTTTTTCATAAATTTTTTCTTCTATAAATTTAAGCATTTTTTCTTCATAAATGATAAAATAATCTCCTTTTTTTTCTATAATTTAGGCATTTTTCTTCATAAATGATAAAGGAATTCTTTTTCTGCACATTTATTTCTTTCTTTATAAATATTAAAATAACCACTTTTCACCTTTTTCTATAAATTTAAGCATTTTTCTTCATAAATGATAAAGGAATCTCCTTTTTC
The DNA here is from genome assembly GCA_903632075.3 of Acanthosepion pharaonis. NCBI lineage: Eukaryota > Metazoa > Mollusca > Cephalopoda > Sepiida > Sepiidae > Acanthosepion > Acanthosepion pharaonis. Next base: position 667,719 of record CAHIKZ030004932.1, on the reverse strand, counting down.
TGCACATTTATACTTCTTTCTTTATAAATATTAAAATAACCACCTTTCACCTTTTTCTATAAATTTAGGCATTTTTCTTCATAAATGATAAAGGAATCTCCTTTTTCTGCACATTTATACTTCTTTCTTTATAAATATTAAAATAACCACCTTTTCACCTTTTTTCTTTATAAATTTAGGAATTTTTTCTTCATAAATGATAAAATAACCATTTCCTTTTTTCTGCAAATTTATACTTTTTCTTTATAAATATTAAAATAACCACCTTTTTTCACCTTTTTTTTTCTATAAATTTAACCTTTCATTTTTTTTTCATAAATGATAAAAGAATCTCCTTTTTCTGCACATTTATACTTTTTTCTTTATAAATATTAAAATAACCACCTTTCACCTTTTTTTATAAATTTAAGGCATTTTTCTTCATAAATGATAAAGGAATCTCCTTTCTGCACATTTATACTTCTTTCTTTATAAATATTAAAATAACCACCTTTTCACCTTTTTCTATAAATTTAGGCATTTTTTCTTCATAAATGATAAAGGAATCTCCTTTTTCTGCACATTTATACTTCTTTCTTTATAAATATTAAAAACCAACCAATTTAAGCATTTTTCTTCATAAATGATAAAGGAATCTCCTTTTCTGCACATTTATTTCTTTCTTTATAAATTTAAAATAACCATTTTTTTTCATTTTCTTCATAAATGATAAAGGAATCTCCTTTTTCTGCACATTTATACTTCTTTCTTTATAAATATTAAAATAACCACCTTTCACCTTTTTCTATAAATTTAAGCATTTTTCTTCATAAATGATAAAGGAATCTCCTTTTTTCTGCACATTTATACTTCTTTCTTTATAAATATTAAAATAACCACCTTTCACCTTTTTTTCTATAAATTTAAGCATTTTCTTCATAAATGATAAAGGAATCTCCTTTTTCTGCACATTTATACTTTTTCTTTATAAATATTAAAATAACCACCTTTCACCTTTTTTCTATAAATTTAAGCATTTTTCTTCATAAATGATAAAGGAATCTCCTTTTTCTGCACATTTATACTTCTTTCTTTTTATAAATATTAAAATAACCACCTTTCACCTTTTCTATAAATTTAGGCATTTTTTCTTCATAAATGATAAAGGAATCTCCTTTTTCTGCACATTTATACTTCTTTCTTTATAAATATTAAAATAACCACCTTTCACCTTTTTTCTATAAATTTAAGCATTTTTCTTCATAAATGATAAAGGAATCTCCTTTTTCTGCACATTTATACTTCTTTCTTTATAAATATTAAAAACCACAACCACATTTTTTCTATAAATTTAAGCATTTTTCTTCATAAATTAAAGGAATCTCCTTTTTTTCTGCAGGCATTTTTCTTTATAAATATTAAAATAATCTCCTTTTCTGCACATTTATAATTTAAAGAAATTTTCTTTATAAATATTAAAATAAATATTAAATAACCACCTTTCACCTTTTTCTATAAATTTAGGCATTTTTCTTCATAAATGATAAAGGAATCTCCTTTTTCTGCACATTTATACTTCTTTCTTTATAAATATTAAAATAACCACCTTTTCACCTTTTTTCTATAAATTTAGGCATTTTTCTTCATAAATGATAAAAGGAATCTCCTTTTTCTGCACATTTATTCTCTTTCTTTATAAATATTAAAATAACCACTTTTCACCTTTTTCTATAAATTTAGGCATTTTTCTTCAAAATGATAAAGGAATCTCTTTTTCTGCACATTTATACTTCTTTCTTTATAAATATTAAAATAAAATAACCACCTTTTTCAATTTTTTTCTTCATAAATTTTTTTTTCTTCATAAATGATAAAGGAATCTCCCTTTTTCTGCACATTTATACTTTTCTTTTCTTTATAAATATTAAAATAACCACCTTTCACCTTTTTCTATAAATTTAGGCATTTTTCTTCATAAATGATAAAGGAATCTCCTTTTTCTGCACATTTATACTTCTTTCTTTATAAATATTAAAATAACCACCTTTCACCATTTTCTATAAATTTAGGCATTTTTTCTTCATAAATGATAAAGGAATCTCCTTTTTCTGCACATTTATACTTCTTTCTTTATAAATATTAAAATAACCACCTTTCACCTTTTTCTATAAATTTAAGCATTTTTCTTCATAAATGATAAAGGAATCTCCTTTTTCTGCACATTTATACTTCTTTCTTTATAAATATTAAAATAACCACCTTTCATCTTTTTCTATAAATTTAGGCATTTTTTCTTCATAAATGATAAAGGAATCTCCTTTTTCTGCACATTTATACTTCTTTCTTTATAAATATTAAAATAACCACCTTTCACCTTTTTCTATAAATTTAAGCATTTTTCTTCATAAATGATAAAGGAATCTCCTTTTTCTGCACATTTATACTTTTTCTTTATAAATATTAAAATAACCACCTTTCACCTTTTTCTATAAATTTAAGCATTTTTCTTCATAAATGATAAAGGAATCTCCTTTTTCTGCACATTTATACTTCTTTCTTTATAAATATTAAAATAACCACCTTTCACCTTTTTTTCTATAAATTTAAGCATTTTTTTCATAAATGATAAAGGAATCTTTTTTCTGCACATTTATACTTCTTTTTCTTTATAAATATTAAAATAACCACCTTTTTTCCTTTTCTATAAATTTAATTTTCTTCATAAATGATAAAGGAATCTCCCTTTTCTGCACATTTATACTTTTTCTTTATAAATATTAAAATAACCACCTTTTCACCTTTTTCTATAAATTTAGGCATTTTTCTTCATAAATGATAAAGGAATCTCCTTTTTCTGCACATTTATACTTCTTTCTTTATAAATATTAAAATAACCACCTTTCACCTTTTTCTATAAATTTAGGCATTTTTTCTTCATAAATGATAAAGGAATCTCCTTTTTTCTGCACATTTATACTTCTTTTCTTTATAAATATTAAAATAACCACCTTTCACCTTTTTCTATAAATTTAAGCATTTTTTCTTCATAAATGATAAAGGAATCTCCTTTTTCTGCACATTTATACTTCTTTCTTTATAAATATTAAAATAACCACCTTTCACCTTTTTCTATAAATTTAAGCATTTTTCTTCATAAATGATAAAGGAATCTCCTTTTTCTGCACATTTATACTTCTTTCTTTATAAATATTAAAATAACCACCTTTCACCTTTTTCTATAAATTTAGGCATTTTTTTTTCATAAATGATAAAGGAATCTCCTTTTTCTGCACATTTATACTTCTTTCTTTATAAATATTAAAATAACCACCTTTTCACCTTTTTTCTTCATAAATAAATTTAAGCATTTTTTCTTTCTTTATAAATGATAAAATAATCTCTATAAATTTTCTGCATTTATACTTCTTTCTTTTATAAATATTAAAATAACCACACCTTTTTTTCATAAATTTTTTTCTTTCATAAATGATAAAATAAGCAATTTCCTTTTTCTGCACATTTAAAGAATCTCCTTTTTCTGCACATTTATACTTCTTTCTTTATAAATATTAAAATAACCACCTTTCACCTTTTTATCTTTTTTTTCATAAATTTAAGGAATCTCCTTTTTTCTGCATTTTTACTTCTTTTCATAAATGATAAAATGATAAAGAATCTCCTTTTTCTGCACATTTATACTTCTTTCTTTATAAATATTAAAATAACCACCTTTCACCTTTTTCTATAAATTTAGGCATTTTTCTTCATAAATGATAAAGGAATCTCCTTTTTCTGCACATTTATACTTCTTTCTTTATAAATATTAAAATAACCACATTTCACCTTTTTCTATAAATTTAAGCATTTTTTCTTCATAAATGATAAAGGAATCTCCTTTTTCTGCACATTTATACTTCTTTCTTTATAAATATTAAAATAACCACCTTTTCACCTTTTTCTATAAATTTAGGCATTTTTCTTCATAAATGATAAAGGAATCTCCTTTTTCTGCACATTTATACTTCTTTCTTTATAAATATTAAAATAACCACCTTTCACCTTTTTTTCTATAAATTTAGGCATTTTTTCTTCATAAATGATAAAGGAATCTCCTTTTTCTGCACATTTATACTTCTTTTTTTTATAAATATTAAAATAACCACCTTTCACCTTTTTCTATAAATTTAGGCATTTTTTCTTCATAAATGATAAAGGAATCTCCTTTTTTCTGCACATTTATACTTCTTTCTTTATAAATATTAAAATAACCACCTTTCACCTTTTTATAAATTTAGGTATTTTTCTTCATAAATGATAAAGAAATTTTTTCTGCATTTTTCTTCTTTATAAATATTAAAATAACCACCTTTCACCTTTTTCTATAATTTAAGCATTTTTCTTCATTTTTCCTTTTCTGCACATTTATACTTCTTTCTTTATAAATATTAAAATAACCACCTTTCACCTTTTTCTATAAATTTAGGCATTTTTCTTCATAAATGATAAAGGAATCTCCTTTTTTTTATACTGCACTTTTAAATATTAAAATAACCACCTTTCACCTTTTTCTATAAATTTATTTTTTTTCATAAATGAATACATTTATACTTCTTTCTTTATAAATATTAAAAACCACCTTTCAATTTTTTTTTTCTATAAATTTAAAGGCATTTTTTCTTCATAAATGATAAAGGAATCTCCTTTTTCTGCACATTTATACTTTTCTGCAATCTTTTTCTTTATAAATATTAAAATAACCACCTTTCACCTTTTTTCTATAAATTTAGGCATTTTTCTTCATAAATGATAAAGGAATCTCCTTTTTCTGCACATTTATACTTCTTTCTTTTATAAATATTAAAATAACCACCTTTCACCTTTTTTCTATAAATTTAGGCATTTTTCTTCATAAATGATAAAGGAATCTCCTTTTTCTGCACATTTATACTTCTTTTTCTTTATAAATATTAAAATAACCACCTTTCACATTTTTTCTATAAATTTAGGCATTTTTCTTCATAAATGATAAAGGAATCTCCTTTTTTCTGCACATTTATACTTCTTTCTTTATAAATATTAAAAAACCACCTTTCATTTTTTCTAAAATAACTTTCATAAATGATAAAGGAATCTTTTTTCTGCACATTTATAAGTTCTTTTCTTATAAATATTCCTTTAACCATTTTTCACCTTTTTCTATAAATTTAAAAATGATAAAGGAATCTCCTTTTTCTGCACATTTATACTTCTTTCTTTATAAATATTAAAATAACCACCTTTCACCTTTTTCTATAAATTTAGGCATTTTTCTTCATAAATGATAAAGGAATCTCCTTTTTCTGCACATTTATACTTCTTTCTTTATAAATATTAAAATAACCACCTTTCCACCTTTTTTTCTATAAATTTAAGCATTTTTCTTCATAAATGATAAAGGAATCTCCTTTTTCTGCACATTTATACTTCTTTCTTTATAAATATTAAAATAACCACCTTTCACCTTTTTCTATAAATTTAGGCATTTTTCTTCATAAATGATAAAGGAATCTCCTTTTCTGCACATTTATACTTCTTTCTTTATAAATATTAAAATAACCACCTTTCACCTTTTTTTCTATAAATTTAGGCATTTTCTTCATAAATGATAAAGGAATCTCCTTTTTCTGCACATTTATACTTCTTTCTTTATAAATATTAAATAACCACCTTTCACCTTTTCTATAAATTTAGGCATTTTTTTTCTTCATAAATGATAAAGGAATCTCCTTTTTCTGCACATTTATACTTCTTTCTTTTATAAATATTAAAATAACCACCTTTCACCTTTTTCTATAAATTTAAGCATTTTTCTTCATAAATGATAAAGGAATCTCCTTTTTCTGCACATTTATACTTCTTTCTTTATAAATATTAAAATAACCACCTTTCACCTTTTTTCTATAAATTTAAGCATTTTTCTTCATAAATGATAAAAGGAATCTCCTTTTCTGCACATTTATACTTCTTTCTTTATAAATATTAAAATAACCACCTTTCACCTTTTTTTTCTATAAATTTAAGCATTTTTTCTTCATAAATGATAAAGGAATCTCCTTTTTCTGCACATTTATACTTCTTTCTTTATAAATATTAAAATAACCACCTTTCACCTTTTTTCTATAAATTTAGGCATTTTTCTTCATAAATGATAAAGGAATCTCCTTTTCTGCACATTTATACTTCTTTCTTTATAAATATTAAAATAACCACCTTTTCACCTTTTTCTATAAATTTAGGCATTTTTTCTTCATAAATGATAAAGGAATCTCCTTTTTCTGCACATTTATACTTCTTTCTTTTTAAATATTAAAATAACCACCTTTCACCTTTTTCTATAAATTTAAGTATTTTTTCTTCATAAATGATAAAGGAATCTCCTTTTTCTGCACATTTATACTTCTTTCTTTATAAATATTAAAATAACCACCTTTCACCTTTTTTTCTATAAATTTAGGCATTTTTCTTCATAAATGATAAAGGAATCTCCTTTTTTCTGCACATTTATACTTCTTTCTTTATAAATATTAAAATAACCACCTTTCACCTTTTTCTATAAATTTAAGCATTTTTTTTCATAAATGATAAAATAACCACCTTTCACCTTTTTTCTATAAATTTAGGAATCTCCTTTTTTCTGCACATTTATACTTCTTTCTTTATAAATATTAAAATAACCACCTTTCACCTTTTTCTATAAATTTAAGCATTTTTCTTCATAAATGATAAAGGAATCTCCTTTTTTCTGCACATTTATACTTCTTTTTTTTATAAATATTAAAATAACCACCTTTCACCTTTTTTCTATAAATTTAGGCATTTTTTTTCTTCATAAATGATAAAGGAATCTCCTTTTTTCTGCACATTTATACTTCTTTCTTTATAAATATTAAAATAACCACCTTTCACCTTTTTTTTATACTATAAATTTAAGCATTTTTCTTTTCATAAATGATAAAGGAATCTCCTTTTCTGCACATTTATACTTCTTTCTTTATAAATATTAAAATAACCACCTTTCACCTTTTTTCTATAAATTTAGGCATTTTTTCTTCAAAATTTCCTTTTTCTTTTATATAAATATTAAAATAACCACCTTTTTTTTTCTAATAAATTTAGTATTTTTTCTTCATAAATGATAAAGGAATCTCCTTTTTCTGCACATTTATACTTTTTCTTTATAAATTTAAAATAACCACCTTTCACCTTTTTTCTATAAATTTAAGCATTTTTCTTCATAAATGATAAAGGAATCTCCTTTTTCTGCACATTTATACTTCTTTTCTTTATAAATATTAAAATAACCACCTTTCACCTTTTCTATAAATTTAAGCATTTTTTCTTCATAAATGATAAAGGAATCTCCTTTTTCTGCACATTTATACTTCTTTCTTTATAAATATTAAAATAACCACCTTTCACCTTTTTTTTTTTTCTATAAATTTAAGCATTTTTCTTCATAAATGATAAAGGAATCTCCTTTTTCTGCACATTTATACTTCTTTCTTTATAAATATTAAAATAACCACCTTTCACCTTTTTTTCTATAAATTTAGGCATTTTTTCTTCATAAATGATAAAGGAATCTCCTTTTTCTGCACATTTATACTTCTTTCTTTATAAATATTAAAATAACCACCTTTCACCTTTTTTCTATAAATTTAGGCATTTTTCTTCATAAATGATAAAGGAATCTCCTTTTTCTGCACATTTATACTTCTTTTTTTTATAAATATTAAAATAACCACCTTTCACCTTTTTTCTATAAATTTAGGCATTTTTTCTTCATAAATGATAAAGGAATCTCCTTTTTCTGCACATTTATACTTCTTTCTTTTATAAATATTAAAATAACCACCTTTCACCTTTTCTATAAATTTAAGCATTTTTCTTCATAAAATGATAAAAATATTTTTTTCTAAAATTAGGCATTTTTTCTTCATAAATGATAAAGGAATCTCCTTTTTCTGCACATTTATTTATAAATATTAAAATAACCACCTTTTTTTTTTCTATAAATTTAGGCATTTTTCTTCATAAATGAAAAGGAATCTCCTTTTTCTGCACATTTTTTTTTCTTTATAAATATTAAAATAACCACCTTTTTTTCTTAAATTTATAAAAATGATAAAGGAATCTCCTTTTTCTGCACATTTATACTTCTTTCTTTATAAATATTAAAATAACCACCTTTCAACTTTTTTCTATAAATTTGAGCATTTTTCTTCATAAATGATAAAGGAATCTCCTTTTTCTGCACATTTATACTTCTTTCTTTATAAATATTAAAATAACCACCATTCACCTTTTTTTCTATAAATTTAGGCATTTTTTCTTCATAAATGATAAAGGAATCTCCTTTTTCTGCACATTTATACTTCTTTTTTTATAAATATTAAAATAACCACCTTTCACCTTTTTCTATAAATTTAAGCATTTTTCTTCATAAATGATAAAGGAATCTCCTTTTCTGCACATTTATACTTCTTTCTTTTATAAATATTAAAATAACCACCTTTTCACCTTTTTTTTTTATAAATTTAGGTATTTTTTTCTTCATAAATGATAAAGGAATCTCCTTTTTCTGCACATTTATACTTCTTTCTTTATAAATATTAAAATAACCACCTTTCACCTTTTTTTCTATAAATTTAGGCATTTTTCTTCATAAATGATAAAGGAATCTCCTTTTTCTGCATTTTTTTTTATAAATATTAAAATAACCACCTTTCATTTTCTAAATGATAAAATGATAAAGGAATCTCCTTTTTTCTGCACATTTATACTTTTTTTCTTTATAAATATTAAATAACCACCTTTCACCTTTTTCTATAAATTTAGGTATTTTTCTTCATAAATGATAAAGGAATCTTTTTCTGCAATTTATATTTTTCTTTTAAAATATTAAAATAACCTTTTCACCTTTTTTTCTATAAATTTAGGCATTTTTCTTCATAAATGATAAAGGAATCTCCTTTTTCTGCACATTTATACTTCTTTCTTTATAAATATTAAAATAACCACCTTTCACCTTTTTTTCTATAAATTTAGGCATTTTTTTTCTTCATAAATGATAAAGGAATCTCCTTTTTCTGCACATTTATACTTCTTTTCTTTATAAATATTAAAATAACCACCTTTCACCTTTTTTTATAAATTTAGGCATTTTTTCTTCAAAATGATAAAGGAATCTCCTTTTCTGCACATTTATACTTTTTTTCTTTTATAAATATTAAAATAACCACCTTTTCACCTTTTTTCTATAAATTTAGGCATTTTTTCTTCATAAATGATAAAGGAATCTCCTTTTTTTTGCACATTTATACTTCTTTTTTTATAAATATTAAAATAACCACCTTTCACCTTTTTTTTATAAATTTAAATATTTTTTCTTCATAAATGATAAAGGAATCTCCTTTTTTTTTCTGCACATTTATACTTCTTTTTCTTTTAAATATTAAAAATAACCACCTTTCACCTTTTTTCTATAAATGTAGGCATTTTTCTTCATAAATGATAAAGGAATCTCCTTTTTCTGCACATTTATACTTCTTTCTTTATAAATATTAAAATAACCACCTTTCAACTTTTTTCTATAAATTTGAGCATTTTTCTTCATAAATGATAAAGGAATCTCCTTTTTCTGCACATTTATACTTCTTTCTTTATAAATATCAAAATAACCACCTTTTCACCTTTTTTCTATAAATTTAAGTATTTTTTCTTCATAAATGATAAAGGAATCTCCTTTTTCTGCACATTTATACTTCTTTTTTTTAAATATTAAAATAACCACCTTTTCAAAAATTTAATTTTTTCATAAATGATAAAGGAATCCCTTTTTCTGCACATTTATTCTTTCTTTATAAATATTAAAATAACCATTTTTTTTTTCTATAAATTTAATAAAAATGATAAAGGAATCTCCTTTTTCTGCACATTTATACTTCTTTTCTTTATAAATATTAAAATAACCACCTTTCACCTTTTTTTCTATAAATTTAGGCATTTTTTTCATAAATGATAAATCTCCTTTTCTGCACATTTATACTTTTTCTTTATAAATATTAAAATAACATATTTTTTCTATAATTTAAATTTTTTTTTTTCATAAATGATAAAAATAATCTCCTTTTTCTGCACATTTATACTTTTTTTATAAATATTAAAATAAGTTATTTATAAATTTAAGCATTTTTCTTCATAAATGATAAAGGAATCTTTTTTTCTGCACATTTATAAATCTTTTTTATAAATATTAAAATAACCACCTTTTCACCTTTTTTTCTATAAATTTAGGTATTTTTTTTCATAAATGATAAAGGAATCTCCTTTTTCTGCACATTTATACTTCTTTCTTTTTATAAATATTAAAATAACCACCTTTTTCACCTTTTTCTATAAATTTAGGTATTTTTTTCATAAATGATAAAGGAATCTCCTTTTTCTGCACATTTATACTTCTTTCTTTATAAATATTAAAATAACCACCTTTCACCTTTTTTCTATAAATTTAGGCATTTTTTCTTCATAAATGATAAAGGAATCTCCTTTTTTCTGCATTTTATTAAAATAACCACCTTTCTTTTTTCATAAATGATAAAAGGAATCTCCTTTTTCTGCACATTTATACTTCTTTTTCTTTTATAAATATTAAAATAACCAATTTTCACCTTTTTTCTATAAATTTAGGCATTTTTCTTTCATAAATGATAAAGGAATCTCCTTTTTCTGCACATTTATACTTTTTCTTTATAAATATTAAAATAACCACCTTTTCACCTTTTTTCTATAAATTTAAGCATTTTTCTTCATAAATGATAAAGGAATCTCCTTTTTCTGCACATTTATACTTTTTTCTTTATAAATATTAAAATAACCACCTTTCACCTTTTTCTATAAATTTAAAAATATTTTTTCTTCATAAATGATAAAGGAATCTCCTTTTTCTGCACATTTATACTTCTTTTCTTTATAAATATTAAAATAACCACCTTTTCACCTTTTTCTATAAATTTAGGCATTTTTCTTCATAAATGATAAAGGAATCTCCTTTTTCTGCACATTTATACTTCTTTCTTTATAAATATTAAAATAACCACCTTTTCACCTTTTTTCTATAAATTTAAGCATTTTTTCTTCATAAATGATAAAGGAATCTCCTTTTTCTGCACATTTATATTTATAAATATTAAAATAACCACTTTCTTTTTCTAAAATTTATTTTTTCTTCAAAATAACCAATCTCCTTTTTCACCTTTTTCTATTCTTTAAAATTTAAAATAACCATTTTTCTTTTTCATAAATGATAAAGGAATCTCCTTTTTCTGCACATTTATACTTCTTTCTTTATAAATATTAAAATAACCACCTTTCACCTTTTTTCTATAAATTTAGGTATTTTTTTCTTCATAAATGATAAAGGAATCTCCTTTTTCTGCACATTTATACTTTTTTCTTTATAAATATTAAAATAACCACCTTTTTCACCTTTTTCTATAAATTTAAGCATTTTTCTTCATAAATGATAAAGGAATCTCCTTTTTTCTGCACATTTATACTTTTTTTATTTTAAAATAACCACCTTTCACCTTTTTTATAAATTTAAGCAAAAATGATAAAATCTCCTTTTTCTGCACATTTATACGTCTTTCTTTATAAATATTAAAATAACCACCTTTTTTTTTCTATAAATTTAGGCATTTTTCTTTCATAAATGATAAAGGAATCTCCTTTTTCTGCACATTTATACTTCTTTCTTTATAAATATTAAAATAACCACCTTTCATTTTTTCTATAAATTTAAGCATTTTTTCTTCATAAATGATAAAGGAATCTCCTTTTTTCTGCACATTTATACTTCTTTCTTTATAAATATTAAAATAACCACCTTTCACCTTTTTTTCTATAAATTTAGGCATTTTTTCTTTCATAAATGATAAAGGAATCTCCTTTTTCTGCACATTTATACTTCTTTCTTTATAAATATTAAAATAACCACCTTTTCACCTTTTTTTCTATAAATTTAAGCATTTTTTCTTCATAAATGATAAAGGAATCTCCTTTTTTCTGCACATTTATACTTCTTTCTTTTAAAATATTAAAATAACCACCTTTCAAAATAACATTTTTCTTCACCTTTTTTCACCTTTTTCTATAAATTTAGGCATTTTTCTTCATAAATGATAAAGGAATCTCCTTTTTTTCTGCACATTTATACTTCTTTCTTTATAAATATTAAAATAACCACCTTTCACCTTTTTCTATAAATTTAGGCATTTTTCTTCATAAATGATAAAGGAATCTCCTTTTTTCTGCACATTTATACTTCTTTCTTTATAAATATTAAAATAACCACCTTTCACACCTTTTTCTATAAATTTAGGCATTTTTTCTTCATAAATGATAAAGGAATCTTTTTTCTGCACATTTATTTTTTCTTTATAAATATTAAAATAACCACCTTTTCACCTTTTTCTATAAATTATAAATTTTTTCATAAATGATAAAGGAATCTCCTTTTCACATTTATACTTTTTCTTTATATAAATATTAAAATAACCATTTTTCACCTTTTTCTATAAATTTAGGCATTTTTCTTCATAAATGATAAAATGAATCTCCTTTTTCTGCACATTTATACTTCTTTCTTTATAAATATTAAAAATTTAATTTTTCTTCCATAAATGATAAAAGGAATCTCCTTTTTCTGCACATTTTTTCTTTCTTTATAAATTTAGGTATTTTCTTTTTTTATATAAATTTTTTTCTTCATAAATGATAAAGGAATCTCCTTTTTTCTGCACATTTATACTTCTTTCTTTATAAATATTAAAATAACCACCACCTTTTTCACCTTTTTTTAAATATAAATTTAGGCATTTTTTTCTTCATAAATGATAAAGGAATCTCCTTTTTTCTGCACATTTATACTTTTTTTCTTTTTTCTAAATATTAAAATAACCAAAAATTTCACCTTTTTTCTATAAATTTAGGCATTTTTCTTCATAAATGATAAAGGAATCTCCTTTTCTGCACATTTATACTTCTTTCTTTATAAATATTAAAATAACCACCTTTTTCACCTTTTTTTATAAATTTAAGTATTTTTCTTCATAAATGATAAAGGAATCTCCTTTTTCTGCACATTTATACTTCTTTTTCTTTATAAATATTAAAATAACCACCTTTTCACCTTTTTTCTATAAATTTAGGCATTTTTCTTCATAAATGATAAAGGAATCTCCTTTTTCTGCACATTTATACTTCTTTCTTTATAAATATTAAAATAACCACCTTTCACCTTTTTTTTCTATAAATTTAGGCATTTTTCTTCATAAATGATAAAGAATCTCCTTTTTCTGCACATTTATACTTCTTTTCTTTATAAATATTAAAATAACCACCTTTCACCTTTTTTATAAAATTAAAGGAATCATTTTTTCTTTCATAAATGATAAAGGAATCTCCTTTTTCTGCACATTTATACTTCTTTTCTTTATAAATATTAAAATAACCACCTTTTCACCTTTTTTTTTCTATAAATTTAAGCTTTTATAAATATTAAAATAAAAGGAATCTCCTTTTTCTGCACATTTATACTTCTTTTCTTTTATAAATATTAAAATAACCACTTTTTTTCTATAAATTTAGGCATTTTTCTTCATAAATGATAAAGGAATCTCCTTTTTTCTGCACATTTATACTTCTTTCTTTTATAAATATTAAAATAACCACCTTTTCACCTTTTTCTATAAATTTAGGCATTTTTCTTCATAAATGATAAAGGAATCTCCTTTTTCTGCACATTTATACTTTTTCTTTATAAATATTAAAATAACCACCTTTCACCTTTTTTTCTATAAATTTAGGCATTTTTTCTTCATAAATGATAAAGGAATCTCCTTTTTCTGCACATTTATACTTCTTTCTTTATAAATATTAAAATAACCACCTTTCACCTTTTTCTATAAATTTAGGTATTTTTCTTCATAAATGATAAAATCTCCTTTTCTGAATCTTATACTTTTTCTTTATAAATTTAAAATAACCACCTTTCACCTTTTCTATAAATTTATTTTTTCTTCAAAATAAAAGGACCCTTTTTCACCTTTTTATAAATATTAAAATAAATTTAAATTAATAAGTTACCTTCCTTTTTCTATAATTTTTCTTCATAAATGATAAAGGAATCTCCTTTTCTGCACATTTTACTTCTTTCTTTATAAATATTAAAATAACCACCTTTCACCTTTTCTATAAATTTAGGCATTTTCTTCATAAATGATAAAGGAATCTTTTTCTTTTATAAATATTAAAAATATAAAATAACCACCTTTCACCTTTTTTTCTATAAATTTAGGCATTTTTTCTTCATAAATGATAAAGGAATCTCCTTTTTTCTGCACATTTATACTTTTTTTTCTTTATAAATATTAAAATAACCACCTTTCACCTTTTTTCTATAAATTTAGGCATTTTTTCTTCATAAATGATAAAGGAATCTCCTTTTTCTGCACATTTATACTTTTTTTTTTTATAAATATTAAAATAACCACCTTTCACCTTTTTCTATAAATTTAGGCATTTTTTTCATAAATGATAAAGGAATCTCCTTTTCTGCACATTTATACTTCTTTCTTTATAAATATTAAAATAACCACCTTTCACCTTTTTTCTATAAATTTAGGCATTTTTTTCTTCATAAATGATAAAGGAATCTCCTTTTTCTGCACATTTATACTTCTTTCTTTATAAATATTAAAATAACCACCTTTCACCTTTTTCTATAAATTTAGGCATTTTTCTTCATAAATGATAAAGGAATCTCCTTTTTCTGCACATTTATACTTCTTTCTTTATAAATATTAAAATAACCACCTTTCACCTTTTTCTATAAATTTAGGCATTTTTCTTCATAAATGATAAAGGAATCTCCTTTTTCTGCACATTTATACTTCTTTCTTTATAAATATTAAAATAACCACCTTTCACCTTTTTCTATAAATTTAGGCATTTTCTTCATAAATGATAAAGGAATCTCCTTTTTCTGCACATTTATACTTCTTTCTTTATAAATATTAAAATAACCACCTTTCACCTTTTTTTCTATAAATTTAAGCATTTTTCTTCATAAATGATAAAGGAATCTCCTTTTTCTGCACATTTATACTTCTTTTCTTTATAAATATTAAAATAACCACCTTTCACCTTTTTTCTATAAATTTTTTTTTCTTCATAAATGATAAAGGAATCTCCTTTTCTGCACATTTATACTTCTTTCTTTATAAATATTAAAATAACCACCTTTTCACCTTTTTCTAAATTTAATAAAGGAATCTCCTTTTTGCACATTTATACTTTTTTCTTTATAAATTTAAAATAACCACCTTTCATTTTTTTCTTTTTATTTTTCTTCAAATGATAAAGGAATAAAATTAAAAACAACCACCTTTTTTTATAAATTTAAAATAACCTGCATTTTTTTTTTTCTATAAATTTAAGCATTTTTTTTCATAAATGATAAAGGAATCTCCTTTTTTCTGCACATTTATACTTCTTTCTTTATAAATATTAAAATAACCACCTTTTCACCTTTTTCTATAAATTTAGGCATTTTTCTTCATAAATGATAAAGGAATCTCCTTTTTTCTGCACATTTATACTTCTTTTTCTTTATAAATATTAAAATAACCACCTTTTCACCTTTTTCTATAAATTTAGGCATTTTTCTTCATAAATGATAAAGGAATCTCCTTTTTCTGCACATTTATACTTCTTTTCTTTATAAATATTAAAATAACCACCTTTCACCTTTTTCTATAAATTTAGGCATTTTTCTTCATAAATGATAAAGGAATTTTTCTGCACATTTACTTCTTTTCTTTATAAATTTAAAATAACCACTTTTCTTTTTTCTATAAATTTAAGCATTTTTCTTCATAAATGATAAAGGAATCTCCTTTTTCACATTTTTTCTTTCTTTATAAATATTAAAATAACCACCTTTTTTTTTTCTTTTAAGCATTTTTTCTTCAAAATGATAAAGGAATCTCCTTTTTCTGCACATTTATACTTCTTTTTAAAATAACCACTTTATAAATATTAAAATAACCACCTTTTCACCTTTTTTTTAAAATAACTATAAATATTAGGCATTTTTCTTCATAAATGATAAAGGAATCTCCTTTTTTCTGCACATTTATACTTCTTTTATACTTTATAAATATTAAAATAACCACCTTTCACCTTTTTTTTCTATAAATTTAAGCATTTTTCTTCATAAATGATAAAGGAATTTATACTTCCTTTTAAATATTAAAATAACTTTCACCTTTTCTACATTTATAAATGATAAAGGAATCTTTTTTCTTTATACTTTTTCTTTTATAAATATTAAAATAACCACCTTTTCACCTTTTTCTATAAATTTAGGCATTTTTCTTCATAAATGATAAAGGAATCTCCTTTTTTCTGCACATTTATACTTCTTTCTTTATAAATATTAAAATAACCACCTTTCACCTTTTTCTATAAATTTAGGCATTTTTCTTCATAAATGATAAAGGAAATCTCCTTTTCTGCACATTTATACTTCTTTTCTTTATAAATATTAAAATAACCACCTTTCACCTTTTCTATAAATTTAAGCATTTTTTCTTAAAAATGATAAAATAATCTCCTTTTTTCTGCACATTTATACTTCTTTCTTTATAAATATTAAAATAACCACCTTTCACCTTTTTCTATAAATTTAGGCATTTTTTAGGCTTCATAAATGATAAAGGAATCTCCTTTTTTTCTGCACATTTATACTTTTTCTTTATAAATATTAAAATAACCACCTTTTCACCTTTTTCTATAAATTTTTTTTCTTCATAAATGATAAAAGGAATTTATACTTCTTTTTTTTATAAATATTAAAATAACCTACCTTTCACCTTTTTTTCTATAAATTTAGGCATTTTTCTTCATAAATGATAAAGGAATCTCCTTTTTCTGCACATTTATACTTCTTTCTTTATAAATATTAAAATAACCACCTTTCACCTTTTTCTATAAATTTAGGCATTTTTGAAGAAGAAAAATGCCTAAATAATTCTTCATAAATGATAAAGGAATCTCCTTTTTCTGCACATTTATACTTCTTTCTTTATAAATATTAAAATAACCACCTTTCACCTTTTCTATAAATTTAGGCATTTTTCTTCATAAATGATAAAGGAATCTCCTTTTTCTGCACATTTATACTTCTTTCTTTATAAATATTAAAATAACCACCTTTCACCTTTTTCTATAAATTTAGGCATTTTTCTTCATAAATGATAAAGGAATCTCCTTTTTCTGCACATTTATACTTCTTTCTTTTATAAATATTAAAAAAACCACCTTTCACCTTTTTCTATAAATTTAGGCATTTTTCTTCATAAATGATAAAGAATCTCCTTTTTCTGCAAAATATTAAAATAACCACCTTTTTCTTTTTTTTCTCCTTTTCTGCACATTTATACTTCTTTCTTTATAAATATTAAATAACATTTTTTTCTATAAATTTAGGCATTTTTCTTCATAAATGATAAAGGAATCTCCTTTTTTTCTGCACATTTATACTTCTTTTCTTTTTTCTATAAATATTAAAATAAAAGAACCTTTTCATTTTTTTTTTTATAAATATAAATTTAGGTATTTTTTCTTCATAAATGATAAAGGAATCTCCTTTTTCTGCACATTTATACTTTTTCTTTATAAATATTAAAATAACCACCTTTCACCTTTTTTCTATAAATTTGAGCATTTTTCTTCATAAATGATAAAGGAATCTCCTTTTTCTGCACATTTATACTTCTTTCTTTATAAATATTATAATAACCACCTTTCACCTTTTTCTATAAATTTAGGCATTTTTCTTCATAAATGATAAAGGAATCTCCTTTTTCTGCACATTTATACTTCTTTTCTTTATAAATAAAAATAACCACCTTTCAAAAAATTTAATTTTTCTTCATAAATGATAAAAGGAATCTTTTTTCACATTTATACTTTTTTTTATAAATATTAAAATAACACCTTTTTTTCTATAAATTTAAATTTTTTTCATAAATGATAAAGGAATCTCCTTTTTCTGCACATTTATACTTCTTTTTTTTATAAATAAAATAACCACCTTTTTTTTCTAAAATTTAGGCATAACCACCTTTTTTCTGCACATTTTTTTTTCTTTATAAATATTAAGCATTTTTTCTTTTAGGCATTTTTCATAAATGATAAAGGAATCTCCTTTTTCTGCACATTTATACTTCTTTCTTTATAAATATTAAAATAACCACCTTTCACCTTTTTCTATAAATTTAAGCATTTTTTCTTCATAAATGATAAAGGAATCCTCCTTTTTTCTGCACATTTATACTTCTTTTCTTTATAAATATTAAAATAACCACCTTTCACCTTTTTCTATAAATTTAAGCATTTTTTCTTCATAAATGATAAAGGAATCTCCTTTTTCTGCACATTTATACTTTTTTCTTTATAAATATTAAAATAACCACCTTTCACCTTTTTTTTCTATAAATTTAGGCATTTTTCTTCATAAATGATAAAGGAATCTCCTTTTTCTGCACATTTATACTTCTTTCTTTATAAATATTAAAATAACCACCTTTCACCTTTTTTCTATAAATTTAGGCATTTTTTTTCATAAATGATAAAGGAATCTCCTTTTTCTGCACATTTATACTTCTTTTTTTTATAAATATTAAAAAATAACTTTATAAATATTAAAATAACCACCTTTCACCTTTTTTCTATAAATTTAACATTTTTCTTCATAAATGATAAAGGAATCTTTTTCTGCACATTTATACTTCTTTCTTTATAAATATTAAAATAACCACCTTTCACCTTTTTCTATAAATTTAGGCATTTTTTCTTCATAAATGATAAAGGAATCTCCTTTTTCTGCACATTTATACTTCTTTCTTTATAAATATTAAAATAACCACCTTTCACCTTTTTTTCTATAAATTTAAATGATATTTTCTTCATAAATGATAAAGGAATCTCCTTTTTCTGCACATTTATACTTCTTTTCTTTATAAATATTAAAATAACCACCTTTTCACCTTTTTTTCTATAAATTTAAGGCATTTTTTCTTCATAAATGATAAAGGAATCTCCTTTTTTCTGCACATTTATACTTCTTTTTTCTTTATAAATATTAAAAATAACCACCTTTTTCACCTTTTAAGCATTTTCTTCATAAATGATAAAAGAATCTCCTTTTTCTGCATTATTTATACTTCTTTCTTTATAAATATTAAAATAACCACCTTTCACCTTTTTCTATAAATTTAGGCATTTTCTTCATAAATGATAAAGGAATCTCCTTTTTCTGCACATTTATACTTCTTTCTTTATAAATATTAAAATAACCACCTTTCACCTTTTTCTATAAATTTAGGTATTTTTTCTTCATAAATGATAAAGGAATTCCTTTTTCTGCACATTTATACTTCTTTTCTTTTATAAATATTAAAATAACCACCTTTCACCTTTTTTTCTATAAATTTAGGCATTTTTCTTCATAAATGATAAAGGAATCTCCTTTTTTCTGCACTTTTAAATATTTAACCACCTTTTCTTTTCTAAATATTTTCTTCAAAATGATAAAGGACCTTTTCACCACATTTTTTCTTTAAATTTAAAATATTTTTTTCTTTTTTTTCATAAATGATAAAGGAATCTCCTTTTTCTGCACATTTATACTTCTTTCTTTATAAATATTAAAATAACCACCTTTTCACCTTTTTCTATAAATTTAAGCATTTTTCTTCATAAATGATAAAGGAATCTCCTTTTTCTGCACATTTATACTTCTTTCTTTATAAATATTAAAATAACCACCTTTCACCTTTTTTCTATAAATTTAGGCATTTTTTTCATAAATGATAAAGGAATCTCCTTTTTCTGCACATTTATACTTCTTTCTTTATAAATATTAAAATAACCACCTTTTCACCTTTTTCTAAAATTTAATTTTTTTTTTTATAAATGATAAAGGAATTTCTTTTTTTGCACATTTATACTTCTTTCTTTTTCTAAATATTAAAATAACCACCTTTCATCTTTTTTCTATAAATTTAGGCATTTTTCTTCATAAATGATAAAGGAATCTCCTTTTTCTGCACATTTATACTTCTTTCTTTATAAATATTAAAATAACCACCTTTCATAAATTTAACCTTTTTCTATAAATTTAAGCATTTTTTCTTCATAAATGATAAAAATAATTTCACCTTTTTATAAATTTAGGCTTTTCTTTATAAATGATTTAACCACCTTTTTCTGCACTTTTAAATTTTTTTTTCTTCATAAATGATAAAAATCTCCTTTTTCTGCACATTTATACTTCTTTCTTTTATAAATATTAAAATAACCACCTTTTTTTCTATAAATTTAGGCATTTTTTCTTCATAAATGATAAAGGAATCTCCTTTTTCTGCACATTTATACTTCTTTCTTTTATAAATATTAAAATAACCACCTTTCACCTTTTTTCTATAAATTTAAGCATTTTTCTTCATAAATGATAAAGGAATCTCCTTTTTTCTGCACATTTATACTTCTTTCTTTATAAATATTAAAATAACCACCACCTTTTTAAATCACCTTTTTTATAAATTTTTTCTTTATAAATTTAAGCCTTTTTTCTTCATAAATGATAAAGGAATCTCCTTTTTCTGCACATTTATACTTCTTTTCTTTATAAATATTAAAATAACCACCTTTCACCTTTTTCTATAAATTTAGGCATTTTCTTCATAAATGATAAAGGAATCTCCTTTTTTTGCACATTTATACTTCTTTCTTTATAAATATTAAAATAACCACCTTTCACCTTTTTTCTATAAATTTAGGCATTTTTTTCTTCATAAATGATAAAGGAATCTCCTTTTTCTGCATTTATACTTCTTTCTTTATAAATATTAAAATAACCACCTTTCACCTTTTCAATAAATTTTTTTTTCATAAATATTTTTTTCTTTTAAAATAAAAATAACCACCTTTCTTTTCACAAATTTTTTTTTCTTTATAAATTTAAAAAAATCTCCTTTTTCTGCACATTTATACTTCTTTTCTTATAAATATTAAAATAACCATTTTTCTTTTTCATAAATGATAAAGGAATCTCCTTTTTTCTGCACATTTATACTTCTTTCTTTATAAATATTAAAATAACCACCTTTCACCTTTTTCTATAAATTTAGGCATTTTTCTTCATAAATGATAAAGGAATCTCCTTTTTCTGCACATTTATACTTCTTTTTCTTTATAAATATTAAAATAACCACCTTTCACCTTTTTTCTATAAATTTAAGCATTTTTCTTCATAAATGATAAAGGAATCTCCTTTTTCTGCACATTTATACTTCTTTTCTTTATAAATATTAAAATAACCACCTTTCACCTTTTTTCTATAAATTTAGGCATTTTTCTTCATAAATGATAAAGGAATCTCCTTTTCTTTTTCTTTCTTTATAAATTTAAAATAACCACCTTTCACTTTTTTCTATAAATTTATTTTCTTCAAAATATAAAGGAATCCTTTTTCTGCACATTTTCACCTTTTCTTTATAAATATTAAATAACATTTTTTTCATAAATTTAGATTTTCTTCATAAATGATAAAGGAATCTCCTTTTTCTGCACATTTATACTATATAAATATTAAAATAACCATTTTCACCTTTTTCTATAAATTTAAGATTTTTTCTTCATAAATGATAAAGGAACTCCTTTTTCTGCACATTTATACTTCTTTCTTTATAAATATTAAAATAACCACCTTTCACCTTTTTCTATAAATTTAGGCATTTTTGAAGAAGAAAAATGCCTAAATAATTCTTCATAAATGATAAAGGAATCTCCTTTTTCTGCACATTTATACTTCTTTCTTTATAAATATTAAAATAACCACCTTTTCACCTTTTTTTCTATAATTTAAGCATTTTTCTTCATAAATGATAAAGGAATCTCCTTTTTCTGCACATTTATACTTCTTTCTTTAAATATTAAAATAACCACCTTTCACCTTTTTCTATAAATTTAGACATTTTTCTTCATAAATGATAAAGTAATCTCCTTTTTCTGCACATTTATACTTCTTTCTTTATAAATATTAAAATAACCACCTTTCACCTTTTTTCTATAAATTTGAGCATTTTTCTTCATAAATGATAAAGGAATCTCCTTTTTCTGCACATTTATACTTCTTTTCTTTTATAAATATTAAAATAACCACCTTTCACCTTTTTTTTCTATAAATTTAGGCATTTTTCTTCATAAATGATAAAGGAATCTCCTTTTCTGCATTTTATACTTCTTTCTTTATAAATATTAAAATAACCACCTTTTCACCTTTTTCTATAAATTTAGGCATTTTCTTCATAAATGATAAAGGAATCTCCTTTTTTTGCACATTTATACTTCTTTCTTTATAAATATTAAAATAATAAATTAAGCCTTCACTCCTTTTTTCACCTTTTTTCTTTTATAAATTTTCAGGCATTTTTTTCTTCATAAATGATAAAGGAATCTCCTTTTTCTGCACATTTATACTTTTTTTTCTTTTAAAAATTAAAATAACCACCTTTCACCTTTTTTTTATTTCATTTCATCTTTTTCAAATGATAAAATGAATCTTTTGCACATTTATACTTCTTTCTTTATAAATTTAAAATAACCATTTTTTTTCTATAAATGATAAAATGAAAAGGAATCTCCTTTTTCTGCACATTTATACTTTTTCTTTATAAATATTAAAATAACCACCTTTCACCTTTTTTTTTCTATAAATTTAAGCATTTTTCTTCATAAATGATAAAGGAATCTCCTTTTTCTGCACATTTATACTTCTTTCTTTATAAATATTAAAATAACCACCTTTCACCTTTTTCTATAAATTTAGGCATTTTTCTTCATAAATGATAAAGGAATCTCCTTTTTCTGCACATTTATACTTCTTTCTTTATAAATATTAAAATAACCACCTTTCACCTTTTTCTATAAATTTAAGCATTTTTCTTCATAAATGATAAAGGAATCTCCTTTTTCTGCACATTTATACTTCTTTCTTTATAAATATTAAAATAACCACTTTTCACCTTTTTCTATAAATTTAAGCATTTTTCTTCATAAATGATAAAGGAATCTCCTTTTTCTGCACATTTATACTTCTTTCTTTATAAATATTAAAATAACCACCTTTCACCTTTTTCTATAAATTTAGGCATTTTCTTCATAAATGATAAAGGAATCTCCTTTTTCTGCACATTTATACTTCTTTCTTTATAAATATTAAAATAACCACCTTTCAACTTTTTCTATAAATTTAGGCATTTTTCTTCATAAATGATAAAGGAATCTCCTTTTTCTGCACATTTATACTTCTTTCTTTTTATAAATATTAAAATAACCAACACACTATAAATTTAGGCATTTTTCTTCATAAATGATAAAGGAATCTCCTTTTTCTTTTATACTTCTTTCTTTATAAATATTAAAATAACACCTTTTCTTTTCTATAAATTTAGATTTTCTTTCAAAATGATAAAGAATCTCCTTTTTCTGCACATTTATACTTTTTCTTTATAAATATTAAAATAACCACATTTCTTCATAAATGATAAAGGAATCTTTTTTTCTATAAATTTAAAATAAATTACCTTTTTTTTTCTTCATTTTTCAAATGATAAAGGAATCTCCTTTTTCTGCACATTTATACTTCTTTTCTTTATAAATATTAAAATAACCACCTTTCACCTTTTTTCTATAAATTTAGGCATTTTTTTTTCATAAATGATAAAGGAATCTCCTTTTTCTGCATTTATACTTTTTTCTTTATAAATATTAAAATAACCACCTTTCACCTTTTTCTATAAATTTAGGCATTTTTTCTTCATAAATGATAAAAGGAATCTCCTTTTTCTGCACATTTATACTTCTTTTTCTTTTATAAATATTAAAATAACCACCTTTCACCTTTTTCTATAAATTTAAGCATTTTCTTCATAAATGAAAAAGAATCTCCTTTTTCTGCACATATACTTCTTTCTTTATAAATATTAAAATAACCACCTTTCACCTTTTTCTAAATTTAGATTTTCTTCAAAATGATAAAGGAATCTCCTTTTTCTGCACATTTATACTTCTTTTCTTTATAAATATTAAAATAACCACCTTTCACCTTTTTCTATAAATTTAGGCATTTTCTTCATAAATGATAAAGGAATCTCCTTTTCTGCACATTTATACTTCTTTCTTTATAAATATTAAAATAACCACCTTTCACCTTTTCTATAAATTTAAGCATTTTCTTCATAAATGATAAAGGAATCTCCTTTTTCTGCACATTTATACTTTATAAATATAAATAACTTTCTTTATAAATATTAAAATAACCACCTTTTTTCACCTTTTTTCTATAAATTTAAATTTTCTTCATAAATGATAAAGGAATCTCCTTTTTTTATACTTCTTTCTTTATAAATATTAAAATAACCACCTTTCAATAAATTTAAGCTTTTTTCTTCATAAATGATTTCTGCACATTTATACTTCTTTCTTTATAAATATTAAAATAACCACCTTTCACCTTTTTCTATAAATTTAAGCATTTTTCTTCATAAATGATAAAGGAATCTCCTTTTTCTGCACATTTATAAATATTAAAATAACCACCTTTCTTTTTTATAAATTTTTCTTCAAAATAACCACCTTTTCAAATATTAAAATAACCTTTTTTTTCTATAAATTTAGGCATTTTCTTCATAAATGATAAAGGAATCTCCTTTTTCTGCACATTTATACTTCTTTCTTTATAAATATTAAAATAACCACCTTTCACCTTTTTTCTATAAATTTAGGCATTTTTTTTCTTTCATAAATGATAAAGGAATCTCCTTTTCTGCATTTATACTTCTTTCTTTTATAAATATTAAAATAACCACCTTTCACCTTTTTTCTATAAATTTAGGTATTTTTCTTCATAAATGATAAAGGAATCTCCTTTTTCTGCACATTTATACTTCTTTCTTTATAAATATTAAAATAACCACCTTTCACCTTTTTTTCTATAAATTTAAGCATTTTCTTCATAAATGATAAAGGAATCTCCTTTTTCTGCACATTTATACTTCTTTCTTTATAAATATTAAAATAACCACCTTTCACCTTTTTTTTAAATAAATTTAGGTATTTTTCTTCATAAATGATAAAGGAATCTCCTTTTTGCACATTTATACACTTTTTATTTTAAAATAACCACCTTCACCTTTTTTATAAATATTTTTCTTCATAAATGATAAAGGAATCTCCTTTTTCTGCACATTTATACTTCTTTCTTTATAAATATTAAAATAACCACCTTTTCACCATTTTCTATAAATTTAGGTATTTTCTTTTTAAATGATAAAGGAACTCCTTTATTTATACTCTTTTTCTTTATAAATATTAAAATAACCACCTTTCACCTTTTTTTTCTATAAATTTAGGCATTTTTTCTTCATAAATGATAAAGGAATCTCCTTTTTGCACATTTATACTTTTTTTATAAATATTAAACAACCACCTTTCACCTTTTTTTCTATAAATATTTTTCTTTCAAAATGAAAAGGAATCCTTTTTCACCTTTTTTTTATAAATTTAAAATAACATTTTTCTTTTTTCTATAAATTTAAGCATTTTTTTCTTCAAAATGATAATCTCCTTTTTCTGCACATTTATACTTCTTTCTTTATAAATATTAAAATAACCACCTTTCACCTTTTTTCTATAAATTTAGGCATTTTTTCTTCATAAATGATAAAGGAATCTCCTTTTTCTGCACATTTATACTTCTTTTCTTTTTATAAATATTAAAATAACCACCTTTTCACCTTTTTCTATAAATTTAAGCATTTTTCTTCATAAATGATAAAGGAATCTCCTTTTTCTGCACATTTATACTTCTTTCTTTATAAATATTAAAATAACCACCTTTCACCTTTTTTCTATAAATTTAAGCATTTTTTCTTCATAAATGATAAAGGAATCTCCTTTTCTGCACATTTATACTTTTCTTTTATAAATATTAAAATAAAAGACCTTTCACCTTTTTTCTATAAATTTAGGTAACCACCTTCAACCTTTTTTTCATAAATGATAAAGGAATCTCCTTTTTCTGCACATTTATACTTCTTTCTTTATAAATATTAAAATAACTTTCACCTTTTTTTTATAAATTTAGGCATTTTCATAAATGATAAAGGAATCTCCTTTTTTCTGCACATTTATACTTCTTTCTTTTTATAAATATTAAAATAAGGAATCTCTTTCACATTTTTCTATAAATTTAACCACCTTTTCATTTTTTAAATTTTGGCATTTTCATAAATGATAAAGGAATCTCCTTTTTCTGCACATTTATACTTCTTTTCTTTATAAATATTAAAATAACCACCTTTCACCTTTTTCTATAAATTTAAGCATTTTTTCTTAAATGAAAAGGAATCTCCTTTTTCTGATAAATAATTTAATTTTTATAAACATTTATAACTTTTCACCTTTTTCTTAAATTTAAATTTTTTTTCAAAATGATAAAATAACCACATTTATACTTTTTTCTTTTTAAAATTTTTCTTTTTTCTATAAATTTAGGATTTTCTTCATAAATGATAAAGGAATCTTTTTCTGCACATTTATACTTCTTTCTTTATAAATATTAAAATAACCACCTTTCACCTTTTTCTATAAATTTAGGCATTTTTTCTTCATAAATGATAAAGGAATCTCCTTTTTCTGCACATTTATACTTCTTTTTTATAAATATTAAAATAACCACCTTTCACCTTTTTCTATAAATTTAGGCATTTTCTTCATAAATGATAAAGGAATCTCCTTTTTCTGCACATTTATACTTCTTTCTTTATAAATATTAAAATAACCACCTTTTCACCTTTTTCTATAAATTTAAGCATTTTCTTCATAAATGATAAAGGAATCTCCTTTTTCTGCACATTTATACTTCTTTCTTTATAAATATTAAAATAACCACCTTTCACCTTTTTCTATAAATTTAGGCATTTTTTCTTCATAAATGATAAAGGAATCTTTTTCTGCACTTTCTTTATAAATATAAATTTATTTCACCTTTTCTTATAAATATTTTTCTTCAAAATGATAAAGGAATCTCCTTTCTGCACATTTTTTTTTCTTTATAAATTTAAAATAAAATTTTCTTCATAAATTTAGGCATTTTTCTTCAAAATGATAATTTTTTTTCTGCACATTTATACTTCTTTCTTTTATAAATATTAAAATAACCACCTTTCACCTTTTTTCTATAAATTTTAAGCATTTTTTCATAAATGATAAAGGAATCTCCATTTTCTGCATTTATACTTTTTCTTTATAAATATTAAAATAATAACTTTCACCTTTTTCTATAAATTTAGTATTTTTCTTCATAAATGATAAAGGAATCTCCTTTTTCTGCACATTTATACTTCTTTCTTTATAAATATTAAAATAACCACCTTTTCATCTTTTCTATAAATTTAAGCATTTTTCTTCATAAATGATAAAGAATCTCCTTTTCTGCACATTTATACTTCTTTCTTTATAAATATTAAAATAACCACTTTTCACCTTTTTTCTATAAATTTAAGCATTTTCTTCATAAATGATAAAGGAATCTTTTTTTCTGCACATTTATACTTCTTTCTTTTATAAATATTAAAATAACCACCTTTCACCTTTTTTCTATAAATTTAGGCATTTTTCTTCATAAATGATAAAGGAATCTCCTTTTTCTGCACATTTATACTTCTTTCTTTATAAATATTAAAATAAATTACCTTCTTTTTCTATAAATTTAGGCATTTTCTTCATAAATGATAAAGGAATCTCCTTTTCTGCACATTTTTCTTTTCTTTATAAATATTAAATAACCACCTTTCACCTTTTTTCTATAAATTTAGGCATTTTTTCTTCATAAATGATAAAGGAATCTCCTTTTTTTATATGCACATTTATACTTCTTTCTTTATAAATATTAAAATAACCACCTTTCAAATATTAAAAACTAATTTTCTTTTTTCTATAAATTTAGGCATTTTTCTTCATAAATGATAAAGGAATCTCCTTTTTCTGCACATTTATACTTCTTTCTTTATAAATATTAAAATAACCACCTTTTCATAAATTTTTTTGATAAATTTAAATGCATTTTTTCTTCATAAATGATAAAGGAATCTCCTTTTTCTGCACATTTATACTTCTTTCTTTATAAATATTAAAATAACCACCTTTTCATCTTTTTTTCTATAAATTTAGGCATTTTTCTTCATAAATGATAAAGGAATCTCCTTTTTCTGCACATTTATACTTCTTTTTCTTTATAAATAAAAATAACCACCTTTCTATAAATTTAAGCATTTCTATAAATCTCCTTTTCTGCACATTTATTCTTTTTTTATAAAATTTCAATAAATTTAAGCATTTTCCTAAATTCACTCTTTTTGCACATTTATACTTCTTTCTTTATAAATATTAAAATAACCACCTTTCACCTTTTTCTATAAATTTAGGCATTTTTCTTCATAAATGATAAAGGAATCTCCTTTTTCTGCACATTTATACTTCTTTTCTTATAAATATTAAAATAAACACCTTTCACCTTTTTTCATAAATTTAGGCATTTTTCTTCATAAATGATAAAGAATCTCCTTTTTCTGCACATTTATACTTTTTCTTTATAAATATTAAAATAACCACCTTTCACCTTTTTTTCTATAAATTTAGGCATTTTTTCATAAATGATAAAGGAATCTCCTTTTTTCTGCACATTTATACTTTTTCTTTATAAATATTAAAATAACCACCTTTCACCTTTTTCTATAAATTTAGGCATTTTCTTCATAAATGATAAAGGAATCTCTTTTTCTGCACATTTATACTTCTTTCTTTAAATATTAAAATAACCACCTTTCACCTTTTCTTAAATTTAGGCATTTTGAAATGCTTAAATTTTTCTTCATAAATGATAAAGGAATCTCCTTTTCTGCACATTTATACTTCTTTCTTTATAAATATTAAAATAACCACCTTTTCACCTTTTTCTATAAATTTAAATTTTCTTCATTTAAAGGAATCTCCTTTTCTGCATTTTTCTTCTTTCTTTATAAATATAAAAAGGAATCTTTCATCTTTTTATATTTAAGCATTTTCTTTTAAAGAATACTTTTTTTCTTTATAAAATATTAAAATAACCACCTTTCACCTTTTTCTATAAATTTAAGCATTTTTCTTCATAAATGATAAAATGAATCTCCTTTTTTCTGCACATTTATACTTTTCTTTATAAATATTAAAATAACCACCTTTCACCTTTTTCTATAAATTTAGGCATTTTTTCTTCATAAATGATAAAAGGAATCTTTTTTCTGCACATTTATACTTCTTTTCTTTATAAATATTAAAATAACCACCTTTCACCTTTTCTATAAATTTAGGTATTTTTCTTCATAAATGATAAAGGAATCTCCTTTTTCTGCACATTTATACTTCTTTCTTTTATAAATATTAAAATAACCACCTTTTCACCTTTTTTTCTATAAATTTAGGCATTTTTCTTCATAAAATGATAAAGGAATCTCCTTTTTTTCTTTCATTTTATACTTCTTTCTTTTATAAATATTAAAAAAAACCACCTTTCACCTTTTTCTATAAATTTAAGCATTTTCTTCATAAATGATAAAGGAATCTCCTTTTCTGCACATTTATACTTCTTTCTTTATAAATATTAAATAACCTTTTCACCTTTTCTTTTCTATAAATTTTCTTCTTTCTTCATAAATGATAAAGGAATCTCCATTTTCTGCATTTATACTTCTTTCTTTATAAATATTAAAATAACCACCTTTCACCTTTTTCATAAATTTAAGCATTTTCTTCATAAATGATAAAAGGAATCTCCTTTTTTTATACTGCACAAATTTATACTTTTCTTTCTTTATAAATAAATTAAAAATAACCATTTATACTTCTTTCACCTTTTTTTTCTATAAATTTAGGCATTTTTCTTCATAAATGATAAAGAATCTCCTTTTTTTCTGCACATTTATACTTCTTTCTTTATAAATATTAAAATAACCACCTTTCACCATTTTCTATAAATTTTTTCAAAAATGATAAAAAACTCCTTTTCTGCATTTTCTTTCATAAATGACCTTTCAATAAATTTAGATTTTCTTCATCTCCTTTTTCTGCACATTTATACTTTTTCTTTATAAATATTAAAATAACCACCTTTCACCTTTTTCTATAAATTTAAGCATTTTTCTTCATAAATGATAAAGGAATCTCCTTTTTCTGCACATATACTACTTTTTCTTTATAAATATTAAAATGTAACCACCTTCAAATTTTTTTAAATTTACATTTTTTTCATAAATGATAAAGGAATCTCTTTTTTCTGCATCTTTTTTCTTTATAAATATTAAAATAAGTTAATTTTCAATTTTTTTCTATAAATTTAGCATTTTCTTCATAAATGATAAAGGAATCTCCTTTTCTGCACATTTATACTTCTTTCTTTATAAATATTAAAATAACCACCCTTTCACCTTTTTTCTATAAATTTAAAAGAAGAAAAATTTCTGCAATTTTCTTTCATAAATGATAAAATAATTGCCTTTTTTCTGCACATTTATACTTTTTTATACTTTATAAATATTAAAATAACCACCTTTTCTATAAATTTTTTTTCTATAAATTTAAAGGTATTTTTTCATAAATGATAAAGGAATCTCCTTTTTCTGCACATTTATACTTCTTTCTTTATAAATATTAAAATAACCACCTTTCACCTTTTTCTATAAATTTAGGCATTTTTTTCATAAATGATAAAGGAATCTCCTTTTTTCTGCATATTTATACTTCTTTTCTTTATAAATATTAAAATAACCACCTTTTCACCTTTTTTTCTATAAATTTAGGCATTTTTTTCATAAATGATAAAGGAATCTCCTTTTTTTCTGCACATTTATACTTCTTTCTTTTATAAATATTAAAATAACCACCTTTCTTTTTCTATAAATTAGGCATTTTCTTCATAAATGATAAGGAATCTCCTTTTTCTGCACATTTTTTCTTTTCTTTATAAATATTAAAATAAATTTCACCTTTTTTTCTATAACTTACATTTTTTCTTCATAAATGATAAAGGAATCTCCTTTTTTATGTACATTTATACTTTTCTTTATAAATATTAAAATAAGTTACCAATTTTCACCTTTTTTCTATAAATAGCAGGCATTTTTCTTCATAAATGATAAAGGAAACTTTTTCTGCACATTTATACTTCTTTCTTTATAAATATTAAAATAAATCAACCTTTTCACCTTTTCTATAAATTTACATTTTTCTTCAAAAAATAAAGGAATCTCCTTTTTTTTCTGCACATTTATACTTCTTTCTTTATAAATATTAAAATAAATCCACCTTTTCACCTTTTCTATAAATGTAGCATTTTTTTTCATAAATGATAAAGGAATCTCCTTTTCTGCACATTTATACTTTTTTCTTTATAAATATTAAAATAACCACCTTTCACCTTTTTCTATAAATTTAAGCATTTTTTTCAAATGATAAAGGAATCTCCTTTTTTCTGCACATTTATACTTTTTCTTTATAAATATTAAAATAAATCCACCTTTCACCTTTTTCTATAAATTTAGGCATTTTTTCTTCATAAATGATAAAGGAATCTCCTTTTCTGCATTTTATACTTCTTTCTTTATAAATATTAAAATAACCACCTTTCACCTTTTTTTTCTAAATTAGGTATTTTTCTTCATAAATGATAAAGGAATCCTTTCTGTACATTTATTTTCTTTTATAAATATTAAAATAACCACCTTTCACCTTTTTTCTATAAATTTAAGCATTTTTCTTCATAAATGATAAAGGAATCTCCTTTTTCTGCACATTTATACTTCTTTCTTTATAAATATTAAAATAACCACCTTTCACCTTTTTCTATAAATTTAGGTATTTTTTCTTCATAAATGATAAAGGAATCTCCTTTTCTGCATATTTATACTTTTTCTTTTCTATAAATATTTTCTTCAAAATAAAAAGTCTCCTTTTTCTGCACCTTTCATCTTTTTTCTATAAATTTAGGCATTTTTCTTCATAAATGATAAAAGAATCTCCTTTTCTTGCACATTTATACTTCTTTCTTTATAAATATTAAAATAACCACCTTTCACCTTTTTAAATCATTTTTTCTTCATAAATTTAATCTCCTTTCTGCATTTTTACTTCATAAATGATAAAATAATTACCTTTCCTTTTTTTCTGCACATTTATACTTCTTTCTTTATAAATATTAAAATAACCACCTTTCACCTTTTTCTATAATTTAGGCATTTTTTTTAAATGATAAATAAAGGAATCTCCTTTTTCTGCACATTTATATTTCTTTCTTTGTAAATATTAAAAATAACCACCTTTCACCATTTTCTATAATTTTAATCATTTTTTCATAAATGATAAAGGAATCTCAACCTGCACATTTATACTTTCTTTTCTTTATAAATATTAAATAACCACCTTTCATCTTTTTCTATAAATTTGGGCATTTTTCTTCGCAAATGATAAAGGAATTTCCTTTTCTATTTATATTTCTTTCTTTATAAATACAAAGAACCTACCTTTCAACTTTTTTAAGCATTTTCTTCATAAATGATAAAGAATCTCCTTTCTGCTTTTTTTCTTCAAAATAAATTTCCATAAAGGAATTTTCTTGCCGGCTTTCTGCACATTTATACTTCTTTCTTTTGATAAATATTAAATAACCACCTTTTCACTTTTTCTATAAATTTTCTTTTCATAAATGATAAAGGAATCTCTTTTTCTGCATTTATACTTCTTTCTTTTTATAAATATTAAAACCACCTTTCACCTTTTTTCTATAAATTTATTTTTTCTTCATAAATAATAAAAGGAACCTCCTTTTTCTGCACATTTATACTTCTTTTCTTTTATAAATATTAAAATAACCACCTTTCTTATTTTTACTATAAATTTAAGCATTTTTCTTCATAAATGATAAAGGAATCTCCCTTTTCTGCACATATACTTCTTTTTTTATAAATATTAAAATAACACCTTTCATCTTTTTCTATAAATTTGGTATTTTTCAAATAAAAGCTCCTTTTTTCACATTTATACTTCTTTTCTTAAATATTAAAATAACCACCTTTCAACCTTTTCTATAAATTTAAGCATTTTTCTTCATAAATGATAAAGGAATCCTCCTTTTCTGCACATTTCTTCTTTTCTTGATAAACATTCAAATTCTTCCCTTTCACCTTTTTCTAAACTTAGGCATTTTCTTCATAAATGATAAAGGAATCTCCTTTTTCTGCACATTTATCTTCTTTCTTTATAAATATTAAAATAACTTTTCTTGTTTTTTTCTATAAATTTAGGCATTTTTCTTCATAAATGATAAAGGAATCTCCCTTTTTTCTGGGCACATTTATACTTCTTTCTTTATAAATGTTAAAATAACCACCTTTCACTTTTTTCTATAACTTGGGCATTTTCTTTCATAAATGATAAAGAATCTCCCTTTCTGCACATTTATAACTTATTTTCTTTTAAAATATGAAAAATAAGTTTTCAATCTTTTTTCTATAAATTCAGGCATTTTCTTCATAAATGATAAAGGAATCTCCTTTTTCTGCACATTTATACTTCTTTTCTTTATAAATATTAAAATAAGTTACTTTTCACCTTTTTTCTATAAATTTAGACATTTTTCTATAAATGATAAAGAATCTCCTTTTTCTGCATTTATACTTCTTCTTTTTATAAATATTAAAATAACCACTTTCTTTTTCTATAAATTTAGGCATTTTTTCTTCATAAATGATAAAGAATCTCCTTTTTTTCTGCACATTTATACTTCTTTCTTTATAAATATTAAAATAACCACCTTTTCTTTTCTATAAATTTAGGCATTTTTCTTCATAAATGATAAAAGAATCTTCCTTTTCTGCACATTTATACTTCTTTTCTTTATAAATATTAAAATAACCACATCTCCTACCTTTTTCTATAAATTTAGGCATTTTTCTTCATAAATGATAAATCTCCTTTTTCTTGATTTATACTTCTTTCTTTTTCACACCATTTTCTATAAATTTAGCTTTTTCTTCATAAATATTAATATCTTAACCCTGCACCTTTCACCCTTTACTATAAATTTAGGCATTTTCTTCATAAATGATAAAGGAATCTCCTTTTTCTGCACATTTATACTTTTTCTTTATAAATATTCAAATAACCACCTTTTCACCTTTTTCTATAACTTAAGCATTTTTCTTCGCAAATAATAGCGAATCTCCTTTTTTCGTACTTTTATAAATATTAAAATAACCACTCTTAATTTACATTCTTCGCAAATGATAGGAATTACCTTTTCACTTTTGTACTTCTTTCTTTATAAATTTTAAAATAACCATTTTTTTTTCATAAATGATAAAATGGAACTCCCTTTTCTGCACATTTATACTTCTTTTTCTTTATAAAATATTAAAATATACCTTTCACCTTTTTTTCTATAAATTTAAGCATTTTTTCTTTTTCTTCATAAATGATAAAGGAATCTCTCCTTTTTTCTTTTGCATTTATACTTTTCTTTTAAATCTTAAAATAACCACCTTTCATCTTTTTTTCTATAAAATTTAGGCATTTTTCTTCATAAATGATAAAGAATCTCCTTTTTCTGCACATTTATACTTCTTTCTTGTGCATAAATAAAATAACCACCTTTTTTCTATAATTTAGGTATTTTTCTTCATAAATGATAAAGGAAATTTTCTGCACATTTATACTTCTTTTTCTTTATAAATAAAATAAGTTACCTTTTCACCTTTTTTTCTATAAATTTAGGCATTTTCTTCCTTGATAAAGGAATCTCCTTTTAAGCACATTTATACTTCTTTTTCTTTATAAATATTAAAATAACAAACTCTTTCACCTTTTTTCTATAAATTTGAGCATTTTTTCTTCAAATGATAGCAATCTCCTTTTCTGCACATTTATACTTTCTTTTCAAATATTAAAAATAACCACCTTTCAACTTTTTTCTATAAATTTAGTATTTTTCTTCATAAATGATAAAAGGAATCTCCTTTTTTCTGCACATTTATACTTCTTTTCTTGATAAATAGTAAAATAAGTAACCTTTCACCTTTTCTATAAATTTAGTATTTTTTCTTCATAAATGATAAAGGGAATCTCCTTTTTCTGCACATTTATACTTCTTTTTCTTTATAAATATTAAAATAACCACCTTTTCACCTTTTCTATAAATTTAAGTATTTTTCTTCTGTAAATGAAAGAATCTCCTTTTTTCTGCACATTTATATATTCTTTTCTTTTATAAATATTAAAATAACCACCTTTCACTTTTTTTCTATAAATTTAAGCATTTTTCTTCATAAATGATAAAAGGAATCTCCTTTCTGCATAAATTTAAATAACTTCTTTCTTTTCTATAATTCTAATTTTTCTAAAATAACCACTTTTTTTTTCTTTATAAATATTAAAATAACCTTTTCTATAAATTTAAGTATTTTCTTCATAAATGATAAAGGAATCTCCATTTTTCTGCACATTTATACTTCTTTTTCTTTATAAATATTAAAATATTACCTTTCACCTTTTTTTCTATAAATTTGGGCATTTTTTTTCATAAATGATAAAGAATCTCCTTTTTTCTGCACATTTATAATTCTTTCTTTATAAATATTAAAATAACCTTTGACCTTTTTCTATAAATTTAAGCATTTTCTTCATATAAATGATAAAATCTCCTTTTTCTGCACATTTATACTTTTTTTTTATAAATATTAAAATAACCACCTTTCACCTTTTTCTATAAAATTTGGGCATTTTCTTCTATAAATGATAAAGAATCTCCTTTTTCTGCACATTTATACTTCTTTCTTTATAAATATTAAAATAAGTTACCTTTCACCTTTTCTATAAATTTAGGCATTTTCTTCATAAATGATAAAAAACTCCTTTTTCTGCACATTTATACTTCTTTCTTTTATAAATATTAAAATAACCACCTTTTCTCTTTTTCTATAAATTTAGGCATTTTGGAAATAAATGATAAAGAAAAGATCTCCTTTTCTCACATTTATACTTCTTTCTTTATAAATATTAAAATAACCACCTTTCACCTTTTCTATAAATTTAAGCATTTTTCTTCATAAATGATAAAGAATCTCCTTTTCTGCATTTATACTTCTTTCTTTTATAAATATTAAAATAACCACCTTTTCACCTTTTTTCTATAAATTTAAGCATTTTTTTCTTTCTTCAAAATGATAAAGGAATCTCCTTTTTTCTGCACTTTTCTTGATAAATTCTTTCTTTATAAATATTAAAATAACCACCTTTTTTTCATCTTTTTTTTTCTTTATAAATTTGGGCATTTTCTTCATAAATTTTTTCTTCATAAAGAAGTCTCCTTTCTGCACATTTATACTTCTTTTCTTTATAAATATTAAAATAACCACCTTTCATCTTTTTTATAAATTTAGGCATTTTTCTTCATAAATAGCGAAAGTCTCCCGCTTTTCACATTTATACTTCTTTCTTTTTAAATATTAAAATAACCTTTCACCTTTTTTTTCTATAAATTTAGGTATTTTCTTCATAAATGATAAAGGAATCTCCTTTTTTCTGCACATTTATACTTCTTTCTTTATAAATATTAAAATAACCACCTTTCACCTTTTTCTATAAATTTAAGCATTTTCTTCATAAATGATAAAGAATCTCCTTTTCTGCATTTATTATACTTTCTTTATAAATATTAAAATAACCACCTTTCACCTTTTTTCTATAATTTTAGGCATTTTTCTTCATAAGCGATAAAAGGAATCTCCTTTTTCTGCACATTTATACTTCTTTCTTTATAAATATTAAAATAACAACCTTTCACCTTTTTTCTATAAATTTAAGCATTTTCTTCATAAATGAAAAGAATCTCCATTTTCTGCACATTTATACTTTTCTTTGATAAATATTAAAAAAATATTAAAATTTTTTCTTTCATAAATGATGTCGAGAATCTCCTTTTTTCTGCACATTATATTTCTTTATAAATAAATAAAATAACCACCTTTTTTAATTTTTCTCTAAATTTAAGCATTTTCTTCATAAATGATAAAGGAATCTCCTTTTTCTGCACATTTATAATTCTTTCTTTATAAATATTAAAATAACCACTTTTCAACTTTTCTATAAATTTAAGCATTTTCTTCGCAAATAAAAGAATCTCCTTTTTCTACATTTATACTTCTTTCTTTATAAATAATAAAATAACCACCTTTTTTTCTATAATTTAGGTATTTTCTTCATAAATGATAAAGAATCTCCTTTTCTGCATTTATATTTTTTCTTTATAAATATTAAAATAACACTTTTCACCTTTTTTTCTAAATTTAGGCATTTTTTTCTTCATTTATCTCCTTTCTCTGCACATTATACTTTCTTTATAAATATTAAAATAAGTTACCTTTCACCTTTTTCTATAAATTTAGGCATTTTTCTTCATAAATGATAAAGGAATCTCCTTTTCTGCACATTTATACTTCTTTCTTTATAAATATTAAAATAAGTTACCTTTCACCTTTTTCTATAAATTTAGGCATTTTCTTCATAAATGATAAAGGAATCTCAACACTGCACATTTATACTTCTTTTTTATAAATATTAAAATAACCACACTTTCATCTTTTTCTATAAATTAAATATTCGCATTTTTTCTTTTTCTTTATAAATATCTCCTTTTTTCTGCACATTTATATTCTTTCTTTATAAATAAATAAATAATCCTTTCACCTTTCTATAAAATTTAAAATTTTTTCTTATTAAATGATAAAAGGAATCTCCTTTTTCTGCACATTTATACTTCTTTCTTTATAAATATTAAAATAAATCCACCTTTCAATTTTTCTATAAATTTAGGCATTTTCTTCATAAATGATAAAAGGAATCTCCTTTTCTGCACATTTATACTTCTTTCTTTATAAATATTAAAATAACCACCTTTCACCTTTTTCTATAAATTTTAAGCATTTTTCTTCATAAATGATAAAGGAATCTCCTTTTTCTGCACATTTCTATACTTCTTTTCTTGATAAATATTAAAATAACAACCTTTTCACCTTTTTTCTAAAATTTAGGTTTTCTTCATAAATGATAAAGGAATCTCTTTTTCTGCATATTTATGCTTCTTTTCTTGATAAATATTAAAATAAGTTACCTTTCAATTTTTCTATAAATTTAGGTATTTTTCTTCCATAAAATGATAAAGGAACCTCCCTTTTCTCTTTTTGTTTATACTTCTTTCTTTTATAAATATTAAAATAACCACCTTTTCACCTTTTTTCTATAAATTTAGGCATTTTCTTCATAACGATAAAAGATCTCAGCATTTTTCTGATCTCCTTTATGCACATTTTGCTTTCTTTTATAAATATTAAAAATAACCAATTTTCAACTTTTTCTATAAATTTAAGCATTTTTCTTTCATGAATGATAAAAGGAATTTCCTTTTTCTGCACATTTATTCTTCTTTCTTTATAAATATTAAAATAACCACCTTTCACCTTTTTCTATAAATTTAAACATTTTCTTCATAAATGATAAAGAATCTCCTTTTTCTGCACACATTTATAATTCTTTCTTTTATAAATATTAAAATAAATCCACCTTTCACCTTTTTCTATAAATTTAGGCATTTTCTTTCATAAATGATAAAGGAATCTCCTTTTTCTGCACATTTATACTTCTTTTCTTTTTTTATAAATATTAAAATAAGTTACCTTTCACCTTTTTTCTATAAATTTAGGTTTTTTTTCATAAATGATAAAGGAATCTCCTTTTTTTCTGCACATTTATACTTCTTTCTTTATAAATATTAAAATAAGTTACTTTCATTTTTTTCTATAAATTTAGGCATTTTTTCTTCATAAATGATAAAGGAATCTCCTTTTTCTGCACCTTTTATACTTCTTTTCTTTATAAATATTAAATAATACCCTTTCAACTTTTCTATAAATTTGAGCATTTTCTTCATAAATGATAAAGGAATCTAATTGTTATGCACATTTACATACTTCTTTCTTTATAAATATTAAATAACCACCTTTCTCCTTTTTCTATAAATTTAACATTTTTCTTCATAAATGATAAAGGAATCTCCTTTTTTTCTGCACATTTATACTTTTTCTTTATAAATATTAAAATAACCACCTTTTTCACCATTTTTCTATAAATTTAGGCATTTTTCTTCATAAATGATAAAAGGAATCTCCTTTTCTGCACATTTATACTTCTTTCTTTATAAATATTAAAATAACCACCTTTCACCTTTTTCTATAAATTTAAGCATTTTCTTCATAAATGATAAAGGAATCTCCTTTTTCTGCACATTTATACTTCTTTCTTTATAAATATTAAAATAACCAC
Organism: Acanthosepion pharaonis; assembly: GCA_903632075.3. NCBI lineage: Eukaryota > Metazoa > Mollusca > Cephalopoda > Sepiida > Sepiidae > Acanthosepion > Acanthosepion pharaonis. Next base: position 628,104 of record CAHIKZ030004932.1, on the reverse strand, counting down.
CTTTTCACCTTTTTCTATAAATTTAGGTTACATTTTTCTTCATAAATGATAAAGGAATCTCCTTTTTCTGCACATTTATATTCTTTCTTTATAAATATTAAAAACAACCTTTCACCTTTTTCTATAATTTGGCTTTTTCTTCATAAATGGAAATTTACATTTATACTTCTTTCTTTATTTTTCTTTTTCATAAATTTAGATTTCTTCAAAATGATAAAGATCTCCTTTTTTCTGCACATTTATACTTCTTTCTTTATAAATATTAAAATAACCACCTTTCACCTTTTCTATAAATTTAATTTTTCTTCATAAATGATAAAAGGAATCTCCTTTTTCTGCACATTATACTTTTTCTTTATAAATATTAAAATAACCACCTTTCACCTTTTCTATAAATTTAGGCATTTTTTCTTCATAAATGATAAAAGGAATCTCCTTTTTCTGCACATTTATAAATATTAAAATAAGTTACCTTTTCACCTTTTTTCTATAAATTTAGGCATTTTTTTCTTCATAAATGATAAAGGAATCTCCTTTTTCTGCATTTTTCTTTCTTTATAAATAAAAATAACCACCTTTCAACCTTTTTCTATAAATTTAAACATTTTTCTTCATAAATGATAAAGGAATTTTTCTGCCTTTTCTGCACATTTATACTTCTTTCTTTTTCTATAAATATTTTTGAAAAATAACCACCTTTCATAGTTTCACCTTTTTTTTCTTCATAAATCTCCTTTTTCTGCACATTTATTTTTTCTTTATAAATATTAAAATAACCACCTTTCACCTTTTTCTATAAATTTAGCATTTTTCTTCATAAATGATAAAAGGAATCTCCTTTTTCTGCACATTTATACTTCTTTCTTTATAAATATTAAAATAACCACCTTTCACCTTTTTCTATAAATTTAAGCATTTTTCTTCAAAATGATAAAGGAATCTCCTTTTCTGCACATTTTATTCTTTTCTTTATAAATATTAAAATATTACCTTTCACCTTTTCTATAAATTTAGGCATTTTTCTTCATAAATGATAAAGGAATCTCCTTTTCTGCATTTATACTTCTTTCTTTATAAATAAGCAATATACCTTTCACCTACTATAAATTTAGGCATTTTCTTTATAAATATTAAAATCCTTTTTTCTGCACATTTTACTTCTTTCTTTATAATATTAAAATAACCACCTTTCACCTTTTCTAAAATTTAGGCATTTTTCTTCATAAATGAAAAAGGAATCTCCTTTTCTGCATTTATACTTCTTTCTTTATAAATAATAAAATAACCACTTTTCACCTTTTCTATAAATATTTTCTTCATAAAAATAGAATCTCCTTTTTTCTGCACATTTATTTCTTTCTTTATAAATATTTAACCACCTTTTTTTTTCTTTAAATTTTAAGCATTTTTCTTCATAAATGATAAAGGAATCTCCATTTTCTGCACATTTATATACTTCTTTTCTTTATAAATATTAAAATAACCACCTTTTCACCTTTTTCCTATAAATTTGGGCATTTTCTTCATAAATGATAAAAGGAATCTCCTTTTTGCACATTTATAGAATTTTCTTTATAAATATTAAAATAACCACCTTTTCACCTTTTTCTATAAATTTAAGGCATTTTTCTTCATAAATGATAAAGGAATCTCCTTTTCTGCACATTTATACTTCTTTCTTTATAAATATTAAAATAACCCTTTGTCCTTTTTTGTATAAATTTAGACATTTTTTCTTCATAAATGATAAAGTATCTCATTTTTTCTGCACATTTATACTTCTTTCTTTATAAATATTAAAATAACCACCTTTCACCTTTTTTCTATAAATTTAAGAATTTTTCTTCATAAATGATAAAGGAATCTCCTTTTCTGCACAGATATTTCTTTCTTTTCCGATATTAAAATAAAACCTTTCACCTTTTTCTATAAATTTAGGCATTTTCCTTCATAAATGATAAAGGAATCTCCTTTTTCTGCACATTTATACTTCTTTCTTTATAAATATTAAAATAACCACCTTTCACCTTTTCTATAAATTTAGGCATTTTTCTTCATAAATGATAAAGGAATCTCATTTTTCTTTACATTTATACTTTTCTTTTTTTTATAAATATTTTCTTCAAATAATAAAGGAATCTCCTTTTCTGCATTTCAAGAGGTTTTTTCTATAAATTTAGGTAAATTTTTTCATCAAATGAGAAAGGAATCTCCTTTTTTGGACATTTATACTTCTTTCTTTATAAATATTAAAATAACCACCTTTCATCTTTTTCTATAAATTTAGTATTTTCTTCATAAATGATAAAGGAATCTCCTTTTTCTGCACATTTATACTTCTTTCTTTATAAATATTAAAATAACCACCAGTCACCTTTTTTCCAATAAATTTCGAGCATTTTCTTCATAAATGATAAAGATCTCCAAAAATTCAGTTTTCTTTATAAATTTAAAATGAATTATTTTCTATAAATTTATTTAAAAATGATAAAGGAATTCCTTTTCGGGGATTTGGCTATAAATTTACAAGAAAGAAATAAATTTAAAGAAATGAAAGGAAGAAAGAAAAGCACACATTTTTTCTTTCTTTATAAATATTAAATAAATTTAATAATGGACTTCTTCCATTTTGATTTTCTTCAAAATGCAGAAAAGACTCCTTTTGCACATTTTTTCTTTCTTTATAAATAAACAAATAACCAACAAATTCTGAAATTTAGGCAAAGAAAAATGATGAAAGAATCTCCTTTTCTGCACATTTATAAAGAAAGAAAGAAATATTAAAATAACCGCCTTTCACCTTTTTTCTATAAATAATGGATTTTTCCATTTTTGATAAAAAGAATTGAAAGAGCTGCAAATTTATACTTGGTTTCATTATAAATATTAAAATAAACAAACAAACACCTTTTTCTATAAGATTTTTGAAGAAAAAAAACGAAATAAAGAAAAATGAAAAGAAAAGAAAGAAAGCAAATTTATATTTCTTTCTTTATAAATATTAAAAAAAAGAAAGAAAGAAAGTTTTTTCTTCATAAATGATAAAGAATCTCCTTTTTCTGCATTTTATACTTCTTTCATAAATAATGACTATTCTTTTCTATTTTTTTTGCTGGAAAATGATAAAGAAAGACACTAATTTCTTTCTTTTATAAATATTAAAATAAGAAAGAAAGAAAGAAAGAAAAGAAAGAAAGGCATTTTCTTTCAAAAATGAAAAAGGAATCTTTTTCTGCACATTTTTTCTTTCTTTATAAATATTATAATTTACCTTTTACTTTTTATAAATTTATTTTCTTCCTCCACAAGAATCTCCTTTTTCTGCACATTTTTTCTATCTTTAAAATATTAAAATAAGTTAATTTCTATAAATTTTTTCATAAATGATAAAAAATCTCCCTTTCTTCATTTTTATACTTCTTTCTTTATAAATACAAAAATAAATTCACCTTTCACCTTTTCTATATGTTTGGGCATTTTAACGAAATGATAAAGAAATCCTTTTTTCTGTATATTTATACTTTTTCTTATAAAATATTAAAATAACCACCTTTCACCAATCATTAACAGAAGAATTTTTCTTTCAGTAAATGATAAAGGAATCTCCTTTTTCTGCAAATTTATATTCTTTCTTTTATAAATATTAAAATAACCACCTTTCACCTTTTTTATAAATTTAGAATTTTTGAAGAATTTTAATTCTTCATAAAAGAAAGAAAGAAGAAAGAAAGAAGAAGAAAGAAGAAGAAAGAAGAAAGAAAGAAAAGAAAGAAAGAAAGAAAGAAAAATTGTTTAACGTTTCCTGCCAATATCTCATAAATAATGGACTATTCCATTTTGATTGCGTTGAAAGGCAGAAAGACACTACTTGGTTTCACTGAATAGAAACAAACAAACAAACAAATAGGGCAGAAAAGAAAGAATCTGAAACTTATAAAATCTTCCTCTTCAGAGAGTTTTTTTTTCGGGAAAAAAAGGCGTTTTTATCTCTTAATAACGCTTCATTATAAATAATGGACTATTCCATTTTCTTTAAATGAAAGTATTGTGAAAAGTAATCATTGGTCCATAGATTGAGATAAAGAAACAAACAAACAAACAAATAAAGAAGAAAAGAAAGAAAGAAAGAAAGAAAGAAGAAAGAAAGAAGAAAGAAAGAAAGAAGAAACAACACGTCTCTTGCTTAATAATACCTCGCCGTAATGAAAAGCCTTTCTATAAATATTTTCATGCCAATTGTTCTAATTGAGTCTCTTGACCGAGCCATAATATAAATTCTCTGCCTTTCTATAAATATTTTCATGCTAATTGTTCTGATGAAGCTTTCCTCTTTGGTACCGAGACTTTATGAATTTAAGAAAAAGATAATATAGCTTCTCTCTGCCTTTTCTATAAATATTTTCATGCTAATTGTTCTGATGAGCTTTTCCTCTTTGGTACCCCTAGACTTTATGAATTTTAAGCCATAATATAAGCTTCTCTCTTGCTTTCTATCTATTTTCATGATAAATATTTTCATGGTACCTAGACTTTTCAATTTAAGATAATATAAGCTTCTCTCTTTTCTATAAATATTTTCATGCTAATTGTTCTGATGACTTTATCTTTAGTATTAGACTTTATCAATTTAACATAATATAGCTTTCTCTGCCTTTTCTATAAATATTTTCATGATAATTGTTCTGATGAGCTTTCCTTTTTGGTAACTAGACTTTATCGAATTTTAAGCCATAATAAGCTTCTCTCTGCCTTTTCTATAAATATTTTCTATAAATTTCATGCTAATTGTTCTGATGAGCTTTCCTCTTTGGTAACTAGACTTTTATCAATTTAAGCCATAATATAGCTTCTCTCTGCCTTTTCTATAAATATTTTCATGCTAATTGTTCTGATGAGCTTTCCTCTTTGGTAACTAGACTTTATCAATTTAAAAGAATAAAAAACTGCCTTTTCTATAAATATTTTCATGCTAATTGTTCTGATGAGCTTTCCTCTTTGGTACCTAGACTTTATCAATTTAAGCCATAATATAGCTTCTCTGCCTTTTCTATAAATATTTTCATGCTAATTGTTCTGATGAGCTTTTCCTCTTTGGTAAACTAGACTTTATCAATTTAAGCCATAATATAGCTTCTCTCTTCCTTTTCTATAAATATTTTCATGATAATTGTTCTGATGAGCTTTCCTCTTTGGTACCTAGACTTTATCAATTTAAAGCCATAATAGAGCTTCTCTCTGCCTTTCCTTTATTTTCATGCTAATTGTTTATTTTCTTTATCAATTTAAGCCATAATTGTTCTGATGAGCTTTCCTCTTTGGTAACAATTTAAAAGCATACTTCTCTCTGCCTTTTCTATAAATATTTTTTCATCTCAGCCATTTTCTGATGAAGCCAATTTAATATAGCTTCTCTCTGCCTTTTCTATAAATATTTTCATGCTAATTGTTCTGATGAGCTTTCCTCTTTGGTACCTAGACTTTATCAATTTAAACCATAATATAGCTTCTCTCTTCCTTTTTCTATAAATATTTTCATGCTAATTGTTCTGATGAGCTTTCCTCTTTGGTAACTAGACTTTATCAATTTAAGCCATAATATAGCTTCTCTCTGCCTTTTCTATAAATATTTTTCATGCTAATTGTTCTGATTTCCTCTTTGTACTGAACTATGAATTCTAAACTTTTCTCTGCCTTTTCTATAAATTTAAATTGTTCTGATGCCATCTTTGGTTTTCCTAATTGTTCTGACTTTTCCTCTTTAAAAGACTTTATCAATTTAATACATAATATAGCTTCTCTCTGCCTTTTCTATAAATATTTTCATGCGAATTGTTCTGATGAGCTTTCCTCTTTGGTACCTAGACTTTATCAATTTAAGCCATAATATGCTTCATAAAATATTTTCATGCTAATTGTTCTGATGAGCTTTCCTCTTTGGTACCTAGACTTTATATTTAAATAATTTCTCTCTGCCTTTTCTATAAATATTTTCATGCTAATTGTTCTGATGAGCTTTCCTCTTTGGTACCTAGACTTTATCAATTTAAGCCATAATATTTTCATACTAATTGCTTCTCTCTGCCTTTTCTATAAATATTTTCATGATAATTGTTCTGATGAGCTTTCCTCTTTGGTACCTAGACTTTATCAATTTCTTCTCTCTGCCTTTTCTATAAATATTTTTCTGCATTTTCATAATTGTTCTGATAATTGTTCTGATAGCTTTCTCTTTGGTACCTAGACTTTATCAATTTAAATCATAATATAGCTTCTCTCTGCCTTTTCTATAAATATTTTCATGCTAATTGTTCTGATGAGCTTTCCTCTTTGGTACCCATAGACTTTATCAAAAATTTAAGCCATAATATAGCTTCTCTCTGCATTTTCTATAAATATTTTCATGCTAATTGTTCTGATGAGCTTTCCTCTTTGGTACCTAGACTTTATCAATTTAAGCCATAATATAGCTTCTCTCTGCCTTTTCTATAAATATTTTCATGCTAATTGTTCTGATGAGCTTTCCTCTTTGGTACCTAGACTTTATGAATTTAAATCATAATATAGCTTCCCTCTTCCTTTACTATAAATATTTTCATGCTAATTGTTCTGATGAGCTTTCCTCTTTGGTACCTACACATTACTAACTTGGCTGTAAGCCCTTATCATTTACAGCAGAAATGGCTAAGTGTAACCATAATATACATGTCCTTCTACAGCAAAATCACATGAAGATCAAAGGCCTCAACTGACAAAATATTCCATATCTACCTTAGTCTTTACACCTCGTTTTATCTGACTGTTCTAAAATTTATGGAGATTATCTTAATGGATTTGTTCTATAAACACTAAAAAAATAGAAATTACTTTCTTTTAAGGTTAATGGTGTTCTAATAATAATATTGTGTTGGAGTCACCAAATAATGGAGGTTAATAATATTGTGTCACATCAAGAATATCACAAGATGATGGATGAATTATGGAAGAAATGAATATTCTCCTAGTTTGTATTTTCCCCCATTATGGGAATTATCATATCCATGATAACACTTTTTCTGTCACAGACAGAAGGAAATAGCTGAAAGAAAAAGAATGACAAACATGATTTGTTCTCAGAGAGAGTTTTATGCTATCATACACAACTATATACATATTTATATTTTCCCATGCAGAAAAATATAGCATGTATATACAACAACAAACAGAGTGAAAAGAGAATGAAAAAATGAGTCTTATGCATAATAATTCTCAACAGGAACTGGATCTGCAGGAGATTCTTCTGTGTCTGGAGCAGTGATATTTAGGATTCCTGATTTTAACTATGTCACTAGTGAGTTCTGGATTTTTTCCAAATTGAGGACTGCGAGCCAAAGATAATTTCTATATCTCGTGAAAACATATTTCCATAGGAAACCAACATCATAGGTTTGTAAGCAACACTATGTGGCAGATTTAGTCTCAGTGTTGGCTAAGGGGCCCAGGCTAAAAAAAGCTCAGTTTGACTCCTGAAAGATGATTGACTGGCCATTTTTGTCACACTATGAAGTAATATCATTAAGCGGTCATCACATGATTCACATTTCATCTTGATCAAATGGAGATAATCAAGTTTTGTATTCCTACATATGGAAAGCCTATATTTTGGGTTTCAAATCAACTTTAATCATAAAATTTAATTGCAATATCAATCATTAACTTCTGTCTTTCTAATTATTGTTCTTTTATTCTTCTCTCTCCTTTATAATGTTTTCTTTTTCTCATATTCTCTAACACTCAGTAACTCCTTGCATCTTAGGGGATTTATTGCCTAGTTTGGTTTGAAATGATTAAAATTATATATATATATATATATATATATATATTTATATATATAAAGGAATAAACCTTAAAATATCATCAAGAATATAATTAAAGATGATACCTTTGTATCTTTTAACCAAGTTGGCTTATTTGACGGCATATTAAGCTGCAAATTTATTGAGGATTAATTCCTATTTTTTTTTCAAGAGATAGCAGTAAATTTATTCAGTGAAAAAAAAGGCCGTTATTTCTTTGTAAATGTTTGCTCTTAAAACAACATGGCTGCCATACCAAAATGGCTGCTGCTAATACAAAGATGGTGACTCTATAAGTTGGTTTCCTTAACAACAGTTGCCTCAGCTCTCACTTTGAAAGCCAAATACACACCTATCTATGTTATATGCAGTATATTTTTTTTTATTGGAGAATTGACCAGTCAGAAAACATGATTTACCAGACAACATATTTGGATTGCCTGATGTATTCCTTATTTTTGAATTGGGTATTACTGTTTATAGACGTAATGGACTATGAGGAGAATTAACATTGCCATAACACTGAAAAATATTAATCCCTGTTGCTTTAATAAACGTTACACATGTTTATTTGTGTTTTAATAATGATGACTGTTACCTAGAGGTTATATATTGTTGCATATAAATTATGATTTGGTAAAAGGAACAAATTAGTCAAAATCAAATTATAGATTCATTATGAAAACATCTTCTGTTAATTAATCATTTTCAGATAAAATAATATGTTGTAATTTTATTGAAAATTGAGCTACTTAATAATGGAATTGCCTGTGTTGCCCACTGGCAATCTAGTTTCAAACTACAGTGTTGGCAATGACACTTACACTTATACAACACTTTGTATCTACTACTACATCTGATGTAAACAGGCAGTCCATATGATAGCCTGAGTCCCAATCAGATGTAACAGTCTGAGTTAAGGTATAAAATTTATATTCTTCAATTAACATACTTTGAAATTGAGCTAAACATTTTTTTGATTAAATATCCACATGCATTTTGCATCTACTATGACCTCCATGTGTGAGGTGTTGTGGTGTCCTCCCTCTAAAGAGATTATGTTGGTCTCTTTCGCCTACTATAAGATTAGTAGGAGAGAAGGCCTTAGGGGAACAGTCGAATAGATTGAATGCTGGTCAACCAACACCCACACTAGTAATGTAATACTCTTCTGATGTACTTACTGTTTAATATATATCTACAACCCTGGTTTTTATTATTTCTTAACCATTTACTTGGTCACAACAAAAGGTATAAAAAAAATGTTGTAAATTCTCAAAAACAAAAACAATTGTATAGATTCACTTTCATCATGTTTTTGTTTTATTACAATTTTAATCATTGCTTTTTAAAGCAATAAACATTGCCAAGAAGTGAAGGTAGTTGAAATAATAGTTGTGTCAATAGGAAAACCATCTATTTGACACTCCATTTTTTTTGTGGGCACAAAGGTCCATGTTTACCATAATTTCTGTGGGTCTATGATTAAGGATGTGTGCTGCTTGCATTCAGTTGGTGATCAAGAATTGCATAGTCTGTCAATATATAAATCTGGTTCATTGACAGAAAGGAAAAATAGATGGAAACAAACTCTGGTGCATGCTGGGAAGGGATATCATGCATTATGGTGGCAGGTATTACTTGTTACCTGCTTTTCTGAGCATTTCAAAATTTGGTGACTTTTATTTCAGCAGAATTCTGCAGGTGTCATACACCAAATTGAGTTGATATTTTTTGAAGAGGTCACCTAGTTGAACTCCTTTTTGATAAAGATGGAAAATTCTGCAGCAAAACTTTAATATTGTGGTTCTTGGGGCATTTTGATATGTTTTGAATATACATCTGATCAATGAAGAAATCAAGGAAAAGAGTCTGAGGGACACCAAGAGAATTGCTGCAAAGAAACTGTTATACTATAATACCTATTCTATTGTAATAGACTCTCCCACAGATAATAAGTAGTAGTAGCAGTGGCCAGTTTGGCTCAGTGGTGTTGAGTGAGTCAGTCGATGTCGGACATTGGAGTATCAACCATCACAAGTAGATTGCTGCGTCATTAACTCTTATTTTTCAAGTTCCTAATGTTTTGTATGTCAAACCTAATTTAGGACGACTTATTGAAATACAAGCCTCCACTGTGAAAATTACTCTACAACAGAAACAATGTTCTATTTCTGGGGCAGTAACATTTCAGGTTGATGCCTCACCCTCAGCTGCACCTGCCAGTGAGATCTACAAATATGAGGTTTGGCTGAAGGATTATTCCTATGGTATCTTCATCAGGATCTGAGGTGGGACATGATCTGAAGACACCAGTGAACATTGAAGTTTGGATTGGAGAGGATCACTGGAATCATTTGCCCACAATTCATCAAGGTTGATGGAGCCTCTTGCCATATCAAGGATATTTAATCCGCGTCAAATGTGCCGGAAGACATTGACAATGAATTCTGCATGAGTGAAGAAAAGGTTGTTCTGTTGAGGACATTTCACAATGTTCCAAAGATAATGTGATGGGTGATGAATGCAGTCTTCACAGGGTGGAAGAAACACTCCATCTCTAAAACGAAGTAAACGCAATTAAAAAAAAAATGAAAATTTTTTATAGCCCCCACCATATTTAAACTTTATAAAAAAAAAAAAAAGTCAAAGATCAGCTAAAGATATAAAGATGCTTAAGTTCAGGAAGGTATAGTGATATGTAAATGAGGTAGTGTATAAAAGGCAGTATTGCTATACCTACTGGGCAGTTATCTTCTCTTGACAAGACTACATTTGTCAGAGAGAATAGCTATCATAACAGAAGGAATGTTCTATTTCTGGGGCCTCACCCTTAGCTGCACCTGTCAGTGAAATCTACAAATATGAGGTTTGGCCGAAGGATTATTCATATAGTATCTTCATCAGGACCTGATGTCTATCAGATAGAACATATTGTTGAGATAAAAAAAACATCTGAAGACACCAGTAAACATTGAAGTTTGGATTGGGGAGGATCACTAATCATTTGCCCACAATCCATCAAGGTTGATGGAGCCTTTTGCTATATCAAGAATATTTAATCCTCGTCAAATGTGCCAGGAGACATTGACAATGTATTCTGCATGAGTGAAGAAAAGGTCATCCTGCTTGAGGACATTTCACAAAGTTCCAAAGATAAGAAATGTGGTAGGGGATGTTCCATTTCTGGGGAAGTCTACTAGTACAACATAACATTTCAGGATGGTGCCAGTGAAATTTACAAATATGAGATTTGGCTGAAGGTTATTGCTATAGGATCTTTATCAGGTCCTAAGGCTAGGTATGATATATACAACATGAGAGATACTGCCTGGATGAGAACGTCTCAAAAGTGATTCACATCAGAGGTTTTTTTTTTATTAGGATTGCCTTTTGAAAAAAAATAATTATAAAACCAATCAAGAGAAAACATTAAATGAAATTTGATTTCATGCCATTCACTTTCTAAAAAGTTACAGATTTCTTTTTATATACTTTATACTCTGCTTCACATTAGATCTGTTTTTGATTTACTCTACATCAAAAGTTGTCGCCCAGATGTGAGCACTAAAAGTTACCCTCTGTGCAGGGGCTCTGAGCATCACACCCAACTCACTAAACAAATCTCCTCCCCCAAAAATGAACAATCTAAAATACAATATAAAAGGAGCCAATCACAAATGTTTCTGTTAAAGGAAAAGGTATGACAAAATGCAGTCATGATCCAATTTGCTTTTAAGAATGCCACTGCCAACATTCAATAGCTGTGGCAAGCAGTTAACATCACCACCAGTAACCTCAGTCAACCAACCATCACATGCATCAACTTCAGGCCCTACTGACTGTTCCTCTAGGCCACTTTCCTTGTCCACATAGAAACATTCTATGTTTATCCTCTATATCAGCAATTCAAAGAATTTTATCTTAACAGATACTACACTTTGAGCCCAGTTAGATGGCCAGAGAGTGAAGAAAAGCATAATCAATGAATGCCAAACGTTTCCTCATAAGGAAATGGCTTATAGTCACATTACAATCACAGATGGAGAGAACAGATGATACACTTTGATCCCAGTTCAATAAACAGTGAGTGAAGAAAAGCCTAGTTTGAGTAGCACTGTCTGCTTGGTAAATTATGCAAAATATTTCCTTATCAGGAAATGGCTAATATTCACATTTCCATCAGAGATGGGGAGAACAGATACTACACTTTGATTCCAGTTTAGTGGCCATAAAGTGAAGAAAAACATTACTCAAATAACACTGGCTTCTTGGTCAATGAATGCCAAATGTTTTTCCTTATCAGAAAGCAGCCAATTAGCATTTAGCTTCTGCATCAAAACAAGGACTTGTCATTTTTCACCTGAAGTTGACAAATCCCTCCATGTTAAATCAATACCTCATTTCCATTTTCTCTACTGCAATTTTACTCTTTAAAAGATATTTAATCCTTTGCTAACATAGTACTGCAGATTTTCCATTACTTCCTGCTTAGAATCTAATGAAACTAACTGCAGAACTACAATCCTTTAAATCAACAGCCAGACCAAACCCCAAAATGGAATATTCCTGCCATATTTACCCAATCCTAACTTTCCAACCATAACAAAGTAGAAAAACATTTACACAGCCTTGTGGGTGATGAATTATTTTCCATCCTACAACCCCTTTCCCCACAGACATTATAAACTTCTCATTATTCTGTCGCTATTTCCATGGCAAATGTTCTGGCGAGCTACACTCTCTAGTTTCACCAGTTCAGACCTTTATATCTAAGACCTACCATGCCACATACACATGATTGAATCATCATCATTTCTTTCATATTGCATTGATAAGGAGGTAATTTTCATTGGACATCTTTGTCTGGAGAACTGCTGCTTTATTGAACAGATTCCTGAATTGTTGCTTCCCCAATCATGATAATCTTATTCTGTTCATGTCTAGGTTCAACCGTTAATATATATCCTCATAATCTGCTCTTACTTCCTTCTCTTATGTCCATATAACAACCTCATTTAGTAACCCTCTGCCTTAAGTGATTCTTGTATGAACATTTCATAAAAAATTAGTAACCATGACATCACTGTAATAGTGTGGTGATAGAGAAATAAATAAAAATAAATAACAAGACAAAAATATCACCATTGCTAAAAATAGATAATAAAAATCAACAGGTAAACAAAGCCATAGTCTGACCAACCAATCAGAAAGCTTTCACAACCTCGAGCCAATCATAAGTGAGCAGCATTTTTAAAGTGGATCTATAAATGCTTATATAAACAGATGTAAAGTGTACTATTAGGATTAACTATTAGGTTTTATTGTTGAATTAGCTAGATGTAACCTTAAGTTCTATTCTAAAAGTTTCTTTTCTCACACTTCTTGATTGTGGAACCTTCTTTCGATTTCTTGCTTCCCTGCCACCTACAATCTTAAAAATATTCAAATGCAATGCCAATCGCCATTGTCCTTTTCCTTACCTCTCCTCATTAAAGTCTTCTCATTCTCTTTCACTCACTCTCACTTCTGCATCCTAGTGGCATTATCGCCTTGCATGGGGTGAAATGATTTTGAAAAAAAAAAAAAAGTTAAAAAATTATATAAACAAGGCGTTTGCATTGTATTTGTCAATAATTTTTACAGTTATGTGCCCTTTATTTTATTTAAAACCACTGGTTATCAATAAATGTGTCAATATTCTATAAAAGAAGCAACCTCCGTTTTAAAGAAATTGCTTTTCTGTGATATTTTCTGTCTTTCTGAAACCTGTTCTTTTATTGTCCTTTCCCCACATTGATGTCTTCTCATTCCCTTTCACTCTCAGTAACCCTTTGCATTTTAGCTGCCTTATCAAATACTGCAATAAATTCTGCAACATAACCTATAGACCGTTGTTAGTAACACATATAATTGAGGAGAGACAAGACCTTTAAATGAATCACATGAAGTCTATATGGTGACGATTTGCTTTTGACCATGCAATGCATCTGTTAAATGAAAAGCATCCAAAAGCTAATGTGAATGACATTCAGTCTGAGGGAACAATGGCAAAGCATTTATCGCTGCCTTTTAAGAATTCATTGCTCTAAGGTGTGTGTGCTACAAAGAAATTACTGGAGGCTATTAAACGAAATAAGATAAACAAGGCTTATTCCTTGTTCGACTTTGACGATTACAGAAGATAAAACTTCATCGTCTGCTTGACTTTTCTTTAGTTTCTCTGTAAGTCTAAAGAATTTGTAGAATTTCTTTATTTAAAGTAACATTGGATTTCTTGTTCCAAAAATATTAGAGAAGATATCTTTTCCTCGTTTTTTGGGGTTTTTTTTTAAACAATGAAAGAATTTATAATTATTCAGTAACAATACAGCAATTATATACAATTGTTAATAACGTAAGTGCTGTTTCAAACTTTACATTTGTAAATAAAAAAAAAGTACATATAACTCTTTAAGAAGTCGTGGAATGAAGAAAGTCTAATGAATACAAATCTACAAAAATTATTCCACACCAAATTTTCCCTATTTTTTATTAATGGACCAGTCAATCTAAATTGTGCCCAGAAATGTAACTATGAGATTAGTGTAGTAACAGACAGTAGAAAATCTGACACAGACACCAAAGGTGAATAAGAATAGTGAAAGATGTCTTTCAGAAAGTAAGCAAAATATTAAGAGATAGGAAAATGTCCTTAGAAACAAAAGAAAGAGTACCAAACTGCTTTGTAATATTTAATTAAACTGCTTCTCTATAAAAGGTAATGCTGGACAATCTTTTCACAGATGAAGAAAAGATTTGAAGTGATAGATATTCAATTCTACCAACAAACGCTAAGAAAACCATGGGCAGAACATGTGAGAAATGAGGAAGTTTTAAGGGAAATAGATACTAAAAAGGCACTTATGCCTACCATCAGAAAGAAGGTTGAAATTTCTGGTACACATAATGAGGAAAGAGGGCTTGGAGAATTTAACACTCACAGGTACATACTGATGCAAAAGAAGCAATAAGGAAATAGCAAGTAAATTATTTGAATTTGGATTATAGGACAGGGACTGGGTGGAATTGTAAAAAGGTAAAAACTACTAAGAATAACAAAAAAACAGGAAGTTGTGGAGAACCATGATCACCCACGTTACTGACACATGGTACATAAATGAAGAAGAAACATGGATGACAGAACAAGGACTGGAAAAAATGGTAAAGGTCAAAAGTTACTTAAAACAGTAAAAGACAGGAAGTTGTGGAGAGCCATGATCACCCACATTATTGATACACATGGCGCATAAATGAAGAAGAAACATGGATGACAGAACAAGGACTGGGAAAAATGGTAAAGGTCAAAAGTTACTTAAAGCAGTAAAAGACAGGAAGTTGTGGAGAGCCATGATCACCTATATCATTGATACACATGGTGCATAAATGAAGAAGAAACATGGATGACAGAATATGGGAGAAATGATAAAGGTCAAACGTTACTTAAAGCAGTAAAAGACAGGAAGATGTGGAGAGCCATGATCACCCATGACATTGAGGCACATGGTGCAAAGTTGCTAACCACATCTAGATCTATGTACATAAGGTCTATAGGACAGAGTTTCTGAAAAACTGTCATACCAAGAAAATTATAGAATTTATGAAATGTGGAATTTTTAGTCAACTAATGGACTGTGTTTTAAGTTTTTATTTATTTAAAATATGAATTCCTCAGAATAGGTCTTTGTTAAGACATACTGAAGACATTTTCTCCAAGAAATATATTTTGTACAAATAACTCTTATTGTTAAGGCCAAGAATGGAACATATATTTATTCCTTACCTTTGTCAGATTACCATTTTTGTTTTTGTTGCTTTTAATGCAACGTTGGAATTGATAACTTTCAACATGATGTAGATACCTATGATGATGAAAACCTATATGTATAAAGATGAAAAGATTGCAAAAACTTGAGCAGCTGAAAAAAATCTGGCTCGTATCTTTCCATGAACACTCTGTACTTTTTAAAAGTCGCGTAATAGTTTACTTTGTGTTTTTCATCTCCACATCTCAGACACCACATTCAAACTGAATCACAGGACTGGGTGATATTCAATGATTGTTTTTGTACTATAACCACTTCTGGAATGAGGCATTGTTTCTACAAACCCTGGCCAAAATTATGGAATTAGCACATTTAAACGATGCTCACTTAGGTTTTTTACTTCACAGTAAATGTACTAATATTTTCTAAGATGAGGTAATTAAAGTGCAAATAATTTTTTTGTTTAATAGCTAAACATTCTGTTATCATGAAATATACATATATAAATGTCCTAGGCTTTTAAATTACTGGTATAATTTAAAGTATATTTAATATCATTGTTTAATAATATAATGGTATAATTTTCTGAATAAATAAATGGCAAATTCTTTGTGTGTATGTGTCTGAAACTACCTCTAAGTAGATTTAAACTTGCTCTACGTATACATATACTTTTTTGGAATCAGGATGAGTTTAAAATTGAGATTTTAAAATAACTGAAAAAAAAATTTATATTGAGTTTAAAGTAACAAAAAAACTTTGTGAATTTAAAAATTTCGGTTTTAAATTCAGTTTAAAATATCTCCAAAACTTTGTGAATTGAGGAAATCAATTTTATTTCTTCAAAATGCCAAGGAATCAGAGTTAAAATGAGAAGTTTTGTGACGTAAGGTTTTGAAGTTCTGCAGAGTTTGTCATTTGAAGAATTCAACACAAAGTTTCATAGAGTTTGTCATTTGAAGAATTTAATTTTTTGGCCTGAATTGGAATTTCAGCCCAAATTGGTCTTTTGGCTGGAACTGGATTTATATCATGATTCAGAGTTAAAGTGAGATGTTTCATGACGTGAACTTTTGAAGTTCCACAGAATTTGTGATTTGAAGAACTCAATTGATCTTCCACAGAGTTTTTTATTTGAAGAATTCAATTTTTAGCCTGAATTGGAATTTCATCTGAAAATTGGAATTTCATCCAGAATTGGCCTTATAGCCCAAATCTGAGTTAACGTGAGGTCTTGAAGTTCCATAGAGTGAATTGAAGAATTCAAACTTACTTCTAATGCCATTTTCTAAGCTGTCCCTTTAGTCACAATTAGACCTCCACAGAAGCTAGCTTAAAACTTTGCACAGAGTGTGGCTTTTAAGCTAGTAAGGTAATTAATTCATGGTATATATAATGACATAATGAATATATTTAATCATGCCATTTAATGATATAAAGGTATAAATTCATTATAAAATGGTATAATATATGTTTAATGGCATCATTTAATGATATAATGTCATAAATAGTATAATTACCATTAAATTAATGGTATAACTTTTTCCCAAGCCATATAAAGAAAAATATTATGGAATCCGTTTATTGATAACATTGATCATGTCATTTTCTAAGATGAGGTAATTAAGCCATGTGTCATATGTGATACATGCTTAGTGTCAAAGAGGCAGACATAGGTTTGGTTTGTATACAATTCAAACAGGTAAACATCAATCCACTTTATACCCATATCTATAAATTACTCACCCAGCAGTTGGTTCCTTTCTATAGGGGAGGGGTTTCCTCCTCTGCAAGGGATCCAGTCAACATATTCTGAGAAATAGTGGCCAATATATTGATGTGATCAACCCATTTTCAGTTAACCATATTGCACACAGTTCTATACAACACATAGGGGATTTCATATATTTTGATTGATTGATTTGTTTAATGGCACATCAACTCCTTATGGGTCATTTAATGCCAAATTTTTTTTTGAAGCTGTGAAGTAATAAAAATATGTTATTCTTCTTTCACAACTGAATACATGGTAGATGATACTCAGCTTTTGTGCATATACATGTTTGTATGGATAAATTACTACAGGCGGCAATATGTATGTTTTATGTTGAAGTTTTGTTGAAGTTATTTTGGAATACAATTTGATTTCTTTAAGAAATTATAGGATATTATATGGATTAATGTCATGAAAAAGTTCTTGCATGTTGGTTATTTGGTTGATTTTGTTTAGCAACATAACCTCTATGGATTATTGAATGCCGAAATTTAAATATTTTGAAGGCAGTTTTATGGCTTCAACTAAATATATTTTGAACATAATTGTATGCCTACAACTACAGATAAAATGTATTGTTGGTGATATTATGGAACAGACTCCCAAGAAGATGTTTCCCCCCAATCACTACAATCTTACCCTGTTAAAGTATAGATTTAACCATTATCTTCCCCTCCTATATATATATAAACTACCTCTTAATGTAACCCTCTACCTTGAGTGGTCTCCGGGCCTTGTACAGGGTGAATCTGAAACTAAAATTTTGCTATAAAATACATTGATGGTAATTTTTTTTATATAAAAATGTACTGCTGGTATTTTTACTATAAAAATGTATTTTTATACTTTCATAGTGTTTTGTTGTTGTTTTGGAGTGTACTATTTGTCCATAGCTGGGACCCTAACAGGTGCTACCACCTCAAATTAGGGTGGACTTGAGAACAACAGTAATTAATAAGTGGTTCTACGCTCTTCAAAAATCTCCAATCTCCCAATCAGAGGCCTTGCTGCCAGATGTAGTTTATCATCATACTCGAGATTTTCATATACTTTAAAGGGAAGGAAATAGTTTCCAATACTTTTGTTCCACTATATAAAGAAATCCATCAAATATATACTGCATCTAAGTCCAGAAATATTCTAATATTGTTACAGTCTCAGACTTCATTCCCCACATCCTGTTAATCTCAATCTCCAGGTCCTTGTATTTGGACAATTTATCAATAATTTTCATGGAAATGTTTCTTTCATACGCTACTGTTATGTCAATAAACATACACTTCCTGAATTTCTTATCTTTTATAATAATATCAGGTCTATTGGCTTTTATTTTTCTGTTAGTTTGAATTGACATGTCCCAGAGGATAGTTACATCGTTATTTTGGGTAACTGTGTCAGGTTGGTCATCATACCATCTCTCAGTGGTTTTGATTTTGTGCTTCTTGCATATCTTCCAGTGTACATATGTTGCTACCTTGTTATGTCTCTGGGTATATTCATTTTTTCTCTAGTTCTGGACACACTGAAATAATATGGTTGACAGTTTCATCATGCATTTCGGGTTAGTTCCATCCTTGATTATGTGATAGTGATAGGATCTGGTTGCAAGGCTTTGGTCCTGAGCTGCAATCATTAGGCCTTGTGTCTCAGCTTTCAACCTGGTGCTCCTCAGTCACTGATGTGTTTTCTGCTTCTTTCATTCTTTTTATGTATTTGCCATGCAATTCCTTGTCCTCCCAAGGAAATGTTTTCTTTGGAATGATGTTTCGCAAAAAACTCATTGCGCTAAAAGAAAATTCCATTTTTAAGAATTTTATTTTAATTGTTGAAATTTGTGGATATTTTTGAGAAGGAAAAACCAGAATAATATCTTGCTCTCAGGTACAAAAGATTCCAGAAGATTATCAGAGAAAAATAAATTGGAACAAAGAAGAGCTGTTATTACTTGAAAAAAAAAAGGAAAAATGTGCAGAAAATTAACTTTTTATAACCAGTGCTGGTGTGTACTACATTTGAAACATCCACCAACCGAAACAGCAGCCTGATTGAGAGTCCAGGGCAGTGATTTGTGACACTCACCATCTTATCAGCATTAGCTTTTTTTTCTACCTACCTTTACAAATTAAACTAAGAATTTGTTTTGCTCATGCTCTCTGTAAATTTCAAAATAAGTTATTCCAAAATTTGCTTGAAAATGAAACAGAACTAGGTACTTTAATTAAATTTAATTTAATTTCCAAATTTGAATTGAAAGTTTTTAGCTTCTGTTTTTAAAACATGGTAATTCCTGTGTAGCGATGGAATCATTTTTTTTAAATAATTAAAATCTAGGCTCTACTTGTGTTTTGAGCATTGTTTTTTAAAAATAAAAAACAAAAATATCAAAGAACTACAAAAAGTAAATTAGTAAAATTAATGAGATACAAACTTTTGGAGCATGCTTTTTATCTCATTAACTTTATGTTGTGGTAGGATCCACCTAATTTACATAGTGAGTACCGACCATATAAATATGGTTGGTACCGGGAAGACGAGGGTGAGGAAGAAGAGATCTAATCCAGAGACTCTGCCCGACTGCGACTAAGTCAACCCATTCTCCAGGAACGGTCTTCCCAAGAATATACCAAAAGACTATATGTAAATATTGTGTACACTTTCTTGTTTCAATACATTTTGTTCTAAGTACATTTTGTGTTGTATTATTATTCTATGCATTAGTCAAGTTTCAACACTTTACTAACTTAATTTTTCATTGTTTCATTGTAAGATAAATTAAACTGCACCACATATTCGATTTAAAAGAACTGTGCAAATTTTCAGGAAAACAAATGTGACATTGCTCTACTTATTGAACTATTTAGTTCATGCCATATTGACTGATAAACTCCTACAACAAAAAATTCATAAATTGCCATGTTATTAAAAAAACATGCTCACTTAAATTCTCAAAAATTCCACCTTAGCGTTATGACTGCATGCTTCACAAGTTTGTATTTGTTATCAATAGCACACTTCAAAAAAACATATTTCAATTTGCATTATATTTTTTTCATCTCAGATGCTACCTGAATTTTACCAAAAAGAAAATAGTTTCCATGCCTGATAATGACTGGAGAACCTGTCAAAAATACTTGCATATTTAAGGAAGACCTAATACAGTTTATAATCTTAAAAAACAAGGATCATAACATTCATAGAGTGGTTAGTGGGTTAATGGAATTTTATAATTTAGTTAGTGAAGTGAATTTTCCATTTTATCTCATTAACTTTGCTAATTTCCTTTTTGTATGAATGATTCATTGTGATATAGATTAAACTACCACCACATATTTGATATTGATATATATTGATTTCTAATTTAATCTATAGATTGATTTCTAATTTATTCTAATCTTAACTTTATTGCCCTAATAAAGTGTACTCATACCAAAGTATGCTGTCATGTTATTTTAAATTGCCATATACTTGTATTCTGATTGGTCATCATGGGTTACATAACAAAGTTTCCCCTACTGAGGGGATTTGGTTGGCTTTTGAACTTTTAAAACTATTTCTTCTCCATTCAACATGATAACTTGACAAGAGACCAGAGGTGTTGAGACAAAATTGCAAATTTTGTAGTGATTTTATAACCTGTATATGTTATAAAAAAAATATTCAATGTCTAGATGTAATCTAATAAATATAATAATAATTGGTTCTGTTTAATATTTTGGTCTATCACATGGTATGATGTCATAGAACCACATCTTGAACTAACGATCTGTATCTGCTATTCCACAACCGTTGTCGTCAAATAGCAGTTTTCTATGTCAAAATAACAAAATATCATCTTTGATAGCAGATGTCTTTGTTTCATGTCTGTATAATCACTCTGATGATGGCTCATGTGTGTCGAAAGCTTAGGACCAACTTGATAAAAAAAATATCCAAATGTTGGACAATTTTTGTCTATTTTCACCAGAAATTAAAGCAAACATTTTAACATTAGTGTTATGATCCGGTTCCTTGTACCATTGTAATAGTCCAAGGTAGAACCAATAAAGAAGAACTCGAACACAGGTATGGAATAACACAGATATATTACAAACAGGAATATATACAGAGAAGTAGAAGTGTTAGTATGAACAATCAGGTTTAGTAGAGAGAACAATGTAGTCTTGACCAGTATCACTATTCCAATGTCTTGCAGTAATTGTCTGAACGCAACTCTGTTTCAGACTGCCTCTGACTCGACTCTTGACTCGACTTGAACTACTGACTCCCTGCCTACTCCTGAGGCACAGTATTTATTAAGTATGAAATAGTCCATTATTATTATTATGGGTAAGATCCCATAACAATTAGAAAGTTATATTTAACAGTATATATTTAAATAATGATCTGCTG
This sequence comes from Acanthosepion pharaonis, assembly GCA_903632075.3. NCBI lineage: Eukaryota > Metazoa > Mollusca > Cephalopoda > Sepiida > Sepiidae > Acanthosepion > Acanthosepion pharaonis. The sequence continues at coordinate 606,304 of CAHIKZ030004932.1, read as the reverse complement.
CCCCAATACACTATATATATATATATATATATATATATATATATATATATATATATATATATATATATACACACACACACACACACACAGTGCGAGGCCAAAAATGGACACACCCATAGAAAGTTTGTTTTGTATTTTTACCAAGACAAATGAGTAATAGAATTCATTTTTTAATACAGGTGTATATATGTACATTATACAAGTCAAAAATAATTTAGCATTTTGTTGGATAACATTTTGTTTTAATAACGGACATAATTCTTCATGGCATTCTATAGACTAAATTCTTTAGAAAGTCAACATCCTTCGTCAGATTTTTCTAGCATTTCTTTAATTCATCTTCTGTGTTAACTTTCCTATTATGGGCACGCTTGTCCATTATTTCCCAAAAGTTTTCAATTAAGTTAAGGTCAGGACTCTGACTAGGCCACTGGAAGAGTTAGGAATATCATCCTCATCTTTGTTGCCATATATGTCACAATGTTTTAGTCGTATACTTCAGTCTTCTTCAGGTGGTTGGAATATCGAACTGAACCCTTTATTTTGCATGCTGGGGTAGATTGCTCTAGTTCCACATGCCATGTGTAATGGATGTCATTTATCGCCTGTTAATTCCCCTTTCCATGTTCTTCACCACCTTAAGAGCATGCGTTCAATACCTGGTTAAGGCGGTGGAGAACTTGGAGAGGGGAATTAACAGGAGATAACTGATAACTGACGTCCATTAGACATGGCATGTGGAACTAGAACAGTCTACTCCAGTGAACGAAATAAAGGGTTCAGTTCAACATTCCAACCGCCTGAAGAAGGCCAGAGTGTACAATGTCCGAAACATTGTGATAAATATGGCAACAAGAATGAGGATGACAGTCTGAGCAATGTAAATAGTGTACATAATACCTCATCTCAGAAATATAGGTCAAACATGGCCTGATGTTTACAGGAAACAGACTGTTGCCTTTCAGTGTTAAACTCTGTATCCACACTCTTTATATTTACAAACACTTTATCCTGCATACTGAGTGTTTTCATGCTAAAAAGAGTGTTAGAAAGAAATAATCTCAAAGAAGAAAGATGTTATTGTTGGGAATGCAACTGAAATAGCAAAAATGTCGAAAATAGATCATAGAATAATCAGAAATAAAATGTAAGCATTGCCAAGATTAGAACAAGAAAAAAGAAAAGATGTTCAGAAAGGCAGAGAAAGAAATTTCGACAAGAGTAAAACAGGAAAATGAATTGACCAGCAGAGATATTAATCAATCAAGTTACCATTGTTTTCCTTACATTGAAATTATTGTATAAGGCTTTTGGACATAAACACATAATATGAGATGCAGTTTAGATTTACTAGCAATAAGTATTTATTTAATAAATTCCTAAAACCTGAAGTGGCTAATAAGGTGAGATGCAGTTTAGATTTACTAGCAATAAGTATTTATTTAATAAATTCCTAAAATCTGAAGTGGCTAATAAGGTGAGATGCAGTTTAGATTTACTAGCAATAAGTATTTATTTAATAAATTCCTAAAACCTGAAGTGGCTAATAAGGTGAGATGCAGTTTAGATTTACTAGCAATAAGTATTTATTTAATAAATTCCTAAAACCTGAAGTGGCTAATAAGGTGAGAAACGGTGTAAATGGTGAGCAGGTATCTTCTTTGAAATCTTTTTGGTTTTGGATGTTCAAGAATCATTCTCTATTCTGAAGAAGTCCCATTTGAGTTGTGCCAATGACACTTGAACGAAACAAATATTCCTTAACTTGGTGATGACAGGTATTTCCATCTTTGACGCTTTGATGCCTCAAAGCGTTTCTGTTGCACTCAATGGGTTAACAAAAAATTCTAATCTCAAGTTGAAATCTGGCTTTTTCATCTTCACCTGAATTTATTTTTTCCTTATTTTTTAATCATGAACATCAACATCAACGTTACAATTCATTTTAAAGCTTCAAATGTGCAACATGGTTATTAGAGAATTTGAAGTTTATAACATTTCATGCAAATGGCATTTGTTTACCTTTAGCACAGAATGGATTGGCATTCAGCCGAACTGCACAGATGAATGATGCCGTCATTTAGCAGATAAACATTTCGAGTTCAATAAGTATTTATCTTATATATCGATAAAACATAACATGACCAATAAAGAGAGATGCCATAGTAAACTGTGTGCACACATAGAAATGTACTGAGTGAGATAGACATGTTATTCTGGAAATTACTTTCTTTGCTTTCTTTGTCTTTAAATTATTACATAAGATTTCTGGGGAAGAAACACACACACACACATATATATATATATATATATATATATATATATATATAAAAGTGAACATAATGCAACACGTCAGGCCACCTGACGATTGCATATAGCATGAAACAGACTGTCGCCCTAAGTGTTGATATAACATGTTCACTTTTATATATATATATATATATATATATATAAATATAAAAGGTGTATTTCAGCAGAAAGAATTCTCTCAAGTCTGTTTTGTCAAATAATATGGACAAGTTCTATCTATCAATTTTTTTATTAAATTTTTCAAATTTCCAAATAAGTTGATTTGTGCTTTCAGTAACTTTGGCAAAATTCATATTAACTTTTATATTATTTTTTTCCTGGGTGCTTTCGAATGTTGCTCCATTCATTTTCAAGGATTGTTTTGTGTCGTTACACAACTGCTTTTTTATTCCAATATTCTCACATATGATGAGATCAATTTCAAGGCACGCAAGTTGATGTCATATAAACAGTCAAAATTAAATTCATATGTGTGTGTTTGTTTGTTTTTTTTTTATATATTAAACACACTTCGGTATATGGTCTGCTATATGTTTGTATATACATAGATAGATATGAAGAAAAATTTGGAAAAAACAAACAAAAATCCTTAAATGCAATTATGTTGTTTAAAATGAATGAAATGTCGACGTCTGACGTTTCGGTTTAATAAACCTTTTTCAAGACAATATTCATTAAAATACAATTCAGTTCAATTTGACAAAGACGATGGACATAAACAACAAGTCTTATCCAAAACAGATAACTGAAAATTTTTAAAATGATCAGCTTTCCGTTTAGCATGGTCACATTGTCGTCACATGGGCGACGCTTTCAAAACGTATTCCTAAAAATTTTTGATTTTTTGAATGAAAAAGAAAATGAAAAGAATTCTATTAGGATCTAAAATTTTTATGTGTATGTCCATCGTCTTTGTCAAATTGAACTGAATTGTATTTTAATGAATATTGTCTTGAAAAAGGTTTATTAAACCGAAACTTCAGACGTCGACATTTCATTCATTTTAAACAACATAATTGCATTTAAGGATTTTTGTTTGTTTTTTCCAAATTTTTCTTCATTGTGTCGGATCTATATCCATTTACATTTGCTTACATAGATAGATATGAAAATCCTGCAATAAATATGAACAGACTGAGGTAGGTTGATTCATATATAAGATTTTATTATACCTATAAATATTTTTACATTAATATATATATATATATATATATATATATTTAAACAACTGATGTAGATAAAAATTTATAAGATAAATATATTAATTTTAAGCTTTTAATCTCTGTTTTACTAGGAATATTTACAATAACTTATTTGGCAATGTAAGTTTTTATTATGCAACACAAGAGTTGTTTATCATATTGTAAATAAATATATCTATACTAGTATAGTTATTGATATGATTTTAAACATGGAGGGTAATTGAATGACAAAATGGAAACATTCTACATGCAACACGTTTTGGGCTTTAAAAGGACGTCCTCAGACTAAAATGAGTTCTTACTGATAGAATTATTCATATTATTTTTCAAGAACTTTTTCCATTTTCACCAGAGGTTGTAGAAACAAAAACCATAAGAAAAATAAAAAAATAAGTGAGAAAATAGATAAAGTGGTGTAAGTGGGATTACCTCCCTTAGACATGTAATCACATGACCTTAGTGACAGGTTATGAGTATCAAAATCAGCACATTATAATAATCTTTCACTTTTACCCTTTTTCTCTTCCTTGAACAGTTGATGCCCAGCACGTAAGTAATTTTGCCAGAACTGCCAAGCACTTATAAGCATTCATGCACATACACACTTATTTTTAGTTGTTTTATAATGATGTTCGCCCTATAAAAGCCTCAAGTGCCACTCGATGAAGAGGGTGACAGATTAAGATGCACAATTTATTGAGGTATGTGAGGAAGATAATGGTTGACCGTAGACTTAAACAGGTTAAGATTGTAACGATTGAGGAAGCATCCTCTTGTAAAGTCATTGAATGATGAGAACACAGATTTGGAAATGGGGTGGGGGGAGGAGAGGCAGTCAAAATGGAAATTGAAAATATTTGCAAGAACAAAAAATATTGGCTTTAAGAATATCACAAAGAGAGATTTGAGTAAAACTTAAAAGCATAAGTTGACTGACCAACAAAAATATTTGAATAATCCAATGTTGTAAATGCAAGCAAATAGAAAATATGCAGAATATTAAGAACATTTTTTTTATTTAATCCTTTTACCCCAAGCATGGTGATAATGCCCCTAAGATTCAAGGGTTTACTGGGAGTGAGGGAGAATGAGAAGACTTTAGTGAAGAGAAAGGACAATAAAAGAACAGGTTTCAGGAAGACAGAAGATGGCGATTGGCATTGTATTCAAATTTTTAAAGATTGTCGGCAGCTGGGAAGCAAGAAATCAGAAGGGACTTCTGCGGGCAAGAAGTGTGAGAAAAGAAATTATTAGAATAGAACTTATGGTTCCGTGTGATTAGTTTCTTTGTTTTCATATCTTCATCTATTGTTTTACTATTGAACTATCAACTTACAATTGCATCTTCCTAGTTCAATAGTTGTTTTTTTTTGTTTTTTTAAGCATTTCACCCCCAAGCAAGGCAGGAGTGCCACTAGCATGCAAAGGGTTTACAGAGAATGGGAGCAAGAGTAAAGAGGCATGATAGAGGAAAGGATGAAGAGAAGAACGGGGAATAGTTCATGGCATCTAGAGATGTCGATTGACATTGCATTTGGAGATTATAACTATCAGGGAAGCAAGTAAGAGGAAGGGAGATTCACTGACAGGAAGTGCTATTGGAGTAGAATAGACAGCTACATTTAGCCATTTCGAGAGTGAAAGGGTGGGACTGAGACGCCAACCTAGTAGCACACTTATATTCATGCATCTTTAGAATGAAAATAAGAGAAAACTGTATGTGAGAAAATATGCATTGGGATCTTTAAGGATAATTTGAGACCATAAATCAAATTTACCTCATCATATCCAATGACCAGACCCCAGAGAGTGTCTGTCTGCTTGTTTGTTTGTTTGTTATATAAAAATAATGATAATACTTGATGTGAGAACATCAGATCATAGAGGAAGGCCAAAAAATATATTGGATGAAATGGTGTGTTAAAAAAAACAAAGATGAAGATAATAGTCAAAATAATATATAAAATAATGTATTTCAGTCACAACTCTTGGGTTAACGGATGGTATGGCTTTCAGGCACCTCCCAATGGTGTCACATATTGGGATTGTCCCCCAGACAGGTGTTATCAAGAAGTCACCACTCAGAGAAAATTGACAATGGTGGTGTTCAATCCTGGGTTTCATGATTGAAATATTAACATTTTAAACACTTATTTTTATTATTTCTTTATGTGCTATGTCTCCTTAGGATGTAAGCGATCATGACTCTCCACAACTTCCTGTTCTTTCTAGCTCTTAATAAACTTTGTATTTCTGTTATTTCTCCTAAGCCCTGTTCCGCCATCCATTTACTCAAGCTCACTAAGTATGTTATACATTGTTTTCCTCTGTCTCTCTTGCCTCCAGTCTGTCCTGTGAGTATCAGATTTTCCAAGCCCTCTTTCCTCATTACGTGACCCAGAAACTTCAACTGTCTCTTCCTGATGTTAAGTGTTAGTTTCCTTTTTGTTTCTGTTTTCTCCCAAACTTTGTTGTTGCTCACATGTTCAATCGATGGTATCCTCAGCATCCTTCTGTAGAACCACATTTCTGTTGTTTCAAGTCTTCTCTTCATCTTTGAGGAGATCATCCAGCACTCACTGCCCTTCAGGAGGACAGATATCATGTTCAGCACTCTTTTCCTTGTCTCTAACAAAAGTAATATCAAAATCAGCTGTTTCCTTATTGTGACGGTTACACACCTGGCCCAGTGTCGGATCCTTTGGTTACGGCGCCGACGGTGACGTCGCTCCTCCTGGTCGCTCCTCCTGGGTCCAAGCGTGCCGCTCCAACCCTCTGGTCAGATGATCACCAGCCTCGCCTCTCCCGACTCGCTTCCAACACCTGGTCACTAAAGCAAACTGTACCCCGATCTCCGGTCTGTCTACCCACGCTGTGTTTAGATCTTAGACAGACGGGACCAGCAGGGGCTGGGGGCGATATGAGCCGAGTCCGACGGGGGGTGAAACACAACAAAACAAAACTCACAACACCAAACAAATTGCTGATAAAAAGGGTAACAACCTTTATATCTCAATGTCTATTACATAAAAGCAAAATAGTTCTCACTTCCCGACCCGTTCTGTGAACTATGGCACCAAGCTTCTATCACAAAAATAGCAAAAAAAAAAAAAATGTCGAACTACCTACTTTCTAGAATCATGTATGTATGTCGGCGTGTGGTTCAGTTCGACATTGGGCTAATTTTCTATCGGTCGTTCGCAGTTGGTTCTTCTCTTCGACGTGAACTGTATTTCTTCTTCTTCTTCGTTTGTTTAGACTGGTAGATTTCTTGTTTCAACCCAGTGGAAGATTTCTTGCTTCGATTCAGTGGAAGATTTCTTGCTTCGATTCAGTGGAAGATTTCTTGCTTCAATTCGTGGAAGATTTCTTGTCTCAATTCGGGTGGAAGATTTCTTGTCTCAACTTGGAAGATTTCTGGAACTTGGGCTGGAATTTCTTGTTTCGAGGGTTCTTCTGTCGTCCGAGGGTGAACTGCAACTCACGCCCAACCTAACTCCAACTTCAACTCAACTTCAGCTCCAACTGATTTCTGCCGACTGGGGTCCTGCTTATATTGACGCTTAACAAACCGGGTGGGTCGGTCGGCGTCAGGGGTTTCTCGATAATTTCAAAAGCCGACAATTTTGACTTTCCATTATCGTTATTGTTTTCACCCTACTTTCTCACAGTGCTCTTGGGGGGCGGCGCATATCTATTTCTCTTAGTCTCTCTCATGTCAGGTGATCGCTCTCAACCAATCGCTCCCGATCGAACCTTTCTTTCTCTTCTTTTCCGCAGCCCATGACCGCCTCGTCCAACAGTTATTGATCGAGGTTTTCTTTCCTTCTTCTTCCATGGTCACGTGATTGTATTCGACCAATTGTTATTGACCGAACACCCTCTCCCTTTTGTTGGCGGGTGTGGTTACATCGTGCTGGTTTTAAAAAAACAAAATCCGATTTCGCACCTTTTGCACGTACGCAAAATGACAATCCTTGCCCTCTCTCACCTGGACTTTGTCAAACAGCCCGCTGCTAATTAGTCTTGACTTTTAGAAAGGATCTTTTCCGCCTTCCTGGCGCCCTCCGTGGTCCAAAAACAATTGCTCTTCTTTTTTACCTCTTTGTTTTTCCTGATAGCCGAGAATCTTAATTATCTAGGTCGAAATATCTCTACTTTCTTAACGTGGGTGTCCAATTCTTAACAGGTCAATTCCGTATATCGTTTTCACCAGTCACTTCCCCAACCCAAAGACACTTTCTCTCTGACTAAAGTAAAATTCATTTCTATTATTCTAATTTAAAAGTTACCTTTCGTTATTTTGATAAGAATTCTTCTATTTAAAATGTCGGTCAGCGCCATGACCGATATCTCCAATTCTATTCTTTCAACAAAATTAAGGTCAGTCAGAGGCTCTGACCGACATCTGTCCACACCCAGCGCCTGTTTTGATATCATGTCTTTTCCTTTCTTTCCCCTTTTGTTATTATCTTTCCTTTCTTCCTTTTCCTTTCTTTCTTTTTCCTTGCTTTAGGATCGTTTAGTACATTCTTAGTGAATTATTTTCAACCCAGTTATTTTCCGTTTTAAAGAAAAAAAATTAACAACCTGTTTAATAAACTGAATAAGGAAAAATTAACTCATATTTCTATGAATATTTCCAATAAATGCAAGGTGCCATATTATAAGGAAACATTTGGCATTCAGCTATTGTTACTGTCAGTTGAAATTTATAAAATATTCCTCTTTAAACAACTTTTCAGAAAAATAGGTTTGTCATGTTCACTGTTATTACTCTTTTAAGTTTAATGGGAGTTTCCTTCCTAACTTTTTGTTTAAGGTTGTGAGGAAAGTCAATATTTTGATTGCATCATTATTTTCTCTTTAAGTTACATGTGCTACCTGTTTTAGTTGTTGCTGTTGTTGGAAGCGATGTTTTTATTTCGTACAGTTCTTTGTAATTCTGTAGAGACAATCTGATGGATTATCTTTTTTAAGATTTATTTGCTTAATAATCCATTGAATTATCGCCTGTAAATAGTTTTCTGAATTCATTTACACAATAATGTGATGTAATGGAATAACCAGTCACCCCCATGAATGATTACACTACAGGTAGTAAGTACCTATAAAGGCAACTGTCTATGACAAGAGAAGGAAGAGTGAGAGAGAAGACGCAAGCACATCTGACCTTCCAATTAGTGGCACTCACTACTAGATTGACCTGTGTGTATAACTGTACAGTATTTCGTATTGTACTTGTTGTGTACAATAAACCTTTCTTCTAATATCCACCTGGTATTATGTGTTTATTCCCTTAGCACGGAATATAACATAATGTTTATAGTAATGTGAAAAATAAGCTGCTTCTATATAGTAAGCTTTTAGGCATGCAATTTAACAGCTTTTTGACATACTTTTTGATGGCTTCTTTTTTTTTGGCTTTTTGACAGTTTTTTTTTTTATTGACATGCTTTTTGGCAGCTTTTGTCATGTTTTTGACGATTTTTTTTGCTTTTTGACAGTATTTTCTTTTTGACATGATAACCAAACATCATTATCATTTGTTGAAAATTATGAAATCTTTCTCTTAAAAAGATTTTTTTTTTTTTTTTTCAGGAAATACTGAGATTATCTCTTAAGATTCTTCTTCTTTTATATACTGTCTCTTTGGGATGTTTCTGATCTTCGTAAATTTTTTCTTTTTGCTATCTCTTCTAATCCCTGTTCTACCTTCCATTTCCACAAGCTCATTAGGTAGTTTATGTGTTGCTTTCCTTGGTCCCTCTTGCCTTCAATCTGTCCTCTGAGTATCAAATTTTCCAAAACCTCTTTCCTCATTATGTATCCTAGAAATTTCAATTTTCTCTTTCTGATGTTAAGTATAAGTATCCAAACAGTTGTCATTAACTTAGTGGATGTGCAGGTAGTGTAATGGATAGTGGCTTGAAATGAGAAACCAGAGCCGAGTTCAAATTCTAGTCGTGTTTATTACATTGACTTACACACAAATACTGTTGGGAAGTGTATGAATTCATCTCTTCTCTCTCCAGCTGTGGGTTAAATAGTAGAATTTGTATCTGGTAAAATCATTATTGTAATGTTTCCTCATAAATATAAAGAATTATTCTTACAATCCAAAATATCCTAAAAAGGGTTGATAACACATAAAAATAAAGAATTATTCTTACAATGCAAAATATGTTTTGGTGTTATATTCACAACATTTTGATCACTTTATTCTCCTTCTGTCATCAGGTGTCTGTTATATTCAGTAATGTTTTTAGAATGTTTAGCCAAAAATCTACTCCTAGAGATTAAATAAGAAAAAATCTATCCCTGGGGATTGAATAAAAAAAAATCCAGATTGAATAAAAAAACTACACCTAGGGATTGAATCATAAAACTAAACCTAGGGATTGAATAAAAAAAACCTACCCCAGAATAACTATAAAACCAAGACATACATAGATATGGATGTGTAGCCGAGTGAAAGACAGGGAATTGGATAGCAAGCTAGTAATTCCCAAAGCAAGTCCCACCAGATATATCCTTTGCTCATTATATATATATATCTACTGATATAGTCAGTCCACAATAGGTGATAGGGAGTGTGCGACATTCCATTAAAACATTTTTGAAAGTGAGATACATTGCTTAATGGATTAAAACATATCTCATTCCCTGGTAATTTGGAGTTCAATCCATGGATCTGGTAATCAGGACTGGCAAAAGGTACTGGTAACTCAGGCAGTCGTCCAAGGCACAATTAAAGGGCACCATCATGCCACCATGTCGTGTTTGGGATCTTCCAAAACTAAAACTTATTAAAACATACTTGCAGTCATCCATGACTCAAGACAGATTAAATTCTTTGGCTATTTTGTCAATAGAAAATAACCTTGTAAAGTAGATAGGTGTAGAAAGTACCATGAAAAAGATTTGCAGATCTAAAGGTGAGAAAAAAAAATGTTGTAGGTAGGATAATGTTTTCTTTAGATTATATTAAGTTGTATATTGTAAGCCACTGAGTGTGTTATTTAGTAAAAGACTCCTTCTGTGTTCATATATTCTTCCATATAAGTGGATGGATACCAAATGGCAATCCAGCACTCTTTGTTTCTAAAGAAATCTTTTTCCATTTTTCAGCACCTTCTTTAGATTTCAGAGTGCCTCTTTCACTAGTCCAATGTGTAGTTCGGATCTCAGTGTCACATTTTTCATCCTCTGCTAAAATACTTCCCAGATATTTCAACTTCTGCCCCTGCTTGATGTTTATATCTCCAATTTAGTGTTTCTAAATTTTTATCTATTTTTAGAGATGTTGATACTGGAATCTCCTTGTTACTTTTGCCATATAGACAGCTTTAACATTCAGCACCTCACATTATATTAGTCTTTTTTTCAAATTTGACAGGCTATTTACATTTCTGGTTATGTTTATAAGCAGGGCCAGCTCAAGGTACTGGCAACTTGGGTAGTCGCCTTGGGTGCCATCAAGGCCAAGGGTGCCATCATTCCACTGTGTCATGTATTTGGGATCTTCTAAAACTAAATCTTACAAAAACATACTTGCAGTCATCCATTATGAAGAAAAATATATACGGAAAAAACAAACAAAAATCCTTATATACAATTATGCTGTTTTAATGTTAATATGTCAACGTCGGACGTTTCGGTCTAATAAACCATCTTCAGGATATATTCATAAATTATAACATTATCAATACAACATGACAAAGACGATAATTGTATATAAGGATTTTTGTTTGTTTTATCCGTATATATTTTTCTTCATACTGTCGGATCTATATCCATATATTTGCTTACAGTCATCCATTATCTATTTTTAGACATGTTGATACTGGAATCTCATTACTTTTGCCATATAGACAGCCTTAACCCTTAGCACCTCACATTATATTAGTCTTTTTTTCAAATTTGACAGGCTATTTACATTTCTGGTTATGTTTATAAGCAGGGCCAGCTCAAGGTACTGGCAACTCGGGCAGTAGCCCTGGGTGCCATCACTGCTGCCTTGTCACGTATTTGGGATCTAACAAAAATATTATTTGGATTTTGAATCAAGCATGATCACTTTGATCCCATAAGGCAAGCAAAAAAAAAATTTATTTGTGAAAACTTAAAAGGCAAAATAAAACTTTCATTTCATTTTCAAATTTAAATGTAATTTTGGCTTTGCAAAACTTTCACTCACTTTTTTTTTTTTAAAACATCTGTAAAATCTTGCAAATGCCAAAAATCTAAAATAACATTTTTATAATTTCTAAAAAAAAAAACTCAAAATGCAAACATTATTTGATCCAAATAATTACTTCACTAATTCTAGTCATTTTATTTTGCATAAAAAGTGCTTTTAATATTTTCAAAGTTTATTGTTAAATTTTGATTCTCTTTTTTTGTTGTATTCATAAAGAAGGTTATAAACAGACAAAGGTAGAACTCTAGTGAAAGGAACAGCAACACAAAGGAAGATGAAAGAAAGAGGTTTATTATAAAAGAGAATACACTACTGAAAGACAGGGAATTGGTTAGCAAGCTAGTAATTCCCAAAGCAAGTCCCGCTAGGTATATCCTTTGCTCATTATATATATATCTACTGATAAAGTCGGTCCACAATAGGCGATAGGAAGTGTGGGACATTCCATTACAATTAGATTGTTTATTTACAAGAATAATTTTATATTTACAACATTCTAAAAACTCATACAATTAAAACTACTTCAACGCAATATTTATCATTTACTAATTTATAAAGAAATAAATATGAAAACAAATTTTCATTCATAAATTTATAAACATTTACTAAATTATGAAATATGTGAACCAACTATAAGGAAATCTTTATTTACCATTTTATAAAGTTGGAATCAATTGGCAATTTGCCAACCATTCCAATAAACAATCTAATAAATTTCTCTGTCTTTCAAAATTGTGAACACAGTAGAGTGTGATAACTTCAGATCATGTGCAAACACATTCTTCCTATCTTCGTACTGTTTAATCACCATTATTTTTGTGTATTGAGATCAAGAGCCTTTCATTCCTTCTAAGCATGTTGAGGAGTAGGCAAAGACAATTTCTATAGACATCTTAAAGAGTGGGGGTTTGAAGAAAAATTTCAAAGACACAAACGAACTCAGGGGAAGTGTATTCTACTGAGGCTATATTAGCACCTCACTTGAGGTGTACGAGGGAATGCTGAGACAGGAATTGTTGTGCATCAAGCTGGGAAACACTCATGCTGCCAGACATGGAGCAGTTATGGCCAGACATACCAATTTATGGTCATGATCATAAAGTCGAACAGTTGCAAATCTCATAGGTTGTAAGTCAACAGTAGCCTATAATCATTATAGTAATAATACATCAAGACGATCATAAGTTGGCCACAGTTGAGATGAGAGAGTCATTGCAAAATCCATGATCTTGCCAATGATTGCATTGTATGTGCTACACCAGGGCTACATGCATTTGAATTGTCCTTCCCCTAGACTGGTTGCCAGCTAAGGCTGAAGAGCCCAGGTTGCCATAGCTGGAAAAAAGAGATGAATTCATACCTATCCTAAGGGTATTTGCATAAAAGTGAATGCAATGAAACTCGACTGGGATTTGAACTCACTTTGCTGATTTCACATTCTGAGCCATTATCCATTGCACCATCCACCTGTGACTAGACGTTCTCTAGTATTTCATGGACATTTTATCTCCATAGAGAATAGAAATTGTTATAAAAATGAAATAAAGTATTAGACATTACAAGAAGCAGCAATGATTGATTCTGTAATTTCTGTTTAACATTTTGGATTATTAGGCTCAAACAAAATCTACAGCAAGGAGTTAATCTCTCTTACTGTCTGAAAAATGTTTAACATGTTGATGATTCTTCAGAAAGTTAATAAACAAAATAGTTTATACCTCTCTACAAACAAGAGATTTGAGAACAGATCCTTGGAAGAAGAGCCAGAAAGTGATACTTTGTTCATAAGTAGAGCACACAGATACTACAACCTGATCCTAAGCAGAGTACAAAGATACTAAACGCTGATCCCAATTGGAGTACACAGATACTACGCTCTGATTATAAGCAAAGCACAGATACTACAGCTTGATCCTAGGTGGAGCACACAGATACTATACCTTGATCCTAAGCAAAGCACACAGATACTACACTCTGATCCTAAATGGAACACACAAATACTATACCCTAATCTTAAGTGGAGCATACAGATACTACACCCTGATCTTAAGCAAAGCACACAGATACTACACTATGATCCAAGTGTATTTTAATACTATCTCATCTATGTATAACAATGTGCCTAAGCAGGCATCTGCAGGGTGGATTGCCTAGCAGCTCTGGCAGACTAGAGTGCTCACTATATATTAATTATTATAATAATATATATATATTATATTATTAATCTTAAAAAAACAACTTGAAAGAAGCCATTTGACCAACACAAGGACAGAGGAAGCTAAGTGAAAATAATGAAACAAAAAAAATTTAATATACAACTAAGTGTACACGATTTACATTATTTGGACTATTGTCATATATATATATATATATATATTAAAAAGAAGGGTGGTGCCGCAAACGTTTTTGGTTGTAATGTGGATTTATTGAGAAAAAAAATATTATACTTTGTTTTACATTATGTAAAACAAAGTATTAATATTTTTTCAAAAACGTTTATGGCACCACCCTTCTTTTTAATATACATACTTTTCTCTCGTTGGAACCACTACAACATATTTCTTTTATATATATATATATATATATATATATATATATAGGCAGATAAATGAATAGTGTGGAAATAGAGCTCAACATTATGTAATAACACTATTTACATTATTCGGACTATTGTCCTCATTTTTGTTGCCATATTTATTACAATGTTTCGGCCGTTGTACACTTTGGCCTTCTTCAGGTGGTTGGAATGTTGAACTGAACCTTTATTTCGTAAATAGTGTACATAATACCTCATCTCAGAAATATAGACAGATACTGAAAGGCCGAAATGTTGTAATAAATATGGCGACAAAGATGGGGACAATAGTCCGAATAATGTAAATAGTGTACATAAAACCTCATCTCAGAAATATAGACAGACAACTAAGTGTGTATGAAAATTTTAATTTTTTAATATTTTTTATTATTCAAAACACACACACACACATATATATATATATATATATATATATATATATATACATACACACATATGATAAAAATATAGTTTAAGATATGTTATATTTCTGGGTAAAAGTGCTCAATATTATGGGATAGAGCATATATATAAATATAAAAGTAGACACTGAGGACGACTGACTGTCACCATTCAGTGTTCACTTATGTAATTGTGTATTTGGGCAGCAATCCCTCTTTTATACAAGTTTCATTAAAGATGACTAACAAGCTAACTGCGATTAACCTTTTTATTCAATTTTTCATGCATTCATACAAGAATTTTCTTTTCTGGGCATAAAGTGTGGACATTTTTAAACTGTCCAAATTTCCTATATATCCAAGCACTTTCAGCTATTGTATAATGAACATGGCCACAACATGCTGACCATATTCAGAAAATAAACAAAATATTCTCATCACAAAGTGAGACAAAGTGGAACATTTTTACCAAAGGCACAGTTCACCAGAGAAAATGTGTTCTCTTTGGCTTTTTCAGTTTGATAATGAAAGAGAGGATACAATTTTTCTGGTGGCTAAACGCATCTTTGATAAAAAAAATTTTCATTTTTGTCTTATCTTCATTTTGGTTTTGGATATTATACATCCTACAAATACAGATACACATATAAAATATACATATTCAGTTAAAAATAGAAAAAGCATTCATGAAAATTGCTAATAGAGTAGCTGAAAGTGCTCATGTATATATATTTTGTGTCCTCATGCCAAACTATATAGATTTAATTAAATATATGTCTTTAAGAGTTGTATAATTTAGTCTTCACAAAGAACCTCAGTTTTGTGGCCTCATGCCAGACTATGTACATTTAATTATAACTTTTGTAGCCTGGGGAGGTTATTGAATAAAATAATCACACAAAGAATGGTAATGAATGATAATACTTAGGACAAGAACAACACATATAAGATTCGCCAGCAGCATATAGTAGGAGTAGTCAACTGCTAGAAGTGAGTCAAGTGAATTCCACAATAAATCTCCAACTGCAGACCAGCATACAATATTTACTACTGTTTTTACGTGATTGGGGACATACCCATTATCATCCGTAGGTATGCTGCAGCAGTAACCTTATGCCAGATGATGTATATCTAATTATTTGATTTTAAGAATTCTATAATTCAGTCTTTCCAAAGAACCCCCTTTTTGTGGCCTCATGTCAGACTATGTACATTTAATAATTTGATTTTAAGAGTTCTATAATTCAGTCTTTAAAAGAACACTATTTTTGTGACCTCATGCCAGACTATGTACATTTAATTAAATATCTGATTTTAAGACTTTTGTTCTTAAATATCAAATTAAAAATATTTTCGACTAACAAAATTGAAGTTGATGATACAGTCATTATAGAATAACAGAGAGATTTGCCCAACATGTCAAATTTTAGGGCTTCAGATAACATTTACAAAATGGAAGAAAATAAAGAAAACTTATAAAAAGTCAAAAAACAAAGAATCTGTACAAAATGTGTCAATTAAAAATTTAATAAAAAAAAGTTACCGATGCTAAATAAATGAATTTATATTGTTAATAAAAAAAGGTTGCCTAAAAAATTGTACCATATTAGTAAATATAAAATGCCAAAAAAATATGAATAAACATACTAAAAAAAAATTATGCATCATAAATGGGAAATTTCATCCTCTACTCTAATTATCAAAAATGAGCCAACTATAGAAGAAAGGTTTTCCCCATTTTGGGCATTATTATATCCATGATGTAATAATAACATATTTCATAGACAGAACAGAATAGCTGAAAGAAAAAGGAATGACAAACATGCTTGGTTCTCCAAGAGAATTTTATGATGTTAAGTCATAAAATAAACATTGCCAAAGAGTGAAGGTAGTTAAAACATAGGTGATTGATGGAAAGCATGGAGCTGAAAGAGTGTTCCACAAGTGAAAAATCCATAAAAAGAAACTGTTAACATAGAACTTATAGTTCCATCAAACCAACTCAATTGTATATTGAAATGTTTGGCAAAATATTGGCTAATTGCCAATTGATTCAAGCTTTATAAAATGGTTAATATTAGATATTACATTGCATTAGTTCTAATTAGTTTTTAGAATGCTATAAATGTAAAATTATTCTTGTAAATAAACAATCTAATAAATAAATAGTTGGATATTTTTGTTCTCTATTCTTGAGAACCAATAAAATGTATAAATTAACTTTCATGCATTTAGGTTTTATTAAAGTTCTAATTATCGCATTTTAAAACTGCAATGGAAATAAAAGACCCTTCCCACACGTATTAAAAAAGGTTAAAAGACAATAAGGTTGCGTGAGACTTTTTGAGATATACGAAGTAGACTGTGTATCTGGCTATATTTCTGAGATGAGGTATTATGTACACTATTTACATTATAACTAGAAGAGTCTATTCCAGTGGGCGAAATAACATTCCAACCACCTGAAGAAGGCTGGAGCGTACAACGGCCAAAACGTTGTAATAAATATGGTGACAAAGATGAGGACAATAGTCCGAATAATGTAAATAGTGAAGTAGACTCTATATAATGCAAAATTAAATTACTATGGACATCTTTTATTTCTTAGTCTTGCTTCATGACTGATGAATGGTTTGAGCTGTTGTTGCTAGTATGACTTGGAGGTAGTTCTAAGCTATTGTCACTAACACGAATTGTTCTGAATTACTTGTGAATTCTTTTCTTTGGTGTTCCTGACAAATCTGTTTGCCATTGAGGAGTAAAGGTAGTTAAAATAATAGTGGTGTCAAGGGAAAAAATGTCCTTTTGACATACCATATTTTTGTTGACATGAAGGTTAAACATTGGCACTTTCATTCCAGTTCTAGTTATTTTTTCCATTTTGGGAAAGTATATTTATAAGGAGGCATGGTGAAGCAATGGATAACGGCTCAGATTAAAGAATCAGAGATCCGAGTTTGAATTCCAGTCAAATCCATTACATTCACTTACATGCTAATACCCTTGGGAAAGGTATAAATCCTCTTCTTCTCCCCACAGACATGGGTAAATAGCAGGACAGACCAGATTCTATAGCCTTGGATGGCAACTGGTCTACCATAGAAAGAAATGGCAACCTACTGCAGGAAAAAATCTGCCTCGTCAGTCATGCATCAAAAGATATATGATTGCCTAAGTGTGTATCATGCATGGCACATAACTGATTGACTGACATGCTAATACCCTTGGGAAAGGTATGAATCCTTTTCTTCTCCCCCCAGCTATGGGTAAATAGCAGGACAGACTGGGTTCTATAGCCTTGGATGGCAACTGGTCTACTGCAAAAAGAAATGGCAACCTACTGCAGGAAAAAATCTGCCTCATTAGTTAGGTATTGAAAGATACATGATCGCCTAAACGTGTGTATCATGCATGGCACATAACTGACTGATATTCATAAGTACTTTACGTCTTAGAATACACAGTAGAGGATGCTGCGTTTTTGGTCAAGATTATTTGATACTATTTTTTTATTAGTAGATTCATTTGGGATGTGGTACGGAATGTTTAAGTGATCAGTAGCCATCTCTTTATATCTGTGCTTGTATATTCACCAGGCCTAATCTAGAAAAAGATTAAATTAATTCGGGATCTCATTTCCTCTTTGTTGTACTTGAGATGAGGTTTGGAATGTTCGGGTATTGGGGTCATCACCTGACATCTACAATTTTGTGGACCAATATAGTTATATTGGCTCGAGACATTCAGTGGACCCAGATCTTGCAAGGCCGTTACTAATGAATGAGAAAAAGATGTTGATATTTTTTTTTTTTTTTTTTTTATAAATAGAAGGGGTTATATGCATATCACTCAACAGAGACTCAGTTCTAGGTATGAAGTTAGGCAGGGTTACTCCAGTTGAAACAAGGGTAAAGTTTAAGGAGAAATTATGAGCACAATATTCAGCTTTATCAGCAAAAGATGTTGACATCTCAAATTGATTTATTCTGAGTCCTACTTCTTTAAACACTTGGTACAGGATGTTGACTTTTTTTTTTTGTTCAAGATCATTCTTGTCTCTACTATGAATACCTATGTCATCAGCATAGCCCCCTCCCCCACCCTTCTGTGTACATTGGCCTCAGGTGGGGAAGCAGGAATGGTCTTTCCTATTAGTAGATTCATTTCGGATACAATATAAGATGTTCAAGTGATCAGCGCCCATCACTTCACATCTCTGCTTATATATGTTTAGTTTGGTTTGTTTTACGGCATATCAACCTCAATGAGTTATTTAATGCCGACAACATTTTTATTGCTGGTAATATGTTTTTCTTCAAAGATCTATTTCCTTGAAGAAATCTATAGCTGGTAATATTTTTTTTAAAGAATGTATATCTGTTTGTACTCTTTTTTTTTTTTTTTTTTAAAGTATTTCTGATAATAATTTTTCCTTCAAATATTATTGCTGGTAATATTTTTTTTATTATTACAAAGTATTTCTGGTATTAAAACCTATATTTACACAAGTTTAGGTGTCAACTATTTGCCCATAGCTGGGACCCTAACAGGTGCTACCACCCCGGGTCAGGGTGGACTTGGGAACGCCAGCAATTAAGAAGTGGTTCCACGCTCCTCAGAACCTCCTGATCAGAATGCTTGCTGTTGGACGTAGTTTATCGTCATACCCAGGATGGTATATGTTTAGAACATAGTCTACAAAGAGATTAAATAAATTGAGAATCTCATTTCCTCTTTGTTGTACCCCAGATGAGGTTTGGAATGTCCCAGTATTGGGGTCCTCACCTGACATATACAATTTTGTGGACCAATATAATTCTTCTATGAGTTCAAGACAATCAACAGACTCAGAGCTTAGAAGGCAGTTACTAATAGATGCAAAGTGGAAGTCTCTATTGGTGCAGTCATATACAGTTTTCTAGTGAAAAACTAAGCAAGTTGTTTGATGGCATATCATCATTATGTAGTGAAAGTGAAACTTGAGAAGTTGGATTTCATAGAACAAGCAAAGCCTAATTAATATAATGTTCATTAGTATCTTAATCATAATTGATCCAGTTAAGATACCTCTGTCTGTGTGAGGGTCATGGCGATTACCTTTTTGTTACTTATAAATAAATATACCATAACTCCCAGCAAGAAGGATTATCTTTTATTGATTCATTTGGGATGTGGTATAGACTGCTTAAATGATCAGTGCCCATCTCTTCATATCTATACTTGTAAATGTGCAGGGCAGAGTCTAGTAAAATATTAAATAGACGGATGCTCTCATTTCCTCCTTGTCATACACCTGATGATGTTTAGAATGTCCCGGTATTGGGGTCCTCACCTGACAGGTACGACTATGAACAGATATAGTTCTTCTATCTAGACAGCGGATTTGGATTTTGGAAGGCAGTTTACAATGGATCAGAAGAGGAAGTCTCTATTGATGTGTTTGCATGCCGCTCTCTGGTTTATATAGCAGCTTATACAATTAAGGCTTCTCTTATTTGTAATCATTTTTTTTTTACAATTATAAACCAATATTCTCACAGATTCAAACATCTATTTACCATTTTTCAAAAGGAATCAATCAAATCTTCAAAATACTGTATAAATTCCACATACAAATTCATCCATATCCTCAAAAGCAATAAACCAAATTATGGGATATTAACATCACCGAACGCAAGAAGATTATTCACCACTGTACATATAAGTGAACCAATAAACATTATAATTAACATCTATAAGCTTCCATCACTTCCCCCTCCAAAAATAAAACCAACCATTCTTAAGAAACTGCTACTAGCCTGTATCACACAAATTTCCATTTATAACCACTTTGGAAATATATGTGCATGAATTGAGAGTGTAGCTATGAGTTCACCTATTACTCCATCAGAATTCTACACGTCGACCTTAAAAAATGAGATTTAAAAAAAAAAACACCCTTAAACCAATAATTCACACCTACTACATCAAAAATATATTTATATTAATTAAAAACATGGATGATGTAATAAAAACTTAGAACAAACGTTTAAAATAACTGAATACTTAATTTCACATTTGAACTAAATATTAAGTCTAAAAAGGATATTTTTTAGTTTGAGAGAATTTGAGAACAAAGAAAAACATTATAATCAAGAGAGAACAATAAAAGAATGGTAAAGAACAGGAATTAAGAAGACAGAAGATAACAATTGACATTGCATTTAAATTTTAAATCAAAGGCAATAAAGCCACTAGGATGCAAAGGGGTTACTGAGTGTTAGAGAATATGAGAAAAACTACTATGAAGGAAAGAAGACAATAAAAGAACAAGAATTAAGAAGAGAGGAGATAACGATTGATATTGCATTTAAATTTTTGAAGATCAAAGGCAATAAAGCCACTAGGACGCAAGATGTCACTGAGTGTTAGAGAGAATATGAGAAAAACTACTATTAAGGAGAGAAGACAATAAAAGAACAAGAATTAAGAAGACAGAAGATAACGATTGACATTGCATTTAAATTTTTGAAGATCAAAGTTGACTGGGAAGCAAGAAGACGGAAGAGATTTCCACAAGTGAGATGTACACAAGAGAAAACTGTTAGCATAGAACTTAGGGTTACATCTAGGCATTTCAACTATAAGAACTGCCAATCTAGTATTAAGCTTAAATTCATATATACTAATCAAACTTTAAAAACTTATTTTATAAAATACAACTAACTCAAATCCACACCTACTCAACAACAATAACCAATGCTTACACTGATGCAAAATAGATATCATAAATAACTAAATATGCCATATTTATATCCTGTCCATGAAAAATATTCTATAACAAAATTAAGTAACATTAGCATTAATTAACAATAATTTTGCTTAGTTGTCATTATTTACACTCTCTATTAATCATCTGAAAGACCCTTTCCTGCTTCTCATCAGCATGGCTGATGCTAACCTCCATGTGAGTGACTCATTGCACTGTCTCAGTCTAACATTCTCAGCCGATGTGAAGTGGAAAGACTATATTGAATCTATTGATAGGTCCACTGCTAAGAAAGTCAGATCATTGTGTCATGCTAGACGATTTTTATCTCCTGAATTTATCTTGCATATTTATAAGTTTACGAATCATCCATGCTTTGAATATTGCTGCCCCATATGGTTCAGTGCTTCTGTTGCATATTTAGATATTCTTGATAAAATCCAAAGAAGAATCAGAAATGTTATTGGTCCTGACAGCTTCAGTCACTTCCACTTTACAGTAATTTGTTTTCTGTATTCCTTTTCAATAAATATTTTCATGGTAATTGTTCTGATAAATTTTCCTTTTTCGTATCTACGCTTTAGAAATTTAAGTGCAGTACTAGATTGGCAACTAGGTCTCATCAATTTGCAGTTGAATTGGCTAGATGTAACTGTAAGTTCTATGCTAACAGTTTTTTTCCTCATACCTCTCATTTGGGGAACTCTCTTCTCGCTTCTAACTTTCCAGTCGACTCTGATCTTCAAAAATTTAAATGCCATCATTATCAACTTTCTTGATTAGTCTTATTTTTCTCACTTCCTGATGTTTCTCTTTTTTTTTCTTGTTCTTTCACACTCACAAGCCCCTTGTGTCTTAGTGGCTTTACTACCTTACTTGGTATGAGATGATTAAAAAAATTATATTAAAGCTATTGTCATCATTTTTATTGCTGTTGTTATCTCAAGAGTTGAATTGACCATTGGTTTGTGAACTTGGTGACATAGTGGTTGTGAGTTCAATCCCTGGGTCAAGCAGTGTGTACTTGGACCCAGTGGAAATGGGTAAGCAATAACTGAACAGTACTAAATAAAAATAAGAACTAGATGAGATATCCCGAGACATGAGCAGTGGAAAGAGAACAGCCTATTGCCATAGATTAAATAAAGAGTTCAGTTCAGAATTCCTTGTAGGTTACCCCAATCGATATACACCTGAAGAAGGCTGGGGGACACAATGGCTGAAATGTATATTAACAACAAAAATGAGGACAATAGTCTAAAAATCAGTAGTGTAAGTAATAGTAATTAAATACTAATAATGTAAAAAAAATGTCTTTAACTACAGTGCTGTTCGATAAAAGTGACTCACCTGATATTTTTTACTAAATATTCTCTTCTCCGATGAAACGAAAGTTGAGCTAAATTCAAAGGATAAGGGATCTAAAATCTGAAGAAGCTTTGAAAGCTCTTTGAATTTAGCAATAAGTACTGTCAAGCATCTGTTCAGTATAATGCTATAAACTGTTAAATCTGTTAAAAATATTTTTAACACATTTAACAGTTTATAGCTATAGCATAACATACAAACTTATAAATAAGCAAAAACAAGTTCTAGAAGCCTCCAGAGAGTCATACTACTATTATAATACATAATGACGTGTACACACACTACATATTTTTTGTTATCCATCTGATGAAGCCATATAGGCAAAATGTCACTCCTAAACTGAAAATTTGATTTTACCATTTATGCAATAAGGGTAACAAATCAAAATATTTCAGAAACTTTATTTTTCAATTTGCTAATGATGTAATTCAATAGTACTTATGTATTTTTAACACATTTAACAGTTTATAGCTATAACATAACATACAAACTTATAAATAAGCAAAAACAAGTTCTAGAAGCCTCCAGAGAGTCATACTACTATTATAATACAATAATGATGCATACACACACTACACATTTTTTGTTATCCATCTGATGAAGCCATATAGGCAAAATGCATTATCAGATATTATTTTCAAAATATACTTTCATGAACATTTTTTCAAATGTCAATAACTTATAACTCTGTTGGGTTTACATACCCAGTATATTGTCGACATAGAAAACGCATGGATAAAACGCATTCTTTCATCTATTTTCTACCCATTCTGAAGGATTTCCATCTGAAAAGTTGGACACTTAAGGTAGAGAATATAAAATGTTAAATGATTTTTTTTCTTAAAGTCACTCATTTTCTTTCTGTTTTTAGTTTCGAGCAACAGCAGTTTGGGAAAAATAATAAAAGATTTAATAAGAATAGTTTTTCCTCTTGTCTTTTCATTCATTTTGTTCCCTCACAATTACACTGTATCTGAAAATAATTTACACACATACACACACACACACACACACACACACACACACACACACACATAATTTTTTTATTATTATTTTATTATTTTTTATATAATATATGTATATATAAATATGTATATGCATGTATTTTCATATTGTGTATTTGCGTGTATAAGTCCTCAGCAGTCAGTCAGTTATGTGCCGCAATGCATGATACACACTTAGGTGATCATGTATCTTTTGATATATGACTGACGAGGCAGATTTTTTCCTGCAGTAGGTTGCCATATCTTTCTGTGGTAGACCAGTTGCCATCCAAGGCTATAGAACCCGGTCTGTCCTGCTATTTACCCATAGCTGGGGGGAGAAGAAGAGGATTCATACCTTTCCCAAGAGGTATTAGCATGTAAGTGAATGTAATGGATTTGACTGGAATTCAAACTTGGCTCTCCAATTCCTCAATCCGAGCCGCTATCCATTACTCCACCATCACCCTCTTAAAAAAAAAAAAAAAAATTTTAATGTCATTTAGGGTATAGAAAATCATGGCTCTCCACAGCTTCTTCTTTATTATCTTTGAATTGCCATCATTTCTTGGATCAAAATAGTGTAGTGGTTTCCTTCTTCATGGTTTTGAATTCAGTGTTTATACAAGGTTGGAGGACATAGTCCTCAGAAGAAAACATATATTTTATTAAACATAGCCAAGTACTTTTTTGCACACACCTTTATATATATATATATATATATATATATATATATATATATATATATATATATATTCAGTGGAGTATATAATAAAGTATGTGAGTGGAAAAACCAAACAAACAAATGTACTTTTTAATGTTCCATTGATATAAGAAAAAAATATTTTTGGCAATGTGTTGTCTGTTTTCTTATTTGCCTCTCTCGTTGCTTTATCCATGTGATCTGTTTTATACCCCCACCCCAGTCTCCATGTTTATCTTGCAAAGTTGCCCACACTCGACTGACTACTGCTTCAAAAAGTGTTGCTACTGCTATTACAGCCAGGGTTAATCACTACACACAAGCAAGGAGGCATCTGATTGTAATCATTCAACGTGTGTTTCAGGCTTTTCCATTCATAGATTTGGAAAAGTTTTGACAACATCCAAAAATGTAATAGCTTTAATTTCAGTTAAACTGCTATAGTCTTGTAAAATCCTTAAACTTTATATTTTCATTTTACTTATAAAGATATAAAGGAAGGGAAAATTTCCCTGCTACATAGGTAAATAGTATATATTCCAAATTGCAAAGGGATAATTTATATTTTCTTTCTTGCATTCATCTTACGTTAATAATACCATCACCTGCAATATTATCCGCCCTTCCCAGCCAACAAGAAAACGTGCAGTAACTCATTTTACACAAAGTGACTGTATATCTGATACAACACGTCACTTTTTTTTTTTTTTGGCAAAACTTCAAGTTAAACCAAGAAATATAAGACATTAATTTTCTATATTTTAACAGATCAAAAAAAAAGAAACATTAAATGTAAGAGTGATTTCAAGAGAGAGAGAGAGAGAGCGAGGCAGGTGTGAAAAGATTTGTTACCATGCAAAACAACTTCCCCCCCACATACACTCAAGCACTAATACATGCATCTTCATCGTCGTCTTCTTCTTCCTCCTCCTCCTTCATTTCTGTTGCTTGAGTGTCCCTCAAATTGCATCAAGCAGCCAGACAGGCAGCCTGTGTAAACACTACCAAATCTACTAAAACTCTCTACCCCAGCCTCGTGGGCACCGCCTACCTCCTTGGGGGTGGTGCATTACTTAGCCCTACAGCACTGCACTTTGCTTTCTGACTCGATCATTTATGGATCGTATTGCCGTGTCTCGCTTTTCTTTTCGCCGAAAGGGAAGTTTTCGTAAAGAAAAAGACCGTGATAAGGATCGTGAGAAAGACGTGGAGGTACATGTGGATTTTGACTATTCCACTCTTACATATTTAAGGTAGGAAAAAAAAATTTCTTTTGTGATATTTTGTAAAGAATTGGAGAAATTGATAAAATCATTTTCAATTTTAATGTGCTTAATTTTGGCATGGCCTTTAAACTTAGAAAGGAAGTGTGAATTTTCAATATCTTGGAAAAAAAAAACAATTTAGATAAATTAGTTTTGAAGACATTAGAATTGTGAAAATCAAATATTTCCTCTTACTTTTCTCTTTTAATTTAATTAATTTTCAAATGGCTAAGCTTTTTCAAGCTTTGCATCTTGAATTATTTTCTTTCATTCTGTTATTTAAATTTATTTTAACAGCACTTTTTCTTCCTTTTTAAATATTTTTCTTTATGTCTTTGAACAATTAGAAGCATTTAAAGATAATTTTGAACATCATCCTGTGTGCGTGTGCGTCCTTCCATACATCCCCCGCCCATGGCGGCAGTTTAATTTTTCTCCCACCCACTCCATTTTGTTTACATTTGTCTACATGCTTCCTTATTTCAATCACATTAGAGGTAAAAAAAGAAAAAAAAAAAAAATCCAAAAAAGATCACACGTTCATATTAAATAGAATTTTTTTTTTCTTTTTAATGTTTCTCTTTGTATCTTGGATATATTTTAATTTACTTTATTTTTTTTATCTTTTTATATATGAAATGAAAAACATGTTTCATATTTGTCCTAAAATCCCTCCTACATAAGTTAAATCAACTTTTATATTTGGTTTCTTGCTCTCCAGCTTCCTCAAATTCATACTGTATGAACACAACTATTTCCAATATATTTCTATACACTTAAATTAATTAATATCTTTATATATATATATATATATATATATATATATATATGTCTTTATATATATATATATATATATATATGTCTTTATATATATATATATATATATATATATATATGTCTTTATATATATATATATATATATATATATATATGTATATATATATATATATATATATATATATATATATATATATATTTTATATATATATATATGTTTATATATATATATATATATATATATATGTCTTTATATATATATATATATATATGTTTTTTATATATATATATATATCTTTATATATATATAATGTCTTTTTTATATATATATATATATATATATATATATATATAATGTCTTTATATATATATATATATATATATATAATGTCTTTATATATATATATATATATATATATAATGTCTTTATATATATATATATATATATATATATATATATATATATAATGTCTTTATATATATATATATATATATAGTCTTTTCTTTTGTGCATATCTCTCTCTCTCCCTACATATATATATTACAACCAGTACTCACTGTGTGCTATTTTATATTCATTTGTGTATATATATATATATATATATATATATATAACTTTGTCTTAGGCCATTTTTCTTTCTTTTTCCAGTATTAACATTTTTGTTCAAGACTTTCTCTGGAGAAGAGTTTTAGGTTTTGGCAAGTTTCCATTGGTTCCATCAACAGTTTTTTTTTTTTTTTAATTAATACATACACACACACACACACACACATATATATATATATATATATATATATATATATATATATATATATATATATCTTTTTACCTATCTATACACCTATATAAATATAAATGAGTTTTTTAGACATGAACACACTTATATAAACCTTTTTGTATTTGTATATCTATCTGCATATAAATCACAGGTGGGCAATGTGGTTATTGATCAAATACAAATGTACCTTAGGAGGTGTCTCCAACAAGGATAGGTTAACTTCTCTAGCAGATGTACTTGGAAAATGTGTACCTTGTCATTATCTATTTTTCTATCTAATCTATCTATCTAATATATCTATTCTATATTCTATATCTATCTATATCTTATGTGTATATATATTGATCTCACTATATAGAAAAATGCCTCATTAAATCCCATCATAATAATAAAAAAATTTAACACCAAAAATATTTATTTCTCTACATAATCTCCTTTCTTGTCTGTAAACTTAACCCACTGTTTTTCTGTAACAATATACACGGAAAACTTCAGATCCAAATTTACCTCATAACTATAGATATGGACTTATTTGTTCACTCCCATATGTGAAAATCGTATCTTTGTTTGCACATAGACAAGGGAGTGCTGAAAAATTCTAAGCCTCATCCAGTTTATTTAAATTTGGAAGAGCTTTTTGTCAGGCTAAGAACTTTTCAGTACCCCAACACACACGCACACACATGTAGATAGTGTGAATATAGATATCAACTGGCAGTTTCATGCCACAAGTGATCTTCAGACTATATATATATATATATATATATATATAATATAAATATATATATAGAGAGAGGGAGATAGATATGAGATTAAAACAAAAACGTTAAAAATTGCTACACAATAGCTTTCATGTTTCAGCACTAAATTTGTGCTTCCTCAGGTGATAATAAATAACTGGTGAGTAAAAAATTAAATGCTACAGTGGAATTATACTCCATTTGTTCTTATCCCATACCTGGATATATATATATATATATATAATTTGCTCTGTTCTGACATTGAGCTCTCTTTGGATTTATATCCTCCTTGGAATTTTCACTACTAATTATCAAATAATATTATTCATATATATATATATATATATATATATATATATATATATTATACAGTGTTACATTAGAACATGTAAGTAATTACTAAAATTGTACATTTTGTTTTGATATTTTAATAAAACATCCCTTCAGGTAATTAACGATGATGGTTACCATCATTGTTAATTACCTGAAAAGACATTCTATTTAAATGTTGAAACAAAACGTACAATTTTGTAGTAGTAACTTACATTTTCTAATGTAACAGTGTATAATAAATATTTATTGCTTTACTCTTGTATTGAACCCTGTTTTAAATTAATGTTTGGAATGTTTGAATTTTATTCTTCATTCTTTTACGTTTATATATATATATATATATATATATCCAAGTATAGGATTGGTGCATACAGAATAAATTCCAATAACCAACAAATACATTCTACATTCAGCACCATCACTTGATAAGACACCATAAATGTTGAAACAAAATGGCTATTTTTGTAGTGATTTTATAACATTTTTGTTATAATTTTTGAATAAATGATTATATATATATAATAAATGATTTTATATATATATATATATATAATAGTTCGCATTGTGAGTGTTGATAGTAATAGAAGAGTTTTGGGTTTCTTCCTGTATATGACCTGTCCCTTCAGGACATTACCAATCATGACTCTCTACAATTTCCTGTCTTTTGTAGCTCTTACTAAATTTCATCTTTTTGTTATCTCTCAAAAACCTTGCTTCATTATCCATTTACTGAAACTTATTCAGGTAGGTTATGCATTATTTTCTTCTGATCCTCTTGCCATCATTCTGTCCTGTGAGTATCAAATTTTCCAAGCCCTCTTTCCTCATGTGTTGGAGAAATTTCAACTCTCTCTCTCTCTTTCTGGTGTTAAGTAATTAAGTTAATTGTAACCCTATGCATCCTAGTGGTTTTATTGTCTTTGCTTGGGGTGAAATGATTGAAAAAAAAAATATGTGTCCTGTTTGTTTCTAATATATCTGAAATCTCATCATTGCTCACATGTTCCATCATATTCTCAGCATCCTTCAGTAGAACCAAATTTCTGTTGCTTCAAGTCTCTTCATCTGTGAGGAAATTGTCCAGCATCTACTACCATATAAGAAGGCTGATATTATATAGCAGTTCAGTACTCTTTGTTTCTAATGAAATTTTCCTGTTTCTTAATACTTTGCTTAGTTTTTGGAAGGCACCTTTTTACTGTCCAATGCTCCTTCGGATTTCAGTGTCACACCAAAAGCAAGTGGTAACAGTCTGTTTCATACTTGAACACAATCTTCAGGACATGCATGTTGTGTTTTGGCTCAACTACATATAAAATATAGAGCATTATGGGTATTAAGGCCTAATACATTATTACATATACATATATATATATATATGTATATAGGGTGGAACAGCAAAATTGTCCAAATGTTATAACAGCATAATTGTCCATCCCACATCAAAAAACTACTAAACTGAGTTTCTTTTTTCTAGGTTTTCAGATAAGTCATTTAGCCATCTTGACACCATTTGTCATAAGAATTACTGAAAAACCCTTTGAGTTATTCAGCTAGAAAGAGAACAGGTTAAAATCATTTTGTATCAGCTGTACTGTCTTCCCAAATGATCAATAGTGAGAGGGAAAAGACCATTCAGGCCTTCAGTAATGGTACCAACATTCATACTCTGGCTTCAATGTGCATTCAAGAACCATCAAGAGAATGGTGAATAAGTTTTAAAAAGAGGGAACAGTAGAGAGGGAAACTGGATCAGGAGGTCACAACAGGAAGAGAGATCATCATTTCAACTTAGAGCTAAAGAGATCAATTAGAAAAGATCCAACTCAATCCATAAGACTTTTGGCATGTGAAAGAGGAGTTTCGGCTATGGCAGTCCAAAGAGCAGTGAAAAAAGACTTGAAAATAAAATTGTACAGAACATGTGTGAGATACCATGTTACTCCAGAAGAGAAATTTAGAAGACTAGAGAGGGTGAAGATCATCTTGAATAAGTTGGAAAATGATCCTGGAATAATAAATATATATTTGAACTTTATTTCAATCCTTCATGTAGCTATGATTTGTTTATGATCCATTTCATCAAGATTCTTCTGTTAAGCTTGGAGAGTAATTATACGTTCTTATTGCTCAATGTAGAGTTCAATAGTGTTGTAAAAACCTCAGAAAATTCCAATAAGATATCTTTAATCATTTCTAAGATACAGTGGTTCGAAGCTTAATCTAACAATTGGGCAATTTTGCTGTTACACGATTTGGACACTTTTGTTGTTACACCAAAATATATATATTTTGTTGTTACACCAATATACATATATATATATATATATATATATATATATATATATATATATATTCTTTTCTTCTTTTTTTGAATTTGTAGGTCTGATGAATTGGATCGTGATTACGATTCCAATGTAATAAATTATAACCATGGAATATTAGTGTTTGAGCCTTTTATATATATATATATATATATATATATATATATATATATTATTGCACATTGAGTGCTAGTTGCAATATAACAGAGCTATAAACTATATTTAAATAAATATTTTCTTCCCCAGTAGCACAACTCAGGGTTTTATGCACACTGCAATCTTCAGGTGCTGAATTAAGATGTGTGTGTGTGTGTGTATATATATATATATATATATATATATATATATATATATATACATTAAAGATATAGTTTTAAAGTATGTTATATTTATGTGTAAATGTGCTTGATGTCTGGGATAGAGAGTGTCTAAATATAAAAGTGGACACTGTGGTCAACACCAAATGGCAACAATTTCCCTCACTTTTGATATATATAAGTTATATGTAATTAATTTATATAATTTATTTCAAGAATTGGTACATTATTTACTAATAATATTTCTAATCAGCAACCTGACCTTATGCCTGGGGTTTTGGGAAGTTTACTTTCTAAATTTTGTTGTGCTTTGATTAATTTTGTCAGTAGACATACAAAACTGTTATGTGTATCTTTTCATCTCTTATGTTAATGCACTTAATTCTGTGTACTTTCTAGACACTCTTTAGACTAATCCAAATAACACATTTTATTGATTTTGTTTTCTCGCCTTCTGGAATTGATTTTTTTTTCTCTTGGAAAACTCCTTCAAACTCTTTTCAAAAATATGTTTTTCTTAAACACTGCCATCTTACGGATTGATTTAAAGGCTGGTGATTAGCCAATGAAGGCAGATCCATATTTAGAGACTTCTTTTCTAACGTGTGTCTCTGTGTGTGCATAGACATAGTCACATTTTTAAATACAGACATGCACACAGACACACACAAACATATGTATATGCGCACACTTCATTTTGTGTGTATACACGTGTGTGTCAAAAAAATCTTACTAATTCAACAATATAAAGTTGTAAAAGACAATGCTAACATCTTGAGATATCTTTGCCTGTCTTAATTTGTTCTTATCTAAGTCTTTTCCTATCTATGTATCTATCTATCTCTTTTCCTATCTATCTATGTATCTATCTCTTTTCCTATCTATCTATGTATCTATCTCTTTTCCTATCTATCTATGTATCTATCTCTTTTCCTATCTATCTATGTATCTATCTCTTTTCCTATCTATGTATCTATCTCTTTTCCTATCTATGTATCCATCTCTTCCCATCCATCTATGTATCTATCTCTTTTCCCATCTATGTATCTATCTCTTTTTCCCCATCTATCCATGTATCCATCTCTTTTCCCATCTATGCATCTATCTATCTCTTTTCCCATCTATATATGTATCCATCTCTTTTCCCATCTATCTATGTATCTATCTCTTTTCCTATCTATCTATGTATCTATCTATCTCTTTTCCTATCTATCTATCTATGTATCTATCTCTTTTCCTATCTATGTATCTATCTATCTCTTTTCCTATCTATCTATGTATCTATCTCTTTTCCTATCTATCTATGTATCTATCTCTTTTCCTATCTATGTATCTATCTATCTCTTTTCCTCTCTATCTATGTATCTATCTCTTTTCCTATCTATCTATGTATCTATCTCTTTTCCTATCTATCTATGTATCTATCTCTTTTCCTATCTATCTATGTATCTATCTCTTTTCCTATCTATCTATGTATCTATCTCTTTTCCTATCTATGTATCTATCTATCTCTTTTCCTATCTATGTATCTATCTATCTCTTTTCCTATCTATCTATGTATCTATCTCTTTTCCTATCTATGCATCTATCTCTTTCCCATCCATCTATGTATCTATCTCTTTCCCATCTATGTATCCATCTATCTCTTTTCCTATCTATGTATCTATCTATCTCTTTTCCTATCTATGTATCTATCTCTTTTCCTATCTATCTATGTATCTATCTCTTTTCCTATCTATATATGTATCTATCTCTTTTCCTATCTATATATGTATCTATCTCTTTTCCTATCTATCTATGTATCTATCTCTTTTCCTATCTATCTATGTATCTATCTATCTCTTTTCCTATCTATCTATGTATCTATCTATCTCTTTTCCTATCTATCTATGTATCTATCTCTTTTCCTATCTATCTATGTATCTATCTCTTTTCCTATCTATCTATGTATCTATCTCTTTTCCTATCTATCTATGTATCTATCTCTTTTCCTATCTATGTATCTATCTATCTCTTTTCCTATCTATGTATCTATCTATCTCTTTTCCTATCTATGTATCTATCTATCTCTTTTCCTATCTATCTATGTATCTATCTCTTTTCCCATCTATCTATGTATCTATCTCTTTCCCATCTATGTATCCATCTATCTCTTTTCCCATCTATCTATGTATCTCATCTTTTCCCATCTATCTATGTATCTATCTCTTTTCCCATCTATCTATGTATCTATCTCTTTTCCATCTATCTATGTATCTATCTCTTTTCCATCCATCTATCTATCTATCTCTTTTCCCATCTATCTATGTATCTATCTCTTTTCCTATCTATCTATGTATCTATCTCTTTTCCTATCTATCTATGTATCTATCTCTTTTCCTATCTATGTATCTATCTCTTTTCCTATCTATGTATCTATCTATCTCTTTTCCTATCTATCTATGTATCTATCTCTTTTCCTATCTATCTCAGTCTATTCATTATCTAAGTGTCTATCTATCTCAGTTTGTTTCAATTTATCTATCTCATTCTGTTCAGATCTATCTCAGTGTCTTCATATATATATATGTGTGTGTGTGTGTGTGTGCACATTCAGTAAGGTTTGGTTAAATAATTTGGACATATTAGGTCTATTTATTTCAGTTTTAATCCTTTTGAGTCCACAAATTAATTTCTTGGAGGCCATAGAAAAATGATTAAGCAAAATACCAAACTTTTCTTTCAAATAATTTTTATGTTCTCAAGTACTTTCAATTTCATCCGAGTGATCTTCATAGGGTTAAATTGTATGTGCATATGGATATGTAGTTCTGTAAATTCAAATTTGTGTGTGTTTGTGTGTGTGTGTGTATATATATATATATATATATATATATATATATATATATATATATATATAGCATCAAATGACAAGTGGAAAAAAAATTTAGGTTTTGCCGTGCATTTTTTTTTTCCGACTTTTTCAAGGCAAAAATGAAATCAAATGTTTTTTTGTTATTATAGTTACATTAAAATCCAAATTTAAAAAAAGATAGACACTTGTTTCTAAGCCTTTTTTTTTTTTTTTTTTTGGTTAATGTAAATTACCTTTATAGTAAGGGATTATTATTATTTTATTTTTTTTTTTTTTAATAATAATCCCTATAAAGGTAATTTACATTAACCAAAAAAAAAAAAAAGGCTTACACAGAAGTGTCTATCTTTTTAAATTTGGATTTTTAATGTAACTATAACAACAAAAATATTTCGATTTCATTTTTGCCTTGAAAAAGTCGCAATACGAAACGCGTCGGCAAAATGTAAGATTTTTTCCACTTGTCATTTTATACCAATCTGTCTTGTCCACAGAATTCATCTGGGAATTTAACTATATATATATATATATATATATATGTATGTATTTTGAAAATAATACATTCTATAATGCTAAATACATACACACAACAATCCATTTTCAGTTAACAGTAAATATAATTCTTCCTTGATAATGGCTAAAGGTAAAGTCGAAAGCGCTTGTAAAAATGAAAAATTTGGACAGTTTCTCTATAATTTATCTATGCAAAGTAAAAAATTTATAAGATCATATGAGAAATTATATAAAAACTTAATCAAATTACCTTGTCTGTCATATTTAATGAAGCTTGCGTGGAAGAAGGATTTCTGCTTAAATACACAATGTGTGTGTGTGTGTGTGTGTGTATATATATATATATATACTATAAAAAAAAAAAATTACCTCAACATGGGGATAGTTTATTTCAAGCTGGTCTGTACGCAACTATCATCAGCCCCTAACACTATCCCCATGTTGAGGGAATTTTTGTTATTTTTTGCTGTAAAAATACATATTATAATAAATACATCGAGATCTCTGTGAATCAGTTTTAATAATTAATATTACTAGGATCCACCTGGATTATATACCAATGGATGTATTATGTGTGTGTGTGTAAATATATATATATATATATATATATATATATATATATATATATATATATATATATATATATATGTGTATTTAGGCAGCAATTTTTCATTAATGCATGTTTCATTATCTCAGTTCGTTCATCCACAATGTCATATTTTCCTATTCAAGTCTTGTTTTCACAATAAATTTACCAATGTTGGTAAAATTTTCAAGCTAAATTTACATTTATGCAAATAATATATCACGTGAATTTCAGCTTGTAATATCTGTGTCCTTATCACAAAAATGTAACTAATAACATAGTTTTTGGAGTCAGTCATTATGAAGAAAACACCAATTTTTTATTTTTAAATAAAGCCAAAAGATATAGACTGTAGAAACACAAGTTTGATTAACACAATCTACCATAGACGTAAATAAATTACTGTTTTATCATTTAACTGCTAATATGGCCTTCTTGGCATTCTATAAATTGCATCTAGTTTTTGACCATTGCTTTCATTCAATTTTCAGCTAATCTAATACTAATATCACATGCAGCAGTTTTTATTGTGTACTGTTCGTATTCTTATATAAATCTCTTTTAATAATAGACTGCTAATTATCTGTTCGGAAGGCTGGGGACCATTTAATTGGTTGTCTTTGAATTACACAAGTCAACATTTTCAAAATAAAATTGGTGTTAATCAACCAATTGTTGGGAAGTTTTCACGATATATTTCCATTAAATATTGATGAAAATTTCTGCTGGACATAAAGTCGGGGATAAATTTTCTCTTCGTATCAAGTAATAAATTGACCCCCGATTTATGCAAGTCAATATTTTCGCAAGAAAATATTAATAAACCAATGTTGGTAAAATTTTCCGGTTATATTTGGTAAATGTCAATATGAATTTCTACTGTCTGTAAAGTGGGGGATCAGTTTTATATAGTTATCAAGTAATAAAGTGATCCCCCTTCAGAATTACTACAATAATTCCACAATAAAATTGGTATTAATCAACCAATTTTTTTGAAAGTTTTCAAGATATACTTACATTAGATATTTAAAAAAAAGTTTCTATTGGACATAAAATGAGGGATTAAGTTTATATTGTTATGAAGTAATAAACTGACCCCCTTAAAATGTCTATACTATGTCAGATGTGTCACTATGTCCTTGTTGACTTACAGCCACATCACATTGAAGCACAGGTTCCTGTACTATCACCAAAGTTAAGCAATGTCACGGTTGGTCTGTACCTAGATGGGTGACCGTTTGTGAATACAAGGTGCTGTAAGCTTGAATGTGTGGGTGGTGTAAAAAGATAATTTCTTGGAATTGTTAATTAGAGTGCCAAGTTCCAATTACCGTTGAGTTCATTATTCATTTACACACAAATACCTTAGGGAAAAATATGAATCTACCTCTTCTTCCCCAAGTATGGGTTAATTAGTAAGACTTGTATCAATAAACTATTATGACCCCCACCCCAATTCTTAAAATCTAAAATATTTTCTGGCTTTAAATAGCCTACAACGGGTTGATAAACCATAGAAATCAAATCAATGAATCAATCAATGCAATATTGATTAGCTACACAAGCATGTCTTTTAGTTTTATTTACATTCTCTGGAATATAAATGTATGAAAACTACTGTGGCCACAAAATGAGGGATCAGTTTATGCATTGTTGTAATATAGAATTGATCCCCCACTTAATATCTACATTATAATTTCTTGTTTGTTTATCAGATTAGGATTAGGTATCTATCCACCTCTTCTCCTCCTGCTATGGGTTAATTAGTAAGACTTATATCACTAAACCACTATCTCAAAAGAAAATTTCTTACAATCTAAAAATATTTTCTGGCTTTAAATAACCTACCAAGGGTTGATAAGGCATAGAAAATCAATATTGGAAAAATTTTCAAGTTATATTTATATTAAAAATGAGTATGTTACTGCTG
Source organism: Acanthosepion pharaonis (assembly GCA_903632075.3). NCBI lineage: Eukaryota > Metazoa > Mollusca > Cephalopoda > Sepiida > Sepiidae > Acanthosepion > Acanthosepion pharaonis. Next base: position 569,393 of record CAHIKZ030004932.1, on the reverse strand, counting down.
GACATAAAATGGGGCATCAGTTTTCTATCGTTATCAAGTAATAAACTTCCCCTTCTCTAGAATGACTACACTATGTTTTTACAATAAAATTAATATTAACCAATGTTAGTAAAATTTTCAGGATATACTTATATGAGGAATTTATCAAGTGAATTTCAGATGATAAAATTTATTTCCTTCATGAGAAATATTTGTAACTTGTTTTGATGTTTGTCAAAATAAATTCTCTTTTTATAAATAAACCCAAAACATTTTAGTCAGAAAAATATTTTTTGCTCAACAAAATATCCCATATGGCCGAATAAATTATTATTTTATTATATGAAATGTTAATATGAACTCTTTGACATTTTATAACCTTCATCAGTCTTTCAGCTTTTGATTTCATTAACTTTTCTACTGTTTCTGCTTCAACATACATTCGTTTTAAGACATTTTTATGTTTATACATTCTTTTTTATAGATACAAATACTTAAGTAAATGCTCTGTTTATAATAAACAGTATTAACAACATTTACCAGCCTGAATATCTGAGAAATTTTCATAGAAAGTATTCGTCCTCTGACAGGAATCGAACCTGTATCCTATACAGAACCGTCATATAGTCTGATGTGCCTCAACCGATTGAGCCACAGAGGATCATTCGGTTAGCAAGGTCAATTTTACTGCTTTTAAACTGCAATCTTCCATGAATCTCTCATGTCCATTCATATCTGCTTAAAGTGTATCCAAATGATGTCACACATTATGAAATGGATCAAAGTCAGACAATTATTTTAAGACATTTTATGTTTATACATTCTTTTTATAGATACAAATATCTAAGTAAATGCTCTGTTTAATAATAAACAGTATTAACAACATTTACCAGCCTGAATGTCCAAGAAATTTTCATAGAAAATATGCGTCCTCCGGCAGGAATCGAACCTGTATCCTATACAGAGCCGTCATATAGCCTGACGTGCTTTTACTGGTTTCGCCACAAAGAAGTGTTTTCGTTAGCAAGATCGATTTTACTGTTTTTAAACTACAATTTTCCATGATTTTCTCATGTACGTTGTGGTGAAATCGCTAAAAGCACATCAGGCTATAGGATACAGGTTTGATTCCTGTCAGAGGATGCATATTTTCTATGACAATTTCTCGGACATTCAGGCCAGTAAATGTTGTTAATACTGTTTATTATGAAACAGAGCATTTACTTAAATATTTGTATCTATAAAAAGAATGTATAAACATAAAAAATGTCTTAAAATAATTGTCGGATTTTTTGTCCATTTCATATATATTGGTTTCTTTTGCTTCCAGAGATATTTACCTGAATATTGTTTTCTATTCTCACACACCTTTTAATGATGGACCATAAATTTTTGATTAGATTAATATCTGGAAAAGCTAATGGTCATTCCATTAATTGGATGCCTTTGAAACCATTTTTGGCAAAGATGGTCTTTGGTTAATGAATGAAATACAAAAGAAGATGAAATTTCCACTTGAGCAGCTGCTTCCTATGAACCAGTGCTTTGTGAAACTGACTCTCAAGAGGATGCTTCCCCGATCACTATAAACTTAACCTGTTCACGCCTTCTGTTAGCTGTTATCTTCACCACATATCCAAATAAATTGTGCTTCTTACTCTGTACATCGAGTCGCTCTTGAACCTTGTAAAGGGTGAACATCATAGTGAAAACAACTAAAAATAAGTGTGTATGTGCATGAATACTTATAAGTGCTTGGCAGTTCTGGCAAAATTACTTACGTGCTGGGCATCAACTGTTCAAGGAAGAGAAAAAGAGTAAAAGTGAAAGATTATTGTAAATGTGCTGATTTTGATACTCATAACCTGTCACTAAGGTCATGTGATTACATGTCTAAGGGAGGTAATCCTACTTACACCACTTTAGCTATTTTCTCACTTATTTTTTTATTTTTCTTATGGTTTTTCTTTCTACAACCTCTGGTGAAAATGGAAAAAGTTCTTGAAAAATAATATGAATAATTCTATCAGTAAGAACTCATTTTAGTCTGAGGACATCCTTTTAAAGCCCAAAACGTGTTGCATGTAGAATGTTTCTATTTTGTCATTCAGTTACCCTCCATGTTTAAAATCATATCAATAACTATACTAGTATAGATATATTTATTTACAATATGATAAACAACTCTTGTATTGCATAATAAAAACTTACACTGCCAAATAAGTTATTGTAAATATTCCTAGTAAAACAGAGATTAAAAGCTTAAAATTAATATATTTATAAATTTTTATCTACATCACTTGTTTAATATATATATATATATATATATATATTTATGTAAAAATATTTATAGGTATAATAAAATCTTATATATGAATCAACCTACCTCAGTCTGTTCATATCTATTGCAGGATTTTCATATCTATCTATGTATATGCAATCATATAGCAGACTATATACTGAAGTGTGTTTAATATAAAAAAAAAACAAACACACACACACACATATGAATTTAATTTTGACTGTTTATATGACATCAACTTGAGTGCCTTGAAATTGATCTCATCATATGTGAGAATGTTGGAATAAAAAAGCAGTTGTGTAACAACACAAAACAATCCTTGAAAATGAATGGAGCAACATTTGAAAGCACTCAGGAAAAAAATAATATAAAAGTTAATATGAATTTTGCCAAAGTTACTGAAAGCACAAATCAACTTATTTGGAAATTTGAAAATTTAATAAAAAATTGATAGATAGAACTTGTCCATATTATTTGACAAAACATAGTTGGGAGAATTTTTCTGTTGAAATACACCTATATATATATATATATATATATATATATATATATATATATATATATATATATATATATATATGTGTGTGTGTGCAGATATGTAGAAAAATAGGAAAGAACACGTTAGGTAAATAATCCTGGGTTCTTTAGTATTTTTGTTTTTTATTTTTAAAAACAGTTCTCCATACAGAAGTAGAGCTATAATTATAATTATTTTTTTAAGCCATCATATTTTTTAATACATATATATATATATATATATATATATATGTGTGTGTGTTTCCATAAACTTATATAATAATTTAAAGACAAAGAAAGTAATTTCCAGAATAACATGCCTATCTCACTTGGTACATTTCTATGTGTGCACACAGTTTTCCATGGCATCTCTCTTTCTTGGTCATGTCATGTTTTATCGATATATAAAATAAATACTTATTGAACTCGAAATGTTTATCTGCAAAATGATGGCATCATTCATCTGTGCAACTGAAAGCCTATCCATTCTGTGCTAAATGTAAATAAATGTCTATATTTGTGAGATGAGGTATTATGTACACTATTTACATTATTCAGACTATTGTCCTCATCTTTGTCGCCATATTTATTATGTTTCAGCCATTGTACACTCAGGCCTTCTTCAGGTGTTTGGAATGTCGAACTGAACCCTTTATTTCGCACACTGGGGTAGACTGTTCTAGTTCCACGTGCCATGTCTAATGGATGTCAGTTATCAGCTATCTCCTGTTAATTCCCCTCTCCAAGTTCTCCACTGCCTTAACCAGGTATAGAACTCACACTCTTTGGGTCCTGTCACTGGATCTAATTAACAACTTTATCCACTGTGTTATAAAGGGGGAGACAGTCCACCCCCTTAAGGTAAGGCTTCAGGAACACCAGAAAGCTGTAACATGAGGAGAAGTGGAAAAATCAGGTGTGGGAGAGAAAAGAGAGATCACCACCCTCTGTGGGATCAGGTTGAGATCATAGACAAGGAACACCATTGGATAATTCATAAACTTAAGGAATCGGCACATATGCTAGGCCACAAAAATCTCCTGATCCGACCAAGCATAGAAATGAATACAATATAGGAACCAGTAATAAGGAGTGCTAGAGAAAAGCAATAATAACAACAAAAATTGCAATATGAGCTCTGGTAAAAACATGTAGGATAACAGCAAAAAAAATTGCAGTATGAGCACTAGTAAAAAATGGTTGCTGAAGACATTAGTTTTATAATACCAAGAAATTCATACACAGATGTCCTCAAGGACACATAAAAAAGCGGGGAGGATAAAGGCGTTAGATCCAGTGACAAAACCCAATGAGTGTGAGTTCAATACCTGGTTAAGGCGTTGGAGAACTTGGAGAGGGGAATTAACAGGAGATAACTGATAACTGACATCCATTAGACATGGCATGTAGAACTAGAACAGTCTACTCCAGTGAGTGAAATAAAGGGTTCAGTTCGACATTCCTGAAGAAGGCCAGAGCATACAATGACCGAAACTTGTGATAAATATGGTGACAAAGATGAGGACAATTGTCTGAATAATGTAAATAATGTAAATAAATGTTTACCATTTGCATGAAATGTCCTAAACTTCAAGTTATTTAATTAATAACCATGTTACACATTTGAAGCTTTAAAATGAATTGTAACGTTGATGTTGTTGTTCATGATTAAAAAAAAGTAAAAAGTAAAAAAAAAAAAACAGATTTCAACTTCAGATTAGAAATTTTTGTTAATCCATTGAGTGCAACAGAAACGCTTTGAGGTATCAAAGCGCCAAAGATGGAAATACCTGTCATCACCAAGTTAAGGAATATTTGTTTCATTCAAGTGTCATTGGCACAACCCAAATGGGACTTCTTCAGAATAGAGAATGATTCTTGAACATCCAAAACCAAAAAGATTTAGAAGATACCTGCTCACCATTTACACAGTTTCTACCTTATTAGCCACTTCAGGTTTTATGAATTTATTAAATAAATACTTATTGCTAGTAAATCTAAACTGCATCTCACCTTATTAGCCACTTCAGGTTTTAGGAATTTATTAAATAAATACTTATTGCTAGTAAATCTAAACTGCATCTCACCTTATTAGCCACTTCAGGTTTTAGGAATTTATTAAATAAATACTTATTGCTAGTAAATCTAAACTGCATCTCACCTTATTAGCCACTTCAGGTTTTAGGAATTTATTAAATAAATACTTATTGCTAGTAAATCTAAACTGCATCTCACCTTATTAGCCACTTCAGGTTTTAGGAATTTATTAAATAAATACTTATTGCTAGTAAATCTAAACTGCTATACACTGATAGCAAGTGTGAATCATGAAGAGAAAGAGAATAGATAACAATTTACTCTTGACTTGAAGAAGTTAAAATTATAGTATTCATGGGAGCACACACTTGAGAGACAGTCACTTTACAGAACAAGATGTCAGGTCCTCTTCAGGTGTGATTAGGACAAGTTGAGGATCAAATTTACGAAGTTTGATGTTTTAACAAATCTTTTCATCATGAGCACTGTTCTACTCTGTGGGCCAAACAGAACACATACCTGACAAGTGGAAATACCAACAAAGCAGATATAAAATGTCATTTTGGAATTGGATTAGAGGTTGTGAAGTGATTGGCCTATATCAAGTTCCAGATGGTTTTAAAATAGTAGACATACATTGATTTTTTTGAAGGCACATGTGGAGCCATGTTTCAGGAAGACAAACACTTTATTAAAGAAGATTATTTTTATGCACAGCAGTGCTCCATAATCTTTGAAGGAAAAAACCTCTGGTATCTGAATTAAATAGTTTTCAAAGACACTTAATTTATACTGTTGTCTGCCTAATTCAAAGCACAAGATATACTCAAGGCTTTAGCTATTTATAGTCTTTGTTACTTCATATGTAAATAAGTCGCCTTATCTCCCTGTACTGAAGAGGGTTTATCCCCTTATTTTCCCTGGTAGTTCTTCTGGGAGCTTTTGTCTCTCCCTAAGAGATTGTCTAGATATGGGAGATCTTGATCATCTTTTTTCATAGAGAATTTTACACCTTTTTATGTTTTCTTCTACATTTGTAGAATAGCCTGGCCACCATGCTTCTAGCTTTAATCTCCTTTGTGTAGACATTATTCCACAATAAACATTGTCATGTATACTTTTTATAATTTTGCTCCTTTGCATTGCTGGCAGAACCACTACATCTCCATTACAAATCAAACCTTTTTCTATGCCTAACTTGTGTTTAATCTCTTTAAAATGCTTTTATACCCATGAGTAATTGTTCCACTTTACTGGCTTCTTTGCAAGAACAGCTTTTCAATTTTGAAATGTCACTTGTTGTTCTTTTGTCCAAATAAATTCCGCATTCTTTTTTCTTAAAGCAGCAAAGGTTCTGTCAATTTAGAGTACCGTTCGACATATTGACTGTAGAAATATATAAGTCCTAAGAAAGATTCCAATTCTTTCTTGTTCTTAGGTACTTCAACTTTTAATATTTGGTCAATTAATGATTGATCTGGTGATACGCCTTCGTTAGATATGGAATATCTCCAAAATTATATTTTTTTAGTGTTGTGCACATATTTATTTTCATTAATTATTAATCCAGCATTTTTTTAACTTATTCAAAATCATATTGGTTTTCCATTTTAGTCCTTCCTCATTAATAGCACCATCACAAACGTTATCCTGGTAACATATTGTATTTTTTATATTCCTACCGATAACCTGCTCTATAGCCCTTTGAAAAATTGCCCTTGTAGTTTTAATTCCATATGGCATTTTTTTCCATTTTAATAGGCTTATTGGCATGTTTATTGTTGTGACTTCTTTAAAGTCTTTATCAATAGGTATCTGATGGTATACAGACTTTAGATCAATTTTAGAGAATGTTTTCATACTTGCAAGGGAGTTCAAAGCCCATTCTACATTGGGATGGGATATGAGTCTGCGCATATTTTGTGGTTTACACCCATTTTGTAGTCACCACAAATGCACAAATCCCTATCCTTCTTTAATGGTGAAGCCTATTTGCTCCCTCAGGGTGTATCTCATTCAAGCAGATCTTGTTCCAGTAATTTTTAAAAAATTTTCCACAACTATTTGTATTTGGACTGGCATGTTTTGGGCTTGAAAATATGAGGGGGAGACATTAAAATATGACGGGGAGACATTAAAATTTATAAGACTGTTGCTCCATTTCTTTTTTTTTCCTCTCACACACACACACACACATACATATATATATATATATATATATATATATATATATATATATATAATGTGTGTGTGTAAAATATTCAGCTATAACAACAATACATCTGTAAAAGGACAATATGAATAGAGACAAAAGGAAAACTTATCAAAATATAAATATGTACCCCAGATGTTTTTAAATATCTTCATTCCTGAAAGAATTACTCCTTTCACAAGTCAATGTACGTGATTATAAAAATGTTAAAAAATTAAAAGAAAATGATTAAATTCATAAACTCTTGTTATTTTAAAAAATATAAAATAGGTAAATTTATCTCATACTTAAATAATTTTAATATTAATTGCATTAAAAATAATTCAACAACATCATTTAATCAGTTTTGTTTATTAGTTAGTTTTGTTAAATTACGTCACTTAGCATCTTCCATAATTTACCTTGATTTTTCAGCTAACTTTATGCATATTTATGAGCATCTCTTAAATTTAAAAATTTTGAAAAACTAACAACAGTTTTACTTTTGTTTATAAATACCTGTTGCAAAATAAAATCCTCACATTTGTCTTGATAAAGCCCATCAGAGGATGAAACACATTGGCTAAGATAAATTTTCCTTTTGTCTTTATTCATATATATATATATATATATAAATATATATATATATATATATAATGTGTATATATATATATATATATATATAAAACACTGACCTGGAAAACCATGGTTTCTGCCAAGATGATTTCATCAGGCATATGTTTATATAAATAATTGTTATATATAATTTTGCTTATAGTTTAAATTGGGTTTATTTTGGGGAATAAATTTTCATTTAAATATTTCCTTAAATAAAAGAGACAAATTTTGTGGTTATAATATTTTTAAATATTTTTCTCTAATTAATGGATGAATTTATGTTAGAATTGAAATTATGAATGAAACTTTTATAATTCATGACTGTTTAATCATTTAAATTATAACAGACACATTTGTCTATTTTATTCAAGAAAAGGCCAATTTTCCTAGCAAGCAGACCTTTGTCATGCTAGACAATTTTTCTTTCCAGTATCTATGTTAAATATTTAAGAGTCTACCATTTCTTCTTGCTTTAAATATTGCTGTCAAATCTGGTCTGGCCCTCCTGCTATACATTTAGAGATTCTTGATAAAATCTAAAGAAGAATCTGCTATGTTATTGGTCCTGACCTGGTCACTTGGCTTCTGTCCTTTTCCCACTGCTGTAATTTAGTTTCCCTCTGCCTTTTCTATAAATACTTCCATGGTAATTGTGCAGATGGTCTTTCCTCTTTGGTACCTAGACTCTATGATTATTAGCACAGTACTAGATTGGCAGCAAGGTCTCATCATCTTACAGCTGAAATGGCTTGATGTAACCATAAGTTATATGCTAGCAGTTTCTTCTCTCACACTTCTCGCTTGTGAATCTCTTATCTGGCTTCTTGCTTTCCAGTCAAGTTTAATCTTCAAAAATGTACATGCAATGTCAATCGTTATCTTCTGTCCTTTTAATTCCTGTTCTTTTATCATTCTCTCTTCTTTTAAGTGTTTTTTTTTCTTCTTTATATTCTCTAACACTGAGGAACACCTTGCATCTTAGGGGCTTCATTGTCTTGCTTGGGGGGGAAATGATTAAAAAAACATTTATGTATCTAAATTTGTGAGAGAAAAAATATTGCACAATTTATAAAAATTATAATTGATTTCCACTGACACCATTGTTGGCAATCTGTTTCTAAACAATTTAAGTAATTTCCATTGACATACGATTTGGCAGTTTTTATTCAAATGATGATACATAACTTTTCAATGACGTCATTGCTGTCAGTTAGTATTAAGAATTAAAAGTAATTTTGCCCTGACACGATCTTGTTTTTGCAAATGCTTTCTAAGATTTACTCTCACTATATAAATAATTGTGACAATGAACGTAAGTTTTACAGTATTTTTTCAGAAATTCTACATAAAAGGTTATACATTACATGGAGGAGCGTTAATATCCTTTTTAACGCTGCGTCTCTTCAGGATGTATGTAACCATGGCTCTCTATGGATTCTTCTTAATTAGCATCGGGGGATTGCCTCAACTTAAAGTAGGTTTTCCTTACCTTCTCCACAATTTCAGATTCAGAATTGTCTTTCTCTAAGAAGGACTGCTAAGGTTAGACAGCCCATACTACCCTGCTATTTAATCTGTAATTGGGCTCACACCCTTTTTGTTTTTCACCCAATACAAGGTCCAAAAGCCAGTCAAGTTAGTGTGTTACTTAATAACGCTGTTTTAAGGGTGTACAAGGACTGAGGAAGTGGAGATATGTAGAGTAATTGCTACGTCTGCCTTTAGAAAAGTTGGTTACCTGTGTCACACTAGACAATTTTTCTTATTCAGAATCTGTCTGACATATTTATAAGTCTACCAAAGAAGAATCTGCTATATTATTAGTCTTGACCTGGCATCTCATCTTCAGTCATTTTCTAACTGCTATAATGTAGCTTTCCTGTACCTTTTCTATAAATACTTTTATGATAATTGTTTTCATGGACTTTGCTCTATGGTACCTTGACTTTATGAATTTTCATCCTGGGTATGATGATAAACTACAACCAGCAGCAAGGCCTCTGATCAGGAGGTTTTTAGGAACATGGAATCACCTCTTAATTGTTTTTGTTCCTAAGTCCACCCTAACACAAGGTAGTAGCACCTATTAGGGTCCCAGCTATGGGCAAATAGTTATCCCTCAAACTGGGCTCAAATCTTGATGAATATATATAAAAATACATTTTTGTAGTTAGAATACCAGCAATACATTTTCATAGCAAAAAAATTACCAGCAATACCTTTTTGAAAAAAAATTATCAAACCTCCTAAGAAAATAAAATTTTGGCATTAAATGACCTATAAGTAAGTTGATAAAAAACAAAGTAAAATTCATGAATTTAAGTACCGTACTAGATTGTGAATAAGGTCTCATCATCTTACAACTGAATTAACAAAATGTAACCATAAGTTCTTTGCTAAAAATTTATTTTCTATCACTTCTCGGTTGTGGAACTCTCTTCCAGCTCCTTGCTTTCCAGCCAACTTCAAAAATTTTAATGCTATGTCAATTATCTACTGTCTTCTTGATTCCTTTTCCTTTATTGTTCCTGTTCCTTAAGAGTGTTTTTCTTTTTCTTTATTCTTTCACACTCATTAACACCTTGTAGAATCTGCAATGTTATTGGTCCTGATGTGGCATCCCAGCTTCAGTCCATTTCCTACTACCATAATATCACTTACCTGTGCTTTTTTTTTTTTATATATATATAATGAACTTTCCTCTTTGGTACCTAGACTTTATGAATTTAAGCCATAATATAGCTTCCCTCTGCCTTTTCTATAAATATTTTCATGCGAATTGTTCTGATGAGCTTTCCTCTTTGGTACCTAGACTTTATGAATTTAAGCCATAGTATAGCTTCCCTCAGCCTTTTCTATAAATATATTCATGCTAATTGTTCTGATGAGCTTTCCTCTTTGGTACCTAGACTTTATGAATTTAAGCCATAATATAGCTTCCCTCTGCCTTTTCTATAAATATTTTCATGATAATTGTTCTGATGAGCTTTCCTCTTTGGTACCTAGACTTTATGAATTTAAGCCATAATATAGCTTCCCTCTGCCTTTTCTATAAATATTTTCATGTTAATTTTTCTGATGAGCTTTCCTCTTTGGTACCTAGACTTTATGAATTTAAGACATAATATAGCTTCCCTCTGCATTTTCTATAAATATTTTCATGATAATTGTTCTGATGAGCTTTCCTCTTTGGTACCGAGACTTTATGAATTTAAGCCATAATATAGCTTCCCTCTGCCTTTTCTATAAATATTTTCATGATAATTTTTCTGATGAGCTTTCCTCTTTGGTACCTAGACTTTATGAATTTAAGCCATAATATAGCTTCCCTCTGCCTTTTCTATAAATATTTTCATGATAATTGTTCTGATGAGCTTTCCTCTTTGGTACCTAGACTTTATGAATTTAAGCCATAATATAGCTTCCCTCTGCCTTTTCTATAAATATTTTCATGTTAATTTTTCTGATGAGCTTTCCTCTTTGGTACCTAGACTTTATGAATTTAAGCCATAATATAGCTTCCCTCTGCCTTTTCTATAAATATTTTCATGATAATAGTTCTGATGAGCTTTCCTCTTTGGTACCGAGACTTTATGAATTTAAGCCATAATATAGCTTCCCTCTGCCTTTTCTATAAATATTTTCATGATAATTGTTCTGATGAGCTTTCCTCTTTGGTACCTAGACTTTATGAATTTAAGCCATAATAGAGCTTCCCTCTGCCTTTTCTATAAATATTTTCATGATAATTGTTCTGATGAGCTTTCCTCTTTGGTACCTAGACTTTATGAATTTAAGCCATAATATAGCTTCCTCTGCCTTTTCTATAAATATTTTCATGCTAATTGTTCTGATGAGCTTTCCTCTTTGGTACCGAGACTTTATGAATTTAAGCCATAATATAGCTTCCCTCTGCCTTTTCTATAAATATTTTCATGATAATTGTTCTGATGAGCTTTCCTCTTTGGTACCTAGACTTTTATGAATTTAAGCCATAATATAGCTTCCCTCTGCCTTTTCTATAAATATTTTCATGATAATTGTTCTGATGAGCTTTCCTCTTTGGTACCTAGACTTTTATGAATTTAAGCCATAATATAGCTTCCCTCTGCCTTTTCTATAAATATTTTCATGATAATTGTTCTGATGAGCTTTCCTCTTTTGGTACCGAGACTTTATGAATTTAAGCCATAATATAGCTTCCCTCTGCCTTTTCTATAAATATTTTCATGATAATTGTTCTGATGAGCTTTCCTCTTTGGTACCTAGACTTTATGAATTTAAGTGCAGTACTAGATTAACAACAAAGTCTCATCATTTTAAAGTTAAAATGGCTAGATGTAACTGTAAGTTCTATGCTAACAGTTTCCTCTTTCACACTTCTTGTTCATGGAACTCTCTTCTGGCTTCTTGCTTTCCAGCCAACTTTGTTTGATCTTCAAAAATTTAAATGCAATATCAATCATTATCTACTGCCTTCTTGATTCCTGCTCTTCTTTTTTGCTCTGGCATCATTATAATTTATTTTTCTTATTCTTTCACACTCATAACACCTTATGTCTTAGTAGCTTATTGCATTGCTTGGGGTGAAATGATTAAAAAAAAATAATAATAATAATAATTGACCCTAAGCTTAAAGAGGTTAAATTATAGTGATCAGGGAAAGATCCTTTAAGTCGTTTGTTCGACAAACTAACAAGATTCCTGCAGAAGAAGAAGCCATCCAAATGGAAACTTGCTTCTTACCAAAGGAACATTAAGGGAATGAGGATTTGTTGACTGTTTAGATGCCGAGTCTTAGTTATAAAGATCTGGTCTGGTGAGACTAAGGAATGTAGCATATCTGCCTTAAAAATAATAATAGAATTGCAAGAGGCTAGCAACATTTTATCTGTGGGGAAAGGGGTTGTAGGATGGAAGATAATCTATCACCCACAAAGCTGTATAAGAATTTTTTAACTCTGTCAACCCTATATCTACTGATTATCTCTCTTATCTTTTCCAATACAATCAGCCATGATCTCATGCCTCTGTTCTTCTCTCACCATTTGTATCTTGTAGTTCTCTCCCTTATCCCTTAAAAAAAAGCCTGTCTCTGTTGTCTTTATTCATTTTCTTCTCTGTTGTGTATATATATATATATATATATATATATATAAATAGGAAGGAACACGTTAGGTAAATAATCCAGAGTTTTTTAGTATTTTTGTTTTTATTTTTAAAAAACAGTGCTCCATACAGAAGTAGAGCTTAAATTAGAAGGAATCATATTTTTTTTAAAATATATATATATATATATATTCTTTTCACCTGCTTTTCTTTTTCTTTTTTACCTTTCTTCTTTCACACTCTCATTCTCACTTCAGTTTTTTTCTCACCTTCTTACCTTCAATTTTTACTACTACACACCCTTATTTCCCCTCTTCCTTTCTCTAACATTCTTATCTCCTCCTTTTCCTCCTTCATGCCCTTATTTCCCCTCTTCCTTTCTCCAGCATTCTTATCTCCTCCTTTTCCTCATTCATTTCCCTTATTTCCCAGCATCTTCCTTTCTCCATTTCATTCTTATTATCTCTCCTTTTCCTCATTCATGCCCTTATTTCCCCTCTTCCTTTCTCCAGCATTCTTATCTCCTCCTTTTCCTCATTCATGCCCTTATTTCCCCTCTTCCTTTCTCCAGCATTCTTATCTCCTCCTTTTCCTCATTCATGCCCTTATTTCCCCTCTTCCTTTCTCCAGCATTTTTATTTCATACCTCTCCTTCTTCAGTTATTTTTTCACTACTCCTTTCTCTTTTTTTACTTCCTACATTTCTTCATTTTCCCCTCCTCCTTTCTCTAGCATTCTTACCTCTTTCTTTTCCTCGTTCACACCCTCAGTTCCCCTCCTCCTTTTTCTAGCATTCTTACCTCCTACTTTTCCTCCTCCTCTTCTTAGTCCCTTCCCACTTGATAAGTTTCCTCATGCAGAAAATGCAACTGATTCCAGCTCAGAAGTGCCAGCCAGGACCTATACAGATACTACACTCTGATCTTTGTTTTATACAAACAAGCAGAATAATAAACCTTAGCACGTATTTGTGTTAAAAGTTTGGTAAATTCTGTGCTCACTGAACGATTAACTTTCCTCCTGATATTTATGGTTGAAAAACCTGATAAGGTTAATGTCATATTATATTCTACAAGGCCAGAAGACATTAAAAGATTCACTTACCGAAAGAAGCAAGAATTTTATCAAAATTGGTACAAATGGAAAAAAAAAAGAACATTTTTTTTTATAATACAAACAAAAAGAAATTTTATAGAATTCCAATTTTTAGAGTTTCAGTTGGTGTCAGTTTTTTCATGGTTTCTCAATTTCACGTGATTTGTCATTGGGGGGTAGAGGAAGGAACGTGATGTATTTGTTATCTGAAATCCTCACATGAAGCGGCATTATTATTTTATCATTAATTTGATCAGTATCCATATAATACCATGCCCTCTCTGACCATACCCGACCAGTGCAGTTCTCTCAAGTGGGAGATATCTTCCAGATGACTATCGGTATTAACCTGGGATGCCTACTCTCTCCAACACTTTTCAACCTGTTCCTGGAGAGAATTATGCTGGAAACTATCCATGACTACAACACTTCTATCTTTATCAGTGATAGACCTGTCTGCAGCCTGCGTTTCATAGGTGATATTGACCTTATGGCGAGCAGTGAGCCCCAAGACCTGACCAACAAACACATTGAAAGAATTGCTGCATATAGAATGTAGCTCAACACAAAGAAATTCAAAATAATGGTGAATAGTACAAGCCACACCAGAACTAGTGCCTCCATAGATGGCAAACCACTGGAAGGAGTGTCCAACTTCAAATACTTGGGGCAACACTGTGCAAAGATAGCACATGCACGTCAGAAATTCAAACATGGATTGCGATACCCACAGTATCAGTGGCCAAATTGGAAAGGATATGGAAGAGCAACATTAGCTTTTATATCAAGTTCAAGCTCTACAGATTTCTGGTCATATCCGCTCCTCATCTACGGGTGTGAGACTTGGACACTGCTGGTTGAAGCAGGAAAAAGGATTCAGGTATTTGAGAACAAATGCTTCAGAAAGCTGGTCTATGTCAATTACTTCAGGAGCACAAAACCAATAACTATGTATGGAGCAAGGTCTGAAGTATCGTGGACTGACAGGAATCTCTCTATACCACTATTAAGCGTCAGAAGATGTCATGGTTTGACATAACAGCCTCGGTAAGACCGTCATGCAAGGCGCTGTTGAAGGCAGATACAAGTGGGGACAGTAATAAAAAAGCAGGTCAGAAAACGTCAAAGAGTGGACAGACATGATAATGCTGGAACTTCTGAGAGCCACCGCCAACAGATCATCCTGGAGGAAGTTGTCTGTTTCTTCTACTCTTAGGTCCCCACTGATGATTGAAACAATCAGGGATTAATGATGATAATCCATATAATTTTTTTCTTAAGCTTATTTCACTTGGTCAGTTCAACGGCCGTCCTCAGGTGATTTATTATTGCCTGTGTTAATTATTAATTGGATAATAATTGTTTATGAAGTTTTCCTTGTTGGAAGAAATGTTTAACAGGTTTGAATTTTTGTTTTTTAAAATATAGGTGTATATAATTTCATGTAAACTGAGTTTTGATACTGAAAGAGATTCTCAAAAGAAAATGAAAAAAAACAAAATCCATATTTCCTTTAAAGTGATACAGTGGAAAGCAGATAATTTCACAATAAAACATTCAGCTTCAGAAAGATATTTTCTTGGGTTAAGTGCATTGACAAGGAAGGAGATTTTGTTGAAAACATGTTATTTTGTAATCACATGACAGAAATGAAAGACTATTACTACTTGGTGGAAAAGCAAGAGAAATAAGATGAAAGAAATACTAGTGAAAAATGAATAATAATTGCCAAGGCTTCATCTAAGAAATTCAGACAACTTAAGACTATTACTACTTGGTGGAAAAGCAAGAGAAATAAGATGAAAGAAATACTAGTGAAAAATGAATAATAATTGCCAAGGCTTTATCTAAGAAATTCAGACAACTTAAGACTATTACTACTTGGTGGAAAAGCAAGAGAAATAAGATGAAAGAAATACTCGTCAAAATGAATAATAATTGCCAAGGCTTCATCTAAGAAATTCAGACAACTTAAGACTATTACTACTTGGTGGAAAAGCAAGAGAAATAAGATGAAAGAAATACTAGTGAAAAATGAATAATAATTGACAAGGCTTCATCTAAGAAATTCAGACAACTTAAGACTATTACTACTTGGTGGAAAAGCAAGAGAAATAAGATGAAAGAAATACTATGAAAAATGAAAATAATTGACTTTATCTAAGAAATTCAAAACTGAATAATAATTGAAAAAGGAAATAAGATGAAAAATAAAATTTAATTGCCAAGGCTTCATCTAAGAAATTCAGACAACTTAAGACTATTACTACTTGGTGGAAAAGCAAGAGAAATAAGATGAAAGAAATACTAGTCAAAAAAATGAATAATAATTGACAAGGCTTCATCTAAGAAATTCAGACAACTTAAGACTATTACTACTTGGTGGAAAAGCAAGAGAAATAAGATGAAAGAAATACTAGTCAAAAATGAATAATAATTGCCAACGCTTCATCTAAGAAATTCAGACAACTTAAGACTATTACTACTTGGTGGAAAAGCAAGAGAAATAAGATGAAAGAAATACTAGTCAAAAATGAATAATAATTGCCAACGCTTCATCTAAGAAATTCAGACAACTTAAGACTATTACTACTTGGTGGAAAAGCAAGAGAAATAAGATGAAAGAAATACTAATCAAAAATGAATAATAATTGACAAGGCTTTATCTAAGAAATTCAGACAACTTAAGACTATTACTACTTGGTTGAAAAGCAAGAGAAATAAGATGAAAGAAATACTAATCAAAATGAATAATAATTGCCAAGGCTTCATCTAAGAAATTCAGACAACTTAAGACTATTACTACTTGGTGGAAAAGCAAGAGAAATAAGATGAAAGAAATACTAGTGAAAAATGAATAATAATTGACAAGACTTCATCTAAGAAATTCAGACAACTTAAGACTATTACTACTTGGTGGAAAAGCAAGAGAAATAAGATGAAAGAAATACTCGTCAAAATGAATAATAATTGCCAAGGCTTCATCTAAGAAATTCAGACAACTTAAGACTATTACTACTTGGTGGAAAAGCAAGAGAAATAAGATGAAAGAAATACTAGTCAAAAATGAATAATAATTGCCAAGGCTTCATCTAAGAAATTCAGACAACTTAAGACTATTACTACTTGGTGGAAAAGCAAGAGAAATAAGATGAAAGAAATACTCGTCAAAATGAATAATAATTGACAAGGCTTCATCTAAGAAATTCAGACAACTTAAGACTATTACTACTTGGTGGAAAAGCAAGAGAAATAAGATGAAAGAAATACTAGTGAAAAATGAATAATAATTGACAAGGCTTCATCTAAGAAATTCAGACAACTTAAGACTATTACTACTTGGTGGAAAAGCAAGAGAAATAAGATGAAAGAAATACTAGTGAAAAATGAATAATAATTGACAAGGCTTTATCTAAGAAATTCAGACAACTTAAGACTATTACTACTTGGTGGAAAAGCAAGAGAAATAAGATGAAAGAAATACTCGTCAAAATGAATAATAATTGCCAAGGCTTCATCTAAGAAATTCAGACAACTTAAGACTATTACTACTTGGTGGAAAAGCAAGAGAAATAAGATGAAAGAAATACTAGTCAAAAATGAATAATAATTGACAAGGCTTCATCTAAGAAATTCAGACAACTTAAGACTATTACTACTTGGTGGAAAAGCAAGAGAAATAAGATGAAAGAAATACTAAATCAAAATGAATAATAATTGCCAAGGCTTCATCTAAGAAATTCAGACAACTTTAGACTATTACTACTTGGTGGAAAAGCAAGAGAAATAAGATGAAAGAAATACTAGTCAAAATGAATAATAATTGCCAAGGCTTCATCTAAGAAATTCAGACAACTTAAGACTATTACTACTTGGTGGAAAAGCAAGAGAAATAAGATGAAAGAAATACTAGTCAAAATGAATAATAATTGACAAGGCTTTATCTAAGAAATTCAGACAACTTAAGACTATTACTACTTGGTGGAAAAGCAAGAGAAATAAGATGAAAGAAATACTAGTCAAAAATGAATAATAATTGCCAAGGCTTCATCTAAGAAATTCAGACAACTTAAGACTATTACTACTTGGTGGAAAAGCAAGAGAAATAAGATGAAAGAAATACTAATCAAAAATGAATAATAATTGACAAGACTTCATCTAAGAAATTCAGAAAACTTAGGGCTATTAAGACTATTACTACTTGGTGGAAAAACAAGAGAAATAAGATGAAAGAAATACTAAATCAAAATGAATAATAATTGCCAAGGCTTCATCTAAGAAATTCAGAAAACTTAAGACTATTACTACTTGGTGGAAAAGCAAGAGAAATAAGATGAAAGAAATACTAGTCAAAATGAATAATAATTGACAAGGCTTCATCTAAGAAATTCAGACAACTTAAGACTATTACTACTTGGTGGAAAAGCAAGAGAAATAAGATGAAAGAAATACTAGTGAAAAATGAATAATAATTGCCAAGGCTTCATCTAAGAAATTCAGACAACTTAAGACTATTACTACTTGGTGGAAAAGCAAGAGAAATAAGATGAAAGAAATACTAGTGAAAAATGAATAATAACTGACAAGGCTTTATCGAAGTAATTCAGACAACTTAAGACTATTACTACTTGGTGGAAAAGCAAGAGAAATAAGATGAAAGGAACACTAGTGAAAAAGAATAATAATTGACAAGACTTCATCTAAGAAATTCAGACAACTTAAGACTATTACTACTTGGTGGAAAAGCAAGAGAAATAAGATGAAAGAAATACTAGTGAAAAATGAATAATAATTAAGATCTAAGAAATTCAGACAACTTAAGACTATTACTACTTGGTGGAAAAGCAAGAGAAATAAGATGAAAGAAATACTAGTCAAAATGAATAATAATTGACAAGGCTTCATCTAAGAAATTCAGACAACTTAAGACTATTACTACTTGGTGGAAAAGCAAGAGAAATAAGATGAAAGAAATACTAGTGAAAAATGAATAATAATTGACAAGGCTTCATCTAAGAAATTCAGACAACTTAAGACTATTACTACTTGGTGGAAAAGCAAGAGAAATAAGATGAAAGAAATACTAGTGAAAAATGAATAATAATTGACAAGGCTTCATCTAAGAAATTCAGACAACTTAAGACTATTACTACTTGGTGGAAAAGCAAGAGAAATAAGATGAAAGAAATACTAATCAAAAATGAATAATAATTGCCAAGGCTTCATCTAAGAAATTCAGACAACTTAAGACTATTACTACTTGGTGGAAAAGCAAGAGAAATAAGATGAAAGAAATACTAGTCAAAATGAATAATAATTGCCAAGGCTTCATCTAAGAAATTCAGACAACTTAAGACTATTACTACTTGGTGGAAAAGCAAGAGAAATAAGATGAAAGAAATACTAAAAAATGAATAATAATTGCCAAGGCTTCATCTAAGAAATTCAGACAACTTAAGACTATTACTACTTGGTGGAAAAGCAAGAGAAATAAGATGAAAGAAATACTAGTCAAAATGAATAATAATTGACAAGGCTTCATCTAAGAAATTCAGACAACTTAAGACTATTACTACTTGGTGGAAAAGCAAGAGAAATAAGATGAAAGAAATACTAGTCAAAAATGAATAATAATTGACAAGGCTTCATCTAAGAAATTCAGACAACTTAAGACTATTACTACTTGGTGGAAAAGCAAGAGAAATAAGATGAAAGAAATACTAGTCAAAAATGAATAATAATTGCCAAGGCTTCATCTAAGAAATTCAGACAACTTAAGACTATTACTACTTGGTGGAAAAGCAAGAAAATAAGATGAAAGAAATACTAAAATGAATAATAATTGAATCTAAGAAATTCAGACAACTTAAGACTATTAAAAAAGAAGAAAATAAGATGAAAGAAATACTAGTCAAAATGAATAATAATTGACAAGGCTTCATCTAAGAAATTCAGACAACTTAAGACTATTACTACTTGGTGGAAAAGCAAGAGAAATAAGATGAAAGAAATACTAGTCAAAATGAATAATAATTGACAAGGCTTCATCTAAGAAATTCAGACAACTTAAGACTATTACTACTTGGTGGAAAAGCAAGAGAAATAAGATGAAAGAAATACTAGTCAAAATGAATAATAATTGACAAGGCTTCATCTAAGAAATTCAGACAACTTAAGACTATTACTACTTGGTGGAAAAGCAAGAGAAATAAGATGAAAGAAATACTAATCAAAAATGAATAATAATTGACAAGGCTTCATCTAAGAAATTCAGACAACTTAAGACTATTACTACTTGGTGGAAAAGCAAGAGAAATAAGATGAAAGAAATACTAAATCAAAATGAATAATAATTGCAAGGCTTCATCTAAGAAATTCAGACAACTTAAGACTATTACTACTTGGTGGAAAAGCAAGAGAAATAAGATGAAAAAGAAATACTCGTCAAAATGAATAATAATTGCCAAGGCTTCATCTAAGAAATTCAGACAACTTAAGACTATTACTACTTGGTGGAAAAGCAAGAGAAATAAGATGAAAGAAATACTAGTCAAAAATGAATAATAATTGACAAGACTTCATCTAAGAAATTCAGACAACTTAAGACTATTACTACTTGGTGGAAAAGCAAGAGAAATAAGATGAAAGAAATACTAGTCAAAAATGAATAATAATTGTCAAGGCTTCATCTAAGAAATTCAGACAACTTAAGACTATTACTACTTGGTGGAAAAGGAAGAGAAATAAGATGAAAGAAATACTATTCAAAAATGAATAATTGACAAGGCTTCATCTAAGAAATTCAGACAACTTAAGACTATTACTACTTGGTGGAAAAGCAAGAGAAATAAGATGAAAGAAATACTAATCAAAATGAATAATAATTGCCAAGGCTTCATCTAAGAAATTCAGACAACTTAAGACTATTACTACTTGGTGGAAAAAAGCAAGAGAAATAAGATGAAAGAAATACTCGTCAAAATGAATAATAATTGACAAGGCTTCATCTAAGAAATTCAGACAACTTAAGACTATTACTACTTGGTGGAAAAGCAAGAGAAATAAGATGAAAGAAATACTAATCAAAATGAATAATAATTGCCAAGGCTTCATCTAAGAAATTCAGACAACTTAAGACTATTACTTGGTGGAAAAGCAAGAGAAATAAGATGAAAGAAATACTCGTCAAAATGAATAATAATTGCCAAGGCTTCATCTAAGAAATTCAGACAACTTAAGACTATTACTACTTGGTGGAAAAGCAAGAGAAATAAGATGAAAGAAATACTAGTGAAAAATGAATAATAATTGACAAGACTTCATCTAAGAAATTCAGACAACTTACACTGTACTCCTGGATGCGCTTTGCATTGATGTACTTCCATTATCTCGTGGTGTTGAGGGAAGCAGCACGTGTTGGTGTTTCTTTAATGCAAAACTGTGCAGCTCCAGTCTGCATGATATGGATGCCATCTAAAGCACATATCGCATCTCCTGAACTGGCCTCAGTCCTCTCCAAACTATATAACTATTGCCTCACTGATTCTTGCTTTCCAGCCTGTTGGAAGTCTTCATCTCTCGCCCTGTCTTTAAGAATTCTGACCCATCTAACTATCTTAATTATCCTATCAGTCTCCTACCACTCTTTGGTAAAGTCTTTGAGGCATTAAGCTATGCCAAAGCGGTTAAGCACCTTACATCCCATGATCTGCTCTCTGACAAGCAATATGACTTCTGCTTTACCCAGTCTACTGCTGACATGCTCACAGTCATTACTTGTATACCAAGCTCTTGATAATAACAGAGAAGCTTGAGATGTGGCTCTAGATATCTTCTAAAGCACTAAGGTTTGTGATAAGGTTTGGCATGCTGGCCTGCTTCATAAGCTTCAGGGATACAGCATTACAGGATGATTGTTTGACTTAATAAGATCATTCCTGTCAAACTGTGAAATGAAGGACATCCTAAATGAGTTCTCCTCTAGTTCCTTTCATACAAATGATGGTGTTCCTCCAAGGCTCTATCCTGGGTCCTACACCATTTCTGATCATCATAAACGATCTTCCTGATGTCATAAGTTCCCTAGTAAGCATCTACACTGACAACACTACCATTTACTCTTGCCTCACTAGTCTAACCTGATCATTGGTTTCAAAAAAGACCTTCAACCTGTGGTTGACTGGGGCAGAAAAATGGTTTGTAAACTTTAATGCCTCCAAGATGAAACTGCTCTCATTTACCCACCACAGAGAACCCTCCCTGCCTTCCATCAGAATGACTGATGCCCAACTGCATGACAGCACCTCTCTCCACCTGCTTGGTCTCACGCTTTCCACTTACCTGAGGTGGAACAACTACATTGAATCAATAGCTTCATCTACCACAAGGAAAGTTGGTTTTCTATGTTACACCAGAAGTTTTTCTTGCTTGAGTCCATCCTTCAAATCTACAAATCAACCATTTGTCCTTGCATTGAATACTGCTGCCATATATAGTATGTTGCCCCTGCTGTTAATCTCAAGGTCTTCAACAAAATCCAGAGACAGATATGCAATGTTATAGGTCCTGACTTGGCATCTCATCAACAATTACTTTCTCACAGATATACTGTGGCTTCCCTCTGTCTTTTATACAAGTATTTTCATGGCAACTACTCTGACGAGCTTTCACTGGTTCCTAAACTGCATAAATTTAAGCCTAGCACTAGGTTGGCATCTCAGTCCCATGCTTTCACTGTCAAAACAGTTAAATGTAGCCAACTCTTCTACTCCAACAGCTTCTTCTCTCCCACTTCCTGTCAGTGGAACTCCCTTCCTCTTACTTGCTTCCCTGATAACTATAATCTTCAAATATTCAAATGTAATATCAATTGACATCTTCTGATGCTTTGATCCTGATCCCCAGCCTTCTTTATATCCTTCCCTCAAACATCCTCTTTACTCCTGCTCTCATTCTCTATAACCCCTTGCATGCAACACCTTTATCCACTGTGCCATGTGTCCTTGATAAAGGCATTGGTTAGAAATCCACTGCCTGAAGAGAATTTGGAAACCTACTTGTTCCTATCTATTGAAAAGGAATTGTAGGATGAATTGGTTGTCGAAGCAATTATTGGTAGATTTGAACAAACCTCTAGTGCTCTTACTATAGTGGACTTCATGCAGTTCTCTGTTGTGTTATTGAACTGTTAATGTGTAAATTGTGCAGTAAACTATTTAAAAGTATCAACCAATTACTTAAATTAAAAAAATAGATAAAAAAAATTCTGTTAGAACAATCTGCCAGCAATGTGTTCAATACATGTACACTGAAATTACTTAAAAATACACATTTTTCTGCAAAAATTTAAACCCTTTTACCTTTGTATTTTTGGAAAATTGTATTTATTCATTATGAAAATTAAATGATACCATTGTAGTTATGGATGAGCACCCTTGTCTCTAAGCAACCAATATTTTTAGAGCCAGTCTGCCACTGATATTTGTGGCTGTATGGGTCCCACATTAGTATAGTATTTAGGTTCTGTGTATCTTATGATGACAACAATATCGGAGAATTGATCAAATTAATTCATTATTGGTGGCCACAATCTTAACAACATAAGATATGCAGATGTCACAGTATTGAAAGCAGACACAGAAATGAAATAACAAAATCTCCTACAGAAGGTAGCAATGGAGAGTGAGACAAAGGGACTAAGACAAGACAATGCATGGTCATCAGTAAAAGGATGAGCCCGAAATGCAATCTGAAGGTCGGGAACACTAGAATCAAGCAGACGCAGAAGTTTAAATACTTAGGAAGCATCTTGACAGAGGACGGTAAGTGCAACACTGAGATCTGTAGATGTATTGGGATTGCTAAAGACACCTTTCAAAAGCTGGGCTGCGTACTGCAAGACAGGAGGATATCTTTAGTAACAAAGAAAAGAATACTGAACTTGTTACATGACATCTGTCCTTTATGGCAGTGAATGTTTGGTGATCTTCTCAAAGATGAAGAAGAGACTCAATGAAGATATGATTCTACAGAAGGATACTAAGGATATCATGGATCGAGCATGTGAGCAATGATGAGATCCGTTTTATGATGAACAGCCAATGCATTTTGTTTGTTGTTATTTAAAATATCCCTTTTGTGTTCATATTGGCTTTTGTTTTATCTTCTTAAGGTTTCTCTAATGTTTTCATTCTGGCAATTCCTGCATTTGATAAAGTAAATTCCTCCTTCAATTTTTGGCTGGTTGCTTTGTTTTTTATTGATTAAGTTTTTCATTGTTCTAGATGTAGTTGTGACAAATTTTATGTTTAGTTTCGATAAATTCTCTTTGATTGTAGTTGTGATAGAGTTAATGAGTAGAATAATGTTTTTTTTTGTTTTTTGATTCATTGAGTTTGTCAGGAAGGACTTCTATTTTGAAATATTTTATGAGCTTTTTGTTTAGCATTGAAAATGAAGTAGGCTATTGTAAAGTCTTGAATGTATTTTTGATATATTTTTTCATCTCTATGTAAATATTGAGGTAATTATTGTCAATGTCAAGATAACTCAGTTTTACATATTTTTTTCTAAATACCATTTGCTGACACAAAATTATACAAAATTATATATTGTTATGTACACGCAATGAAAGATGCAGGTAGTTTTAAAATTTTTGAAAGAATTTTTTTTTTTTTCATAATCTACCCAAATTTATCTACATTCTTTTCTTTTTCTCTCCATCACCTCTGTTCCTTATTATCCCACACTGTGACAATATAAAATCTACCAAGAATGGGTCATATATTGTAAGAGCCTAGACTCAAATTTATTGTAGCTGAATTAATGATCAAGGCACTTCTCAGACATTTTTGTCTCATTGAATTATTTTCTCTTTTAATCAAAGTAGCATTCCGTATGACAAAATTGTGTTTCATTTTCTTACGGTGAACAATCAATGCATTTTACGTGTTGTTTTTTGAAATGTCTCTTTTGTCTTCATATCATATTTTGTTTAAACTTCAAGAGGTTTCTCCAATGTCTGGCAATTCCTGCATTTGATAAAGTAAATTCCTCCTTCAAGTTTTGGCTGGTGGCTTTGTTTTCTTATTGATTAAGTCTTTGATTGTTTTGGATATACTCGTGACGAAATCTTTATCTTAAATTCTTTAAGATATACGAATATGGGAACTAGTAATCTTACTTATTATGAAATGCAGATTGTGTGTGTGTGTGTGTACGTTTATATATAGGATCAGATTTCCTACATTTTTCAACCGATTTCAACAAAACTTCACTTTTTTTTGGCAGGTAGTGTTTCTTATTGTCTTGCACACTTTTTTCTTTATTTTTACATTCAGAATGCTTTAAAAATTCCATTTACAAGGCAATTGTTTCTAATAAAATTCTATCCATCAATCGATAGACTCATAACGATTGTAAACAATGTTTTTGTTTGAGTTTGACCAATTCATAAAAAAAAAAAAAACTAATTAAGACATGCGTGTCTGTCAACCTTAAACAATAATCTTTGTCAATTTTATTTTTCAGTCTTTATGATGGTCGATACTTGATCTATCTCTTACTGTTACATCCCCAGGCAACGCCGGGCTCTACTGCTAGTTGTGAATACTTTTTCACTGCCATAATGCAGCTTCCCTGTGCCTTTTCTATAAATATTCCATGGCAATTTTTCTAAGGAACTATCTTCTATGGTAATTCATTGGGGTTTCATTTTTAAATGTTATTTTTATTCCTCACTCTTTCCACACACACAAATTGTACATCTGGGAACTAGTTAGGACTACATAGTATTATAGTGGCTGTAGTAAGAATGTTTTGGTGTTAGTAATACTGTGATATGTTTGGGTCAGTAATCATGGTTAGCTAAATTTTAAGATAAGGCAGATTAAAGACTAGCCTTCCACATCCCCACTTTTTACTTTGTGCCACATTTTTGTATTATTCAAAATAAATATTACTTTCCTCTAAAGTACCTAGACTATATGAATTTAATCACAGTATTAAATTGGTGGCAAAGTCTCATCATGTTGGAGATGAAATGGTTAGATGTGACCCTAAGTTCTATGCTAACAATTTCTTCTATCACACTTCTCACATGTGGAACTCTCTTTCGGCTTCTTGTTTTCCAGTTCAAATATTAAAATGCAATGTCAATCATTATCTTCTGTCTTCTTAATTCTTGTTCTTTTATTGTCTTCTCTCCTTAATAGTAATTTTTCTTGTTCTTCTCTCCTTAATAGTAATTTTTCTCATATTCTCTAACTCAGTAACCTCTTGCATCCTAGTGGCTTCATTGCCTTTGATCTTCAAAAAATTAAACGTAGTGTCAATCATTATCTTCTCTTTTCTTAATTCTTGTTCTTTTATTGTCCTCTCTCCTTAATAGTAGTTTTTCTCATATTCTCTAACACTCAGTAACCCCTTGCATCCTAGTGGCTTTATTGCCTTTGATTTTCAAAAATTTAAATGCAATTTCAGTCGCCATCTTCTGTCTTCTTAATTCTTAATTATAAATACTTGTTCTGATGAACATTCATTGGGGTTTCAGTTTTTAATATTGTTATTTTCATATTGTAGATGAAATGTCTAGATATAACCATAAGTTCTATGCTAACAGTTTCTTCTATCACACTTCTCACATGTGGAACTCTCATCTGGCTTCTAGGTTTTCAGTCCATTTTGATCTTCAAAAATTTAAATGCAATGTCAATTGTTATCTTCTGTCTTCTTAATTCCTGTTTTCTTTTTTTATTGTTCTCACTACTTAATAATATTTTCTTTTTCTCATATTCTCTCACTCAGTAACCCTTTGCATCTTAGTGGCTGCATTGCTTTGTTTGGGGGTAAAAAAACAAAAAGGAAGATCCATTTAGAAATTGCCGCTTGGCTTCTGATTGGTTTGTATACTGTAACATCATATCCTGGTTCAGGAAAGATCTTATCTCTGATTAGCTAGTCAGACAGGCACATTCATATCCTTGTTGGGACCATTTCTGATTAGTTTGTCAGACTACAACATAATATCGCTGATTCTGATTTGTGGAATTTATAACTTCCTTTTTCTACTTCTGTGTGCCGTGTGCCTTCAGTTTATGAGCAATCATGGCTCTCTCCAAAACTTTCTATCTTTTGTGACCCTTTACTGTTTCCATCCTAATAGCGATGTTAAACAAGAGAGAATATTCCCAGTTCGCATTTCTCCATTATAGGCATTATTATATCTGTGATATAGCAACACATTAATACAACAGAATAACTGAAAGAAAGGAATGACAATCATGAATTGTTCCCAAAGAGAATTTTATACATACATACATATATATATATATATATATATATATATATATATACTTATCATATATTTGTCCCACACAGAGAAATTATAACATATGTATACAACAATGTGAAAAGGGTGAAAAGAAAGAGGGTCTTACTTGTAATATTTCCCAACAGTCGGTGGTGTCTGGCTTGTTTGTAGCCTACATAGCAATTCATGTTCAGACATGTCTTGCTTCTCCCACATGCTAAATAGCAACTGAACTGGGTAGACACATCTTGCCACAGGGTGAAATGAACTGACAACACTCAGCAGCTGTCATTGTGATTTTATCTCAACTAAAGAGACATAATTGCCATTTACACACCTACACCCTCCCCAACCTTTTCTAAGGCTCCCATCTCCTTCCATGCTGCCATCAATTTACACAAGCTCATCACATAGATCGCTCACTTCCATTCACTATCTCTCTTGCCTTGTCAGGGTTACATTTTCTAAACCCTCCCACCTCATTATGTGTCCAAGAAATTTCAACTTCCTTTGTATATTGTAATAAACTCATTATTCTACATTTTCAGTTTTTCTCCTTGTGAAAATTTTTAAAAAATCATACTTGTAATGGTGCTAAAGTCCAGCTTGCCCAGGGTGCCAACAACCATAGGGCTGTCACTGTTTATATATATATATGTAATACCATGTGTAAAGAGCTGAATTTTGGGAACATAGAAACAGTGTAAAGTCATATAATTGGGAATATAGAAACAGACTGAAATCATATAATTGGGAATATAGAAACAGACTGGTCATATAATTGGTAATGATTAAGGCACACTGATCTGTTACAATCTGCAGGATGTTAGGCCCAATGATGGAACTTTGCAACTCGAATTTCTACTGTGAGTATAAATCTCTAACTTTTTCTCTGAGGGCACAAGCTAACATCTGTGGTCATTTCAATTAACAGTGAAACTAGTCAGCTATACAAAAGTCACAAAAGAAAAAAAAATTTTCAGTAAATTTACTTAAAAATATACTAGTAAACAGAACTTCCAGATACTTTTTTTACATTTAAAGGTATTAGAAACAATCTATGTTATGTCCAGACAGCCTTCCCTCTGTATACAGAGGGAATGCCTGTTAGGGCTTGATGTTATTTCAATCTGATTATTCTGCCTTTAATACATTACATGTCTTTTATATTTTATATTGTGACATTTATTCCCTTGATTCCAGCTCTCTTGATTGAGGACAAAACTGGTCGGCTGTTTTTTTTTTTTTTGTTTTTTTTAATCAAAAATGGTAAAGTTGGTCTTGCCTTTTTTTATTTCCATAATATATATATATATATATAGTTATCCCATATATTAATGGACACTCCCCTTGTTTTCAACATATGAGTGTTAAGCAACTCAGTTTCTAAAACCAACAGGAAGACTACATACAAAAATCATAGTGGTAAAGTTTTGTGCAGAACCAACCACACATTTTTTTGAAGAACCGAATACACAGGTTTTCAATTCAGACTTGTCTTTCTAGGCTATATATATCCCATATATATTGTTATCCCCCCCACACACATATATATATATATATATATAATTATCCCATATATACACATTTTTTGAAGAGCAGAATTCACAGGTTTTCAATTCAGAGTTGTCTTTCTAGGCTATATATATATTATCCCATATATATATATATATATTCTTATCCCATACCTTATTATTACCCCATATCTTCCAACTAACTATAGCATTAAATCTACCCATGAATACCACAAAATTCTTAAAAACACAAAAGTAAAACAAACGAAGGCATTCTTGCATCATTTGATATAGAGAATTTATTTACTAATGTTCCTGTCACAGAAACTATTGATAATTTCATTAATTCTGTGTATAAAAATAATTTAATTCCATCTCCGACCATCCGACCCAATATTTTAAGAAAACTATTGCTCACTTGCACCACTAGAGTTCCTTTCTATAGCCAGAATGGTACTATTTATGCACAAACTGATGGAGTAAGTATGGGAACCCCTCTCGGATCATGCCTCTCCAATTATTACTTGTCCTATATTGCAAACAAGTTTTTTTACTAAAGTTATTAAACCTAGAATATATGCTCATTATGTAGATGATATATTTATTTTAGCTGATAACCAAAAGCAAATTGAAAATCTGAAAACTACATTTCAACAAAATTCCATTCTAAATTTTACTTATGAACTTAAAAAAATAAACTCCCTTTCTTAGTTATTCTTGTTGATTTTAGTAATAATACATTTACAACTTCTGTTTATAAAAAAAAACTAGTAAAGACTCTTATCATCTTCATTTCTCTAGTGAATGTCCTTTTAGATATAAAATAGGTGTTATGAAAAATTTCCTCAAGAGAGCGCACAAGAATTCATCCTCTCACACACTTTTCTTTAAAGAATTAAATAATGTAAAACAAACGGTTATTAATAACGGATTTCCTAATCAACTGTTGGATTTCCACATTAGGCATTTTCTGTTTAAGGTAGCTAATAATAATAAGAAGAATATAAACATAAACAATAACATTAATATTTTTTATAAAAGTCAGATGAACGAAAATTACAAACGAGATGAAACTAGAATTAAGAACATTATAAAAAAAATGCATAGCGCCAGTTGACAATAGCAAAAAATGAACTAATTATTTATTACAAAAATTAAAACCTCTCACATTACCGTTAAAAATAATAATTCACCTCTTAGAACAAAATTGATTAGGGCAAATGTTATTTAGGAATTTAAATGCCCATTAAGTAATTGTATTCCTGATCAATCAAAATTTGTAAATGATTATATATGTCACACTACAACATGTTTGACATAAAGACTCACACTACACCTTTCTGACCATAGTTCAATCATTTTTCACTGACTGTACAAAGTCAAATTTGTTATCATTTATTTATTAGAGACTGGAACAAATGAAAATCCAAGAGAGCCTTGTCAGGAGAATGCAGCAAGTGCTGAAGGGTTTCTCAATTGAACTTTAAGCTTCTCCAAGGTCTTTTTGTAATATGCAGTCTTGTATTGTCATGGTGGCAAATGACACCTTTTCAATTTCTCAAAATTGGGCATTTTTCTTGAACCCAAGTCTTTTCAAATAGAAGCAGCTGAGATGTCAATTTTCAAACTCTTAGCAATCTCTTCTGTTGAAATCTTTGGTTTATTCTCCACGATGGTAAACAGAACATCATCAAAGATGTTGGAATGTTGCCTGGAGTATGGTTGAGAGTTTAGTTTAAAATCAACCTGATAAAATCTGCAAAACCACTTTTTGGTCATCTGAAGAACTGGAGCACAATTCAAATAAATGTTCTGAAAGTTTTTTTTTTTTTTTTGTTTTGTTTTTTGTTGCAGTTCTGACCCTTAATCCTCTCCTGAAATTCATAGAGCATAATATGGCAAAAGTGCAATTTTTCATCCTCCATCTTTAAGGCATTCATTTGTAGACAAAACATCAGCATTCAACAAAGTCTGACTCATGACTGAACGATGTGAGATTTTATATAATTATATAGTAATAGACAATGATACAAAGACTTACCAATTCATAATGAAACAATTTTTTAACAATGACTTTTATAAAAAAAAAATTTTAATTTGGATTACTATTCCGATAACATTTCAGTTAAATTTTAGCCTTTCTAATCTTAATATTAGATCATTGCAAATTTTTATCTCATCCATCATTGCATGTTATTTGAGAATATTTCTTTCATTCACCTATTGAGAAATGAGATTGAAGAAAATGTGACAAAAGGAATCGATCACTCGTTGCCTTGGCTGTATTTCAGCCACAGTTTTTTTTGTCTGCACAAGTGTCATTAAATACCAACAAAAGTTCTTTTTTGTTCATTTTTTTTCTATAGTGGAAAAAAGAAAGTTTCTGGAAAGTTGTGTGACATGTGGATAGATTTTGTGTAGGGCTGTGACTATTATTGAACAGATGACCCTTGAATAGAAGATACTTTATTAAGTATGAATTAGTTGAAATTGTTTTAATCTAACCAGGTGATATAATGCTCGGTGCTTTTACTTCATTCGAAACAAAGAAAAACTGAACTGTCAGGTGATATCTGTCCATCTATATGGCAGTGAATGCTGGACAATCTCTTCAAAGATAAAGAAAAGAGTGGGAGCAACAGAAATGTGGTTCTACAGAAGGATGTTGAGGATACCATGGACTGAATATGTGAGCAACAACAAAGTTTTAGAGAAAAAGCAAACTTACACTTAACATCAAAAAGGGAAAGTTGAAATTTCTAGGGGTGTATAATGAGGAAAGAAGGCTTGAAAAATCTGATACTCACAGGAGAGATTGAAGGCAAGAGGGACAGAGGAAAACAATATGTAACATATTTAGCATGCTTGATTAAATGCATTGCAAAACAAGGTTTTGGAGGAATAACAAAGACAAAATTTATTAAGTACTACAAAGTACAGGAAATTGTGGAGAGCCATAATTGCCTATATCCTGAATGGGACATGCCACATGAAAAAGAATAATACAGTTTACCAACACATACACACACACACACACACATACATACATACATACATACATACATACATATATATATATATATATATATAGGAGGCACAGTGGAGTAATGGATAGCGGCTTGGATTGAGGAATCGCAGAGCCGAGTTCGAATTTCAGTTGAATTCATTACATTCACTTACGTGCTAATACCCTTGGGAAAAGTATGAATCCTCTTCCTCTCCCTCCAGCTATGGGTAAAATAGCAGGACAGACTGTGTTCTATAGTCTTGAATGGCAACTGGTCTAGGAGAAGGACAACTCTGAATTCAAAACCTGCGGAGGGTTGTTTGGGAACCTTGTGGCACGTAGTGCACCAGGTCTCTGTATTTGTCCCTTCAAAAAGTGTGGATGGTCCTGCATGAGGCCTTCACCACTATAATCAAATCTCATGTGCTGTTGTCGGGCTGTCGGTTTCATGGAAACTGATCTGCTTGACCCTCATACGTTGAATCTCAAAAGGAGAGTCGGTTATATATATATATATATAACCGACTCTCCTATATATACTATAGTTGTGGACAGAATTATCTACACCCCCACCGAATATTTGCAAGTATTAGGTTGGTGCAAAAATAATGTCGTTTTTGACGTTCAACTTAACGTCAAAACGACATTATTTTTTGCACCAACCTAATACTTACTGAATTTATCAGAAATAGTTGATTCTATATTCAGTTTTGAATAATTTAGGAAATTTTTCAAAGTTTCAATCGATTAAATTCGTATTTATAGATTTTTCTAAAAATTGGTGCAGTCCAAAATTATTCACCCTCCCCCACTTATGGAAATCATGAAATAATATTGCTCTATGGCAATTGTAATATTTTTTTTTTTTCTTAATTTAACATTTAATAATATTTAACCATGGCAGAGATGACTAAACTTGACAAGATTTTACAAATGAAGATAGTTGGTGTGTACAATCAAAGTTATGGATATACAACACTTTCCAAGCATTTAAATCTTCCAAGATTGACAATTCATAGCATTGAGAATAAATTAAGGAATGGCAGAAAATGGTTAATTTCTGAAAGAATGGAAAAGAAAAATTGTTAGAGATGTCTCGAAGAATCATCACTTACATGAAAAAGGACATTATCACTGATGTAAGGACCTCAGGGTGGAATGTATTGACAAAGACAGTCATTAAATGATTTCATCAAGCAAGACTTTGAGATTGTTGCCCAAGGAAAACTCTCTTGCTTAAGGCTAAACAATTAAAATGCAGATTAGCTTCTGCTAGAAGCCATCTTGAACATGGGAGTAAATATTGGAACTCTGAATTATGGTCAGATGAAACCAAACTAGAATTATTTGGTTACATGAAATCCTATTATGTATGGAGGAAAGTGAATGAATCTCACAAACCAAATACCCTCCCAACAATTAAGCATGGTGGGGGGAGCATTCTTCTCTGGGGGTGTTTTGCTTCTTCTGAACCAGGAGAACTAGTGAGAGTATAAGGCACTATGGATAAAGAACAGTATTTGGCCATTCTTTAAAATAATATAAAAGCTCTCTTTGGGGCGTCACTGGACAATAACCTGAAACACATGACACGAATTGTTACAAAATACTTAGATGACAGCAAAATTAAGGTACTGACATAACCTGCACAAAGTCCCAACCTAAACCCCATTGAAAATTTATGTCTAAATTTGAAGAAAAAAGTAAAAGAAAATAGTCCTTCAAATTTGGAAAAAACTCAAGGCTATTGCCAAGGAAGAATGGAACAAAATACCTAGTAGTGTGTGTAGTGATCTTTTAAGGAAGTATCAAAAATGATTAAAAGTAATAATCACTATCTATAAAAGGCAGGATGTGTGTGTGTAACAAATGCACGGATTTGCACCAAAATTTACATGCACATGCTCCAAGTTAGCGGGAAGGCCAAGACCAACTTTGCATTTCCCAACTCCTATCAATAGTGGAAATAATCAATTTTTTCATGCTTCTACGGCAGTTTTCATGTAGTTTGCAGCCATTTTCTACTGGCCAGAGTGAGAGCTATTAGCTGGCTGCCACGAATAGGCAGGAAGATTCTATTGGCCAGCATGAAGGCCAACAGCTGACTGATACGAATGTTAACTAGCATGCAAAAAAATCCGATAGCTGCATTCGTCACAGGTGGAAAAAATTTAAATCTGCATAGCACTTTATTCCAATTGGCTCATTCGCTTGCTTAAACTCAACGTTGATTCTGATTCCGCAGAACTGGGTGTGAAAAAGTATTTGTTGTTAACATTCTTTTTTCATTTGGTTTTTCCAGTTACGAGTCCTTTTTTAAAGCTGATCGTTTTGTGTTCATTTTGTTTAGTTCTTTTTTCGTAACAGATTTAATGTTTAGTATAGAGCTTAGAAAAAATTCACAGTGTGAGATAGGCAAGAAGTAAGGCATGTAGCAACATCAGCACGGCAAAGGGCACTCCTTTAAAGGCAAGGAAGGGCAAAAATATTTTAAGTAAAGTTATAGCAATTGCTGTATGAGTTGTATGATTTTTGAATCAAGCATGGGCAACGCTGGGCCATGCTGCTAGTCCTGAATAATGGTTATGCAGTTGATTATTGAGGCAAGAGAGCCAATGATTCTGTCCTATGTTAAATGTATTTTTGGTGGAGTTTTTTTTTGTATTATTGTTTGACATTAAAATAAAAATTTTGTTGTGAGCATCACTGTACACTCTTTCAAATCCATTATTTCATTATTTATTTAAAAATGCATACAAAGTTTCCATGAAAATTTGAGAGATTACATCTTTATTTATAATTATAAAAGTGTAGGTTAATAATTCTGTCCACAACTATATACACAGTTACTCAGTTCTTGGAGGCCATGTCTTTTAATAGCACCAACTTTTTTTTCTAATTTGTTATGATTATCATTTCTTTTCCGATAAATCATGGCATCAAGCTAAGACAGCAAATGAAAAGGCATGATGTAATTGTTGCCTTAAAAGCAGGATGTAATGATTTAGAGATTTCTCACTTCCTGAAAGTTGTATGGTTGTTTGTTGTAAATGTTTGAAAACAGCTGGATACCACTGACAAGGTTTCTACAGCAGTAGCCAAATGTAAAACACCTGCTAAGGGTCCTAATACTATCAGAACATCCATTTTTATATGAAAGTTGCAGAAAATTATTGATAAGAACCCCAGAAAGTCAATGTTATTGCTAAGGAGCTCAAGATTTCAATGCACTCTATCAAGAGAAATGTACATGACAAGCTTCTATACAAGTCATATGTGATGCAGAGAAGCCAATTCATGTTTGCAAAGACAAAAGATAACTCTCTGATCTGTACAAAGCACTTGTTGAGCAAGTTGAAACATCAAGATTCTGGAATGATTTGGTTTGTTTAACGGCATATCAAATCTTTATAGGTCATTTAATGCTGAAATTTTCTTTTCTTGGGAGGTTGGGTAATTTTTTTCATTAATGTATTGCTGGAAATTTTTTTGACTATGAAAATGTATTGCTGCTGTTTTTTTTCTAATCTATTTTTATATCTTCATCTATTGATCCAACTTAGGGGTTCACTGTTTTCTCATAGCTGGAATTTCATAGGTGCTACCACCCTGGGGTCTTGTTGTCAGGAGTAGTTTATCATCATACTCAGGATGAGAAATGCTTTGGTTTTTGTCTGATGTAAAAAATTTTGATCTGGACCAAAATGGTGATGCAAAGACCTTAAAGATGTTCCAATGGTCATGAACACAAAGTTTCTGGCAACTGATGCTTCTGTGAGTCATGACATCATCACTTATTTCCTCAGGGTTTAAGGGTCAATGTTGCAGACTATAAATAGTGTTGGAGAAGGTTATGAGGCTTTAGATAGCATGAGCAAAGGAAAACTGTACAGCTACCAACAAGACTGCGCCGTCTCATAAAGTCAAGGTGTACAAAGAATGGATGAGTTACTATCTCCATGATTACATCAAACAAACATATGGCTTCTTAGTTCTCCAAACCTGAATTCATTGGACTGCTACATATGGATCATAGTTGTGTGAAAAATCTCTGCCATAACTAGTACAATATCCAAAATAGATAATGATTACCTGATTCAAGAATGTAAACATTTCAGACCTCGTATTAGAGCAGTCATTAATTCAAAGAGTCAAGAAAAGTCTCAAGATTATTTTTTTCTCAAAGAAATCTCTTCTTTCATGTCATGAATCTTTTAATAAATTCATGCAAATATTCTCAAAGAACTGAACAACCATATGTGTGTGTGTGTGTGTGTGTGTGTATATATATATATATATATATATATATATGTATGTATGTGTGTGTGTGTATATATATGCATGTATATATATGTGTGTGTGTGTGTATATATATATATATATATGCATGTGTGTGTGTGTGTATATATATATATATATATATATATATATATATATATATATACATACATATAAAATCTGCAGGTAATAATCCAAGTAGATCCTTTTAATATAAAATATTAAAACTGATCCACAAAAGAGAGCTCTATATAATTTTTATTATAGAGCATATAAGTAAATTACAATTAATGAGATCCAAACAATTTACCTCATACAGATGATCATTTCATCCATGGGAAAGTAGTTTTTCCCTGGACTTATCAATGCAAATACATTTACTAAAATGAATGAATTCCCACATTTCTTCACAGTTAATTTGAAAAGTAAAGGAAGGAAAGAAGAAAAAAAAAAAAAAAAGAAAGAATAAAAGGAGAGAGAGTAAGAACTAGCCAGTAATAGGGGAAGGAGTTATATAGATATAGAGGAGTAAGGGACCTATTTTCAAATGTAGCATTTGTCTGTATCAATTTCCATCATAACCACCTTAGGTCCTTACCCATATATATATATATATATATATATATATATATATATATATATAACTCTCTCCTCTATTACAGGTCAATTCTTACTCCCTCTATTTTTATTTTTTCCTTCCTTTACTTTTCAAATTAACTGTGAAGAAACATGGGAATTCATTCATTTTAGTAAATGTATTTGCATTGTAAACTTCTTTCCCATGGATGAAATGATCATCTGTATGAGGTAAATTGTTTGGATCTCATTAATTGTAATTCATATATATATATATATATATATATGTGTGTGTGTGTGTGTGTGTGTGTGTGCATGACTGATAAGTTAGTCTTAGCATTCCAACCATGAAATATGGGAATAGGTTTGAATCTAATCATGTTTGATTTGTTAGCAAGGTGACTTCTTGATAATATCAATATAGGGAGATGATCCAAGCATGTGGCATAATTGAGAAGTACCTGAAAAGCTTAGTATAGGTTAACACAAACCTTGTGAGTGAAATTGGGTAGCTGAAATTGTTCAAAAGCCATTGATAGTTGTGTAAGCAGAAGGAATGGCAGATGGTTATGCAAAGAACCTAATAATGTTCCAATGGTCATGCACACAAAGTCTCCTGTGACTGTAATGGTTCTGGGAGTCATGATTAAAAAGGGAGATATAAAGATCCTTCCCTGCCCCCCATTAAAAAGTCTGATAGTCAACTTCCTAAGAGCAACTCCCTGTGTCTGCACGGTCTCATGCTGACTGCTGACCTGAGATGAAGCAAATACATTGAGTCAATTGCTTCTTCCACCGTGAGGAAAGTTGGCTCTCTGTGCCGTGCCAGGAAATTTTTCTCCCCTGAATCGATATACAAATCAACCATTCGCCCTTGCATGGGGTATTGCTGCCATAATATGGTCTGGTGCACCTTCTGTTTACCTAGGAGTTCTTGACAAGATCCAGAGACGGATATGTAATCTAATTGGCCCTGATCTGGCGTCTCGTCTTCAGTCACTCTCTCACAGATGCGCCGTCGCCTCTCTCTGTCTTTTCTACAAATACTTTCACGGTAATTGCTCCGATGAGCTGCTTTCAATGGTTCCCAGACTCCATGAATTCAAGCGCCCTATCAGGCTGGCATTGCGCTCCCACCCTTACACTATAGAAATTTTAAAATGTAGCTGTCTCTTCTACTCTAATAGCATCATACCTCACACCTCTCGCCTGTGGAACACCCTTCCCAATTACTGTTTCCCTGAAAGCTATAATCTCCAACTATTCAAATGTAATGTCAATCGACACCTCCAGTTACCTTGATCTACCCACTATCCTTCTCCTCTCGCTCCAGATCTTTCGCAACCCCCTGCATCCTAGTGGCTTCACGCCTTGCTCGGGGCGTAATGCTTAAAAAAAAAATATATATATTGTCTCACTTCTTTTTTCAGGGCTTAAGGGTCAGTGCTGCTGACTATAAGGAGGTGTTGGAGAAGGTTGTGAGGCTTTAGAGAGACTGTGAACAAAAGAGAACTGTACACCTACCAACAAGACTGTCCACCATCTTATAAGGCCAAGATGACACAAGAGTGGATGAGTTACAATCTCTTTAATCACCACAAACTGAATCTGTTGACTACTACATGTGGTGTGTAGTTAAGAGGGAAGTTAATCAATGCCTCCATAATACTATATAATCTCTGAAGTCCACTATAACTAGCACAAAGTCCAAAATAGATAAAGATCATCCGAATCAGTATGGTCAACCTTTCAGACCTTGTCTTAAATCAACCATCAATGATAAGGCGAATTTGTTAAGGAGATGCGTCCCAAAATTCTTTATGACAATTTTCTCTCAAATAAAGCTCTTCATTCATGATTTATGTGTCTTTTACTAAATTCATACAAATGTCCTCAAAGAACTGAAGAATATGACGATAAACTACATCCGGCAGCAAGGCATCTGATCAGGAGATTGGAGGTTTTGAAGAATGTGTAACGACTTCTTAATTGTTGTTGATCTCAGGTCTACCCTGACCTGGGGTGGTAGCACCTGTTATGGTCCCAGCTATGGCCAAATAACAAACCTCCAAACAAATACAAAACACTATGAAAGTATAAAACTATATTTTTATAGTAATAATATCAGCAATACATATTTATCATTCCTAAAGCAAAATGACCAACAATATATTTTATCTGTAGAAGGCGTACGATTACATTCAAAATATATTTAGTTGAAAGCATAAAATTGTGCTCAAAATATTTAGATTTTAGCAATAAAATAACCCATAGAGGTGATGATATGCCTCTAAACAAAATCAACCAACCAACATGAAAGAAATCTTTGATGACATTAATGCATATAATATCTAACAATTTCTTAATGAAATCAAATTGTATTCCAAAATATAACTACAACATAAAAAACACATATCACTGCCTCTAGTGTTCACATAAACATATATATACACAAAAGCTGTGTATCATCTACCATGTATTCAATTGTGAGAGAAGAATAACATATATTTTTATTACTTGAAAGCTCCCCAAAAAATTAAATTTAAGCATGAAATGACCCATAAGGAGTTAATATGCCGTTAGCCAAAACAAACCAGCAAAGAACTGTGCCACTAACTCCTTTGTTTTAAAACCGATGTTCTTGTTGGAAACAATGATCTCACCACAAGACAGTATTTAAGCCATAGTGAGTGCCAAATTTTTCTTAATCCCCATCATGCCAAAAATAAAACCTTGGCACCCCTACTGGAAGATTTTGCCCATAGACTTCTATCAGAGGTCAACTGTTACCAAATTTTTTTTATATCTGAAGTTTTATATATAGTGCTACAAAGTAAACATTTTACGTAAATGATATTAATCAACACAGAACAGAAAGTTAAAAACTTTCATCTTTGTTTTCTTGGCTGTGGTTTAAGAAAAAAAAAACTTTCCTTTTTCTATCTATTTTTAACACAATATTTCAGCCAATATATTCTGTAGCCTTTCTATATAATCTAAAATTCTCACACTAAATGTTTTCATTATTCTATATATTATTTATTCTATTATTATTCTCTATATTATTTGAACTATTATCTTCATCTTTGTTGTTTTAAACACAATATTTCAGCCAATATATTCTTTGGCCTCCTTTTATGATCAGATATTCTTAAATGAAGCATTTTCATTGTCCCATATATTATTTGGACTATAATCATCATCGTTGTTGTTTTTAGCTCACCATTTCAGCCAATATATTCCTTGACCTTCCTCTATGATCTGATATTCTTAAATGAAGCATTTTCATTATCGCATATATTATTTGGACTATAATCATCATCGTTGTTGTTTTTAGCTCACCATTTCAGCCAATATATTCCTTGACCTTCCTCTATGATCTGATATTCTTGAATAAAGCATTTTCATTATCTCATATATTATTTGGACTATAATCATCATCGTTGTTGTTTTTAGCTCACCATTTCAGCCAATATATACCTTGGCTTTGTTCTATGATCTGATATTCTTAAATAAAGCATTTTCATTAGTCCGTATATTATGTTGACAATTATCATCATCTTTGTTGTTTTGGGCTTATATTTATTTTGCTACACTGGCATTTCTGACTTTTGTGTGTCTGCAATTGGTCAGGTCTTAGAAGTCAGTAATTCAATTTTATATGACATTATGAATGATTGTACTCTCAATGGTACTTCATGCTTTGCATATCTGTTGGGATTCGTTCCTCCCAGACCTCAAGTGGAACTCATATAGACAATGTATTGTGAAAGATGATGGAAAAAGGGTCAGTTCTTTGTACCATTCCAGTAAGTACCTGATTCCTCCTGCCATGCTTATCTTTACAAGAGTCAGATCAGACTAAAAATGCAGTATTATTGTTACATCTGGGCTGTAGCTATTCAATTCTCACTTTCCTACCTTCAAAAGCTTCTATACAGCCTTGTGGGTGATGAATTTTTTTCCCTTAAAACCTCTTACCCACAGACAAATCATTGCAGGCCTCTTACTATTGTAGAGTATTCTTACTCTGTTGCTATTTCTATGGAAAATGTTCTAATGAACTACATTCCCAAGTTTCACCGGTTCAGATCTTCACAGCAAGGACCTGTCATGTCGCATCCATGGGATTAAATCCTTCCTTTCATATTCCATTAGAAAAGAGGAAGTTCCATTTTGCCTGCTTCCTCCTCACAATTGCTACATTGTGGAATGGTCACCCTCAAATATGCTTATCTGAACACAAAACAAGCTTATCCTCCTCAAGTCTAGCATCAACAGTTATTTTTTTAATCTGTATCACCCCATGAAAGGCAGTAAAACCACTAAGACACAAGAGGCTTACAGGGTATGAAAGAATTACGAACAGAAACTTCAAGCTTTCCTCTGATCCTCTTTCCTCTCAATCTGTCCTGTGAGTATCATATTTTCCAAGCCCTCCTTCCTCATTACGTGCCTCACAAATTTCAACTATCTCTTCCTGATGTTAAGTATAAATTTCCTTTTTTGTTTTCATTTTCTCCAAAACCTCATTTTTGCTTGAGTAAATTGATGGTAGAGCAGAGTCTGGGAGAAATAACAAAAAGACAAATCTTAAGAGCTACAAGGGACAGGAGGATGTGGAGGGCCGTGATCACAGCCCTCCGTAAAAGAAGGAAATTTAATCTAAGGCACTAGATTTTTTTCCTTCCACTGACCATTTAGTTTTTATTTAGTACTGATCAGTTATCTCTTGTCCTGTTCTCGCTGAATCCAAGTACACACTGCTTGCTATCCTAGGTATGATGATAAACTACATCCGTGTCCTAGGTAAGACGATAAACTATGTCCAGCAGCAAGGCCTCTGATCAGAAGGTTTTGAAGAACATGGAACCCTCTCTTAATTACTGGTGTTCCCAGGTCCACCCTGACCAGGGGTGTTAGCACCTATTAGAGTCCCAGCTATGGGTAAATAGTTAACACCCCAAACTGTGGTCAAAACACTATGAAAGTGTAAGAATAGGTTTTAATACAAGAAATACTTTCTAAAAAATTATTAACAGCAATACATTTTTGAATAGAAGAAAATATTACCAGCAATACATTTTTGGAAAAAAAATTATTACCAGCAATAAAAATCTTGTTGGCATTAAATAACCCATTGAGGTTGATATGCCAGAAAACAAAACAAAAACCAAACTACATGCTGCTCAGCTCAAGGTTTGAACTCACAATTACTATGCTTTTAATCCACAAGCTTTTTTGTGAAAGAATCCTTCCCAGATATTTAAATTATTATACTTGTTTGATTTTGGTATCCCCAATTTGTAACTTTCATGTTAGAATGCATGGTTGTCAACAAAGTAAACAACCTATCTTCTCACTTTCTTCACTACCTTCTGTAGGTAGTCCTGGGTATGATGATAAACTACAGCCAGCATCAAGGCCTCTTATTGAGAGATTGGAGGTTTTCAGGAGTGTGGAACTGCCTCTTAATTGCTGTTGTTCCCTCGTCCACCCTTACCCTTGTTAGGGTCCCAGCTATGAGCAAATTGTGAACCCCCCAAACAAAAGCAAAACTATTTACATTCAGGTGGTTAGAATGTCGGCATTCCAACCACATTCAAAGTACTCAGGGTATTGTAGGTACCACAGACTGTTTTTGGAAAGCAACAGAAAACTGTAAAATCAAGTATTATCTATTTCTTTGTATATATTTCAGCCTCTTCATGATGTCCTTGAGCTAAAAACATTTAGATGTTTTCTCGAAATGACCGTATTGACCACTGGATTATCATTCAATCAAAAATGATGAAAAGTAATTCAAATTTTATTCTAAGATATCAGCCAATCAGTAATTAACAAGCAAGAAATAGAATGAAATTGCCAACCAGTGAATTGTTCAGAACAAAAAAGGAAATAATCAAATATGGACTCAATAATTCTCTCATATTTATAAAATTGTCTTTTGTTTTCACTGAGGCAATGAAACAATTTTTAAAAATTTATTTTGGTATTAAATTATTCAGATTATACTTTCTATCTCACAAAACTGCTTCATGATTATGTAATCCATGAGGCTATTTTTAGGATTAATCTGGCTACAATCCTCATCTTTGTTGTTTTAATCACTTTCTATTTGAGTGTTATATGAGCTACCAACATCTAAAATTCCAAGTAGCATTTTTCATTGAATTATTGTTATATATATATATATATATATATATATATATATATATATCCCCTCACTTCATTAATTTACATATGCTTAATATGGCCCGTCAAAAATGTGTAAATTACTTTTCATTTTTCGTTTCAACCTTTGGACGTAAAGTCTGATGATCCGCAGTCCTTTTAAAAGGGCTGTGGTGAAATAATTTATAACATGGAACCTTAAAGTGGTCTGTTTTTCTTTAAATTATTTGCTCTAGATTTACATTGAGCTCTCTGGATTTTATCCTCCTTGGGTTTACCCATACGGATTACCTAGTTTTTCATAAACTATATATATATATATATATGCTCATTTTTTTAACTAATTATTATTATGATTAATAATATTATTATTAGTAGTAGTAGTAGTAAGCAATCTGATTATTAATATTAAATTAATATCAAATATATTTTTTTTTTTACCATTTATAAATTTTAATTTTAAATTTATTTTTTAGCCTTTATATAATAATTGTTATTACATATTTTTTACTCATCTTTTTAAAATTTTAAAATATTTTTATAATCTTTAATAATTTGTCCTGTATTAATTACAATTGTATTAATCAGGATTAATAATATTGATAATATTAATATATTTTATTTTGTTCCTACTTTACTGGTAATCTTTAATATGTTATGGATTAACTATAAATTATATTGATGTGTGTTTTTCAAGTGTTACCGTGATATGCCTACATATGATAACTCACTCTTACTTCTCCCCCTCCCACTTCCTCTGTTTAATTCTTTCTTTCTTCTTTCTCTTTTCCCCCCACTCTCCTGCTTTACAATTTGTCGTCTTCTTTTTCTTTTTTTCTTTTCAGGTCTAAAAATTATTTAAGAGGTCAAATTGTCTGACCTCTGGACTGAGTACACTTGAACCTATGTAAATTATTAAAGATGATTTAAACACAACGCTATCCCTACCTTTTCATTTCTTATTTAGGTCATTCTATGGTCCTCCCCCTCCCACCCCCTCTGTCACCTTTATATCCATCTAAAACTATCCCTCAAAAACTTTTATTGAAAATAAAAGAAACCAAATTCCTTTGTAACTAGAGATATGACCTGATAAACCAAGAAAAATATATTTTCTGGGGAAATAAATTATAATTATGGAACCTTAAGGTTGTCTCTTTCTTAATTATTTAATTTATATATATATATATATATATATATAGGTAAAATAAATTCCATGGGTGTATATTCCAAGTGGGTCCTAGTAATATAAAAATATTAAGATTAATCCACAAAAAGAGAATTCGATGTATTTTATTTGTACGGAGCAATATGATGACTAATCAAAAAATTAGCACATGGAACTAGAACAGTCTAACCCAGTGATCGAAATAAAGGGTTCAGTTCGAAATTCCAACCACCTGAAGAAGGCCGGAGCATACAACGGCCGAAACGTTGTGACAAATATGGCGACAAAGATGAGGACAATAGTCCGACTAATGTAAATACTGTACATAATACCTCATCTCAGAAATATAGACATATATATATATATATATATATATATATATATATATATATATATATATATATATATGGGGTTACAGACTAGGTTCTATAGCCTTGATAGGAACTTGTCTCTGAGAAGGATAACTCTGAATTCAAAACCTGTGGAGGGTCGTTTGGGGACCTTGTGGTACATAGTGCACCAGGTCTCTGTATTTGGCCCTTCAAAAAGTGTGGATGATTCTGCACAAAGTCTTCACCACTGTAATCAAATCATATTTGCTGGTGTCTGAGCTATCGGTTCCTAGGAACTGAGCTGCTTGACCCTCATATGTTGAATATGATGGGAGAGTACACCATATATGGGATAATGATATATAAATTTTTTATATATCAAGAACAATTTTAGTGGAAAGAAATGTGATTGGAAAAAGTTTTTGTGGTGTGTTTCATGCTTTAGGTTATAATCAAACTAAGTTTATTTACATTTTTGTTATGACAACACATGCATACAAACAAGAGAAGCTGGGAATTTTAAATTTAAAAATTATTTTTTCAATGTGTTTGTTGTATGTTGTGGATTTGAATCAA
This sequence comes from Acanthosepion pharaonis, assembly GCA_903632075.3. NCBI lineage: Eukaryota > Metazoa > Mollusca > Cephalopoda > Sepiida > Sepiidae > Acanthosepion > Acanthosepion pharaonis. The sequence goes on along the minus strand of CAHIKZ030004932.1, from coordinate 524,612 downwards.
ACCACAACAAAGAAAAAGGTGAGAGATGTTTTTAAATATAAAATATTTTTGTCTTCATGTTTTTACATCTAAATATTCTCTCAGTGGGTACAAGCGTTAAAGTTCCTTGTTTGTGATCTCACCACATGTATGTCTGAGAAAAAAGAGGCAAGGGAGAAAGTAAGGAGGAAAGTATAAGTGTCAGTTGGTGAGGAAGATTGTAAATGTCACACAGCTTGGTGAGGAAGAGTGTAAGTGTCATGTAGCTTGTGTGAGGAAGAGTGTAAGTGTCACATAGTTTGGTGAGGAAGACTGTAAATGTTGTGTAGCTTGGTGAGGAAGATTGTAAGTGTTGTGTAGCTTGGTGAGGAAAAGTGTAAGTGTCGTGTAGCTTGGTAAGGAAGAGTGTAAATGTCACATAACTTGGTAAGGCAGAGTGTAAGTGTCACGTAACTTGATGAGGAAGAGTGTAAGTGTCACGTAATTTGGTGAGAGAAAGTGTAAGTGTCACATAACTTGGTGAGGAAGAGTATAAATGTCACATTGCTTGCTGGGGAAGAGTGTAAGTCATGTAGCTTGGTGAATGAGTAAAGGAATTTCTTTGAAGTTGCAATTGTGAACTGATGTTACATGTATCTGTCTCTTCCCCTTACTGCCTTTGTTTGTCTAGTGACTATGATTAAATAGTCTTCAAAGGGATCCCAAAGCATGAAATGGAAATTAATTTATTAATCAGAAGGATGCATGGATTCTCCAACATAGAAACCATTTTTTGTCATTTGGTGACTGACTCTCTTGATGTTTAATTTCATCTTTGCTCCACAAATATGTAATCTAGACAATTTAGACTCTTTTTTTTTTTTTCCATCACTTTTGTTATTAAATATCCCACATTGTGATAATAGAAGATCTGACAAAAATGCAAAACATTGTAAGAACCTGGATGCAAATTTAATGTGGCTGATATAGCAAGTGCCTTAATCACAAGATCATCCATATTAAATTTGCATCCAGGTTCTTACGTTTCATCATTCTTGGTAGATTTTATCTATTATCACAATATGGAATATTTGATATCAGAAATGATGGAATTGATCACATTCTTTTACTGAATTCTATGATCTTTGGATTATTTTTTAAAATTCCCAAAGCTATAATGTCATTCCTCTACAATATATTCTGACAGCTATCCTCATCTTTGTTGTCTTGATCACTTTTGCTTCTTCTGTTTGTTTGTTTGTCTTTTTTATCTTCCAAATGTCTACAAATATTCCAAGCCTTATTATATCATTATTCAATGAATTATTCAGGAAGTTATCCTCATCTTTGTTGTTTTAATTCCTTTGTATGGGATCTTCTAAATGTTTCCTAAAATTCCGAAAAATTACTGTCATTATTACAATAATTATTCTCAGTTACCTTCATCTTTGTTGTTGATCACGCAAATGTTTATGTCAATATTCCATAAATGATCCTAACAGCTATCCTTGTCTTTGTTGTTTTGATTACTTTTTCTTTTATCTTTCAAGCTTTTATTATAATTTCAGGAAGTATTTTCCAATAATGCCATGAATTTTTCTGTTATCTTTATTTTTATTGTTTTGATCTCTTTCTCCTTTTCTTTTTTCTGATCTTTCATTCATTTACTTAAATTTCAAAAGTATTTTGTCAATACTCCATGAATGATTCTCACAGCTATCCTTATCTTTGTTGTTTAGATTACTTCTTCTTTGTACTTTTTTTTTATAATTTATGAAATGCTTCTAAAATTCATAGAGTAAGTATTTTTCTCATTCTTTTAACTACTCTGTTATCTTTATCTTTGTTGTCTAAATCACATTCATTTTGGACATTCTCAGCTCTTTTGAACCTTACTGAAATTCCAAGATTAATATTTTATCAGTATTTCATGAATTTTCTCATTAGTTTCCTTATCTTCCTGTTTGTCATTGAATTCGGCAAAAACAGAAATTATTCCTTGTTTTGTAAACACACACTGATTTATTTTTTTTTAAAATATTTTCCAGACTTTATTGAAAGTCTGTTTTTGAATAAAAGATGCAAAATTTAACTTCATTGCTTGTGACATACGAAAATGATGGTTGTAAGTCTGTCTCTATATTAAATTTTCTAGTCAGGTTGAAATAACATATCTTTGCTATAATTTAAGTCTTTACCCTCTGAAATTGCATTCAATAGAAACAGGCAATTAGGCGTGGATATGGAAGTAAAGAACTGCAAGTAAGTGGAAATAAATGGACAAAAAGCAAATATATATATATATATAGATAAATGGATAGTGTGGAAATAGAACTCAACATTATGTACTAACAATATTTACATTATTCGGACTATTGTCCTCGTCTTTGTTGCCATATTTATTACAACATTTCAGCCACATTTATTTACAACATTTTGTACACTCCGGCCTTCTTCAGGTGGTTGGAATGTTAAACTGAACTCTTTATTTTGCTCACTGGGGTAGATTGTTCTAGTTCCACGTGCCATGTCTAATGGATGTCAGTTATCTCCTGTTAATTCCCCACTCCAAGTTCTCCACTGCCTTAACTGGGTATTGAACTCACACTTTTGGGTCCTGTCACTGGATCTAACCAATGACTTTATCTACTGTGCCATGAATCCTTGAGTGTACATAATACCTCATCTCAGAAATATAGACAGATACTGAAGGGCTGAAACGTTGTAATAAATATGGCGACAAAGATGAGGACAATAGTCCGAATAATGTAAATAGTGTACATAATACCTCATCTCAGAAATATAGACAGATACTGAAGGGCTGAAACGTTGTAATAAATATGGCGACAAAGATGAGGACAATAGTCCGAATAATGTAAATAGTGAACATAATACCTCATCTCAGAAATATAGACAGATACATTATGTAGTAACTTGCAGTTTCACACCCTAAGGTCCGATGATCACTACAGGCACAAAATTGCCAAACCTTCTGCAATGTTAATTTCTATGTCTATACTATTTTTTACATACTCACTTTCCCCAGATATTGAGGAACATTATTATTATTATTATTATATTGCACACTGGGTGCTGGTGTTAACAAGATAGTGCTTGAGGTAGAATAACAGAGTTAGAAAATATAGATTACTAATAATTATACATTTTTTCCAATTCTTGAGTTTCATGTATAGTGCAATCATCCATTAGGTGCTGATTGAAAATTGACCATTACAAAATTTAAATTTTGATATCCATATAGGTAGTAATCCGTCGGTATAATCCAGGTGAGTCCTATTAACACAACATAGAATTTGAAATCTGTTAAAACTGACTCACAAAAGAGCACTCAATGTTTATTTTCAATAAACAGAGCAAAATCTTCTTTACAATATTCGAAACCTGCGGAGGGTTGTTTGGGAACTTCGTGGCATGTAGTGCACCAGGTCTATATTGGGTCCTTCAAAAAGTGTGCATGGTTCTGCACAAAACCTTCACCACTATAATCAAATCTCATGTGCTGGTGTCAAGCCGTCGGTTCCTAGGAACTGAGTTGCCTGACACTCATACATCAAATACAATGGGAGATTCCACCATATATATATATATATATATATATATATACTAGCAGTAGAGCCCGGGGATGTAACAGTAAGAGATAGATCAAGTATCGACCATCATAAAGACTGAAAAATAAAATTGACAAAGATTATTGTTTAAGGTTGACGGACACGCATGTCTTAACTAGTTTTTTTTGTTTGTTTTTTTACGAATTGGTCAAATTCAAACAAAAACATTGGTTTCAATCGTTATGAGTCTACCGATTGAATAGAATTTTATTATAAACAATTGTCTTTTAAATGGAATTTTTAAAGCATTCTGAATGTAAAAATAAAGAAAAAAGTGTGCAAGACAAGAAAAACAACCTGCCAAAAAAAAAAAGTGAAGTTTTGTTGAAATCGGTTGAAAAATGTAGGAAATCCGATCCCATATATAAATGAACACACACACAAACAACCTGGGTTTTATAATAAGTATAACTCGATATGAGTTGTTCCCCTTTCATTCTCGCGATGCCTCTTAATCGTGTTTTCAAATTGATTTCGTGCAAAAACAATTGTGTTTTTCCCATTTTTGGCACTGTCAGAACCACCGCAAGGTAATTTTACGTAGTCTGGTGAAGTTTTGTTGAAATCGGTTGAAAAATGTAGGAAATCCGATCCAATATATAAATGTACAGACACACACACACACACACAACCTGGGTTTTATAATAAGTATGATATATGTATATAAAAGGAAATTAGTCAATTCCAATAACTTTGTTTCAATCTTTCAGTATTTTCAGGCAATTTTGGTCAATTGATTTCCTAACACTTTGTTTTTAAAATAAAAAATTTATGGATGCTGTATTTTTTTTAGAAAAATAAATAAATGGATAAGTGCACAATGTGAAGTGAGGTAGAAGGTAAGGGTGAGGAGGAGAAGAAATCAAGTGCATTGGAAATGTATCAATTGGGGGATTAAATGAAATTAAATTTGTTCTTTTTATCGCATTTCAAAGGAACTCAAAAGGAAGTTTTTACTATGTATACAACAGGACATAATTTCCGATCTCTGGTTTATGATGAAAATATAGTTTTAAGCTATGCTATATTTATGCATTAAAATGCTCAATATCAGGATAGAGTATATATATATATATATATATATATATATATATATTTGATATTTCAGATTGACCTCAATCTTTCTTCAGAAATAACTGTTTGTTTACAAGTAGTGTCCGTCGCGAGATGCAGACATCACGTGATATGGAACGCCACTGTGTTCGAATATTCCTAACGTAAATCTAACTGTAATAATATTTTGGATGTTGTTTAAAAAAATGAAAAAAGATTTTTTAACTATATCTAAAAAAATGTTTAACTATTGAAATATTTATAAAGATTTAAAATACCCAAGTCTTTATTTAACCCTTATATATATATATATATATATATATATATATATATATTCTGTTGTGAAGGTGATTTTTAAAAAGCCATGTAAAAGCAGTTACAATGTTTGTTGTCGATCTTGGAAAAAATCAAAAGTACTCAGGTTAGAAAAAACTATGGTATGTTCCTTGATGAATTTCATCTTAACATCAAGAAACTGATTAGAGAATTGGAAAGGATCAGTATAAAAATAAGTAGACACAATATGTCTATATTATTCAATTAAATTTATATATAGGATAACAATATATATATTTTTATATATCAAGAACAGTTTTGCAGGAAATAAGAAACACACACACACACATATATATATATATATTTTGGGGGAAGATACATAACAAAGTGGAAAAATTTTTTTATGTGGTGTGTTTTGTCCCTTAGGACTTAATCAGACTAGGTTTGTTTACATTGATATGACTACACATGGGCATGAGTGGAAGACACTGGAAATTTTGCATTTTTAATTTGTTTTGGGTGTATAATTTAGCCACTTTAATTTAGATTCTTGTTGCAGAGTAGCCAGCACCCCTTCAGCACTCTACCAGATGGCCTTAAATAGTCTACGATTAAGGACTTCAACAATTGATTAATAAATTGATACTAAGCTGATTAATATTTGGACTGATCTTAATTTGGCTCTACAGTGTTTGATCTTCCTCTATTCCTTGTAAGTTGTCTTGTTAATTGTTTTGTAACTTATTGTTCTGTTTTTTCTATGTATCCATTAGCACTGGATACTGGTGCTGAATAAATATATTAATCACTCATTCTTCTCTGTGTACCACTCACCTTTTCAATACAACAATTGTTTTCCTTTTAGTTTCTAAAAATAAATAAAACACATCCTTTTTGTGTTTCCTTCTTCCTAAATAATACCATTATTATTATTATTATTATTCATTCACATGGTCATGTCATTTCATAAGTGAACACCTGATCAGCTCCCTCCATATATCTCAGTTGCATGCCAATATTTGAGCCTCTGTGAATCATTTTCCATCCTATTGTTGTTCTCTCTGACCTTGTAGGATGGCATTGGGAAGATTGGTTGCTTTTTATGATGTATCCATACCATTTCCACTTTCTCTTCTTGCCAATGGTTATAACGTCATCAAGTGGCTATGTTCTTTGTCTGATTGTGTCTTGCACTGCATTATTTGTGATTCAGTCTACATAGTAAATGCCTAGCATCTCATTTTTTGTAATTGGATTCTTTATAGTCCAAGATTTGCAGATGTACAGAAAGATTGAACACCAAAGCACACAACAGCCTGATATTTGATTCCAGGCAGAATATTTTTGTCTTTCCAGAGTCTTAGTGGCTTTATTACCTTGCTTGGTGATATGTCCCGGAAAGTGATATATTTGAACAAAGTAGCTAAGTGATTTTGGCTACTACAACCAAGTAGAATACGGTAGCAGTAATCGACTGGTATGCGTCATAGTTGCAGGTAAGAAGTGTAAATCAATGTTGTAGTCCAATGGGCGTCATTTAGACTTAGGTCTCATACTAAGGCTCTTGACTCTGTCATACCTACATGTCCGTCGGTATTTATGACAGACACCAGCCAATTATATTCTAGTGAGGGGGAACACAGGTGTATGCATATTCATTTATATCACTTGGAGATTAAAAAAATTCCTCTAGTCAAATCGTTCCCAATGTTTAATGCAACATCAGTTGTTGTCATCTTTTGTCTCCTTGAATCCTGTTCTTTTTATTTACCTTTCTCTTCAGTAATGTCTTTGCAATTTCCTTCACTCTGTTGTCTTTCACTCTCAGTAACCCCTTGCGCCTTAGTGGGTTTGGCTGAAATGATAAATGTTTAATGCAACATCAATCGCCATCTTCTGTTTCCTTGAATCCTGTTCTTTCTATTTTCCTTTCTCTTTGCTAATGTTTTCAGTTTCTTTCACTTTAAGTAACCCCCCCACCTTGCATCTTAGTGGCTGTATTGCCTTGCTTGAAATAAATTGATTAAAAAAATTCATACAGTAAAATCATTCTGAATGCATTCCTATATTAAAATCATTTCCAATGTTTAATGCAATGTCAATTGTCACCTTCTGTCTCCTTGAATCCTTTTCTTTCTATTGTCCCGTAGGTTAACTAGATTGATTTACACCTGATGAAGGCTGTGGAGTGCAACAGCTGAAATATTGTGATAACAACAACAAAGATGAGGACAATAGACCAAATATAGTGTAATTAAGAATGACTTGAGATTGATATAAAGCCATTTCTTCCTTGTCTATGTGGGTGTCCGTAGTATCATATTGTAGAATACTAAAACCAAAGAGTTATTAAAGAATTTTTCCATTTTCTATAACAACAAAATTCAATTCCAACGTAAATATGTGACATAGATAAATTTTAATGTCATTAAATCTTTTATAGCGGAATAAATAAAATAAAGTCTTGCGATTCATTTTCTTCAGGAATTATTTAAATCTGATATTTTTATTGAGTCTTTGAGAATTTTACTCATTCTACATTCTTCCCGAAAGCAAATTTCATTTGAGAGAAATGAATGGATTAATTGCTTGTTGATCAGATAAAAGAACTTGAACATTGAAATGTCATTCTTAATCTCATTGGAAATTGGAAATACATGAGAGAGTATCATGCAAAAATCTGATTGATTTCTGTTCTTTTACCTCTTCAACAATGTGTCATGCAAATGACTGTTAATGTTATGTAAAGAGTCAGGCAAATGACTTATTGATCCTATAGAAGTTGTCATGAAGATTGTTTATATTACTTAATAAATCATGCAAATGAGTGTGGAGATTACATAATGTGATACAATAATAATAATCAGTTAAAATTTAACAAACAATACTATACAATGGCAACAAATAACCACATTCTGACTCACTATTACTTCTTCTCAATAGCCTTTAGAATAATTTGAAATATAACTATTGCCACCTACCTAATCATTAGAACAATACAATAAACCAGAAATACTTGACCTTGCTACCCCTTAATGCTTCATTGATCATTATATATAGTCAGCCCACCACACAAGACACATGGCCTGAAGATTATATTCAAGAATGAAGCTGACTGTTGCCACTCAGTGTTGACCTCATTGTCCACTTTTATATTCATATTTTTTTAATCAGCACCTGACAATTACATCATGCAGGAAACTGAGAGTTATTTGAACAGTGAAGTAAAAACTGTGTATATATATATATATATATATATATATATATATATATATAGTCCAAATGGAAAGGTATATAATAATAGTCTCATCCTTAAGAATGAAACCAAGGTAATTGACAGAGAAAAACTCAGAAGGATAAGCTAAAAAGAAAGAATCAGTCCAAATGTTTCGCATTGACAGTCTCTTCAATTGACCTATCTTAAAATGCGATAAACTCTGATTAACAAAGAAAGGATATGTATAAAATCTACTAGCAGGGTATAAGGCTTAAGACTCCCAAATTGTATCATTAGATTGTCCAAATTTATTAAAGCAATGGTTAAAATATATCTTGTTCTCTAAATTGGGAGCTCAGTTCCTGGATCTGGTAGTGCTGAAAAGTTATATACTTTGGTTCAATGGAAGGAAGGGAGAAACAACAAAATGGTGTATAAGTCAAGTGAATATTAACTGATATGAGTTATCTCCCCTATCTCAAACACTACAGTTTTAACATCTTAGTCAGGGTGTCAGTTGTTATCTACATAGAACAAATTCATTCAGTAACACTCTAACATGTGTGGCTCTTGGGCCTTGTCTTCAGTGAGCAATGGCAAAAACCAAAAAAAAAGGGGGAGTATTTTTTTGTGTGTTCTTTTATTGTTCTTTCTCTTTAATATGTTTTTCTCATATTCCCTCACACTCAGTAACCCCTTGCATCTTAGTGGCTTTATTGCCTTGCTCGGGTGAAATGATAAAGAAAATTGCTGACAAAAAAAAAAATCCCCCCACTTACCTGTTACAGTCTTTCACTACAGAGAACACTAAATGGAGCTGGTGTCTCTCTCAAGACATGAGAGATAAGAAAAGGGACATCCATTGAGTTTGCCTGCTATCTGGGAACTGATTGTTGCTGACTTTGTTTTGCAGTGTTGTCGTATAATACTATATATATATATATATATATATATATATATATATTATGGGAACTTACTTATAACGATAATGGACTCTTCCTGACACTATGAATACTGTGCCTCTTAAGAGGTATAATGAATGAATGGGGTAACGAGTCGAGACAATATTAGTTCACTCTAAACCAGACAGACAGTCATTATTAACACCTTCAACTTCTTGTACTATATTTCTGTTGTAATATATCTTTGTTATTCTACTCTTGTGTTTGTGTTGTTCTTCCTTGGTTCTAACCTTGGACCATAACTGTGGTGCGAGGATATTGCAACATAACATGTATAAAGGTAGATAATTATTTTTGTATTCCTAGAGAATAAAAAGATTACATCCACATTGAAATGTCTGTACCCACACAATAACTGAAGTTAAGCAACATCAAGCCTGGTCAGTACCTAGACAGTTGACCGCTTGGGAATACCAGTTGCTGTAAGTTTCAATGTGCAGGTTTTATGGATAAGGGCTCAGAATTCCTATTGGCTTCATTATACTCATTTACGCACAAATAGCCTCAGGAAAGAAATGAATCTACATCTTCTCCCCTAGCTATGGGTTAAAAATGAATCTACATCTTCTCCCCTAGCTATGGGTTAATTAGTAAAAGTTTTATCAGAAAAACCATAATCTCCAAAAAATAAAATTGCATACAAAATGTTTTTGGCAATAAATAGCCCATAGATGTTGATGTGCCACTAAAGAAAACCAACCTAAAAAGAATATATTATATTTAGTGCTCAGAGCTTCAAAGATGACCATTTTTTTGTTCAGAGGAATACGTTGGGGAAATCTTTAGAAGGAATTTCTTGCTTGATATGCCATAAAGTATGAGACAATCATAATCACGAATCCCATAGTCCAAGGGTCTTATGGGCATTGCATCTACAGCAGCCATAGAGTGGTGTTCTCCTAGACTGGTTGCCAACCCAGGCTATAGAACCCAATTTGAAAGTGAATGTAATGAATTCAAACTTGGCTCTCAGTTTCCTCAATTCAAGCCGCTATCCATTATTGTACCAGGCCTCCACCTTGAAAATCAACATATGCAAAATTAATTATAAATTTTTGACAAAAGAAATCAAGAGTCCATCAATAAACTAGACTGACTAATATGATGAAATCTCTTGACTTGATGTGTTTAATTTTTTTTAAATGATGTTCCCTCTGTACAAGGCCCAAGTGTCACTCGAGGTAGAGGGTGACAGAGTAAGAGGTACAGTCTATGGGGATATGTGGGGAAGATAATGATTGTTGTGTGCCACTCTTCCAACTGGGGAGGGCCTGCAAGGTGCCTATAATGTCTGACTTCTGAAAAAAAAAAAAAAATTTAAGTTGAAATTCTCTGTGAAATTCTTTCTTTTTGTTTTGTCCTGCTGCTTTTGTTTCTGCCTCATTAAAATAATTTTTTTTGAGACATTAAAAAAATAAAAATCAATGATTTTTTTTTTCTTTCTTTTCAACTGTAACTTTGCCTGAAATAAAAATTAATAAAAAGAAAGAACAGCAATTTCAACAAGAATTTCCTGACTAACTTGATAAAAGCCGTCAAATGAGACTTTATCAGTTTCATTGGAAGAAGAGGAGTTAAACAATTTTAAAAAGCTAAAATTAGAATTTACATCTCAGATTACATGTTGGCAGGAATTTCCAAATTAAAAAAATTCTTGCCAAGCATTAAAGGCAAGGATTCTAATGAATCTATGATTACTGAAGTTAAGCAACGTCAAGCCTAGTCAGTACCTAGATTGGTGAACATTTAGAAATACCAGGTGTTGTAAGCTTGGATGTGTGGGTGGTGTAGTGGATAAGAGCTCAGAATTAGAAATCAAAGAGCCAAGTTCCAATTCCAGTTGGGTTTATTATATTCACTTACATGCAAATACTCTTGGGAAAGGTACAAATCCACCTGTTCTCAACCCCAACACAAAACATTGATGCTGAAGGCTTGAATTCTCTGTTGTACTCACAATGTATTTCAAAAGGCTTTGGTGAAATACATTATATATATATATATATATATATATATATATAATATGGTAAAATAAATAGGAGATATATATAAATCTAACATGTTTCACTTTTATTAAAGTTTTGTCAGATTGTTTTCTCTCAATCTCTGACTAAGCTTTAATAAAAGTGAAAAAATGTTAGATTTATATATGTTTACTATTTGTTCTTTATTTTATCATCATGTCAGACGCCAATCCATATCTGCATTTGAACTCATATATATATATATATATATATATATAATCGAACAGTAAGGTCAATATCCAGCAGTAACAGTCTGTTTCATGCTTAAACACAATCTTCAGATCACTTTTATATCTACATTTACATATGCTCTATTCTTGATATTGAACATGTTAACCCATAAATATAGCATCCCTTAAAACTATATTTTTATCATATATATATATATCCTATCCAATAACTCGTATTATAACTCAATAAACTTGAAATCATTGACTCTGAACATCTATAGCATATCTACTGGACACCCTGAGGTGGTGTAATGGTTAGAAAGCTTGAACAATAATGATTGAGTAGTGAGTTTGATCCACACTGGGTGCCCCATAATTTCAGCCTTGTGCCACATTTAAGCTGTGCTTGGAAAATTACTATATAGTCTATCTACTGCCCAGCACACACAAAATGTAAACAAAGCATTTTCTAAAGAGTTAATGGATTTATTTTAATCCAAGATTTTTGTTATTTCAAATGGATTTTAGTGAATAGATACACACATACTCACTCACTCACACAAAATAAATATATATATATATATATATATATATATATATATATATATATATACACTGACAAACCAAATAGTACTTAGGTACTCATACTTAACATCTGACAATTGCTTAATTTGAAATGTGAGTTACAATTTGGATATGTATTCTGTTTGTTTTGCTTGTATTACTCCTCTGTCTTAGCTTAATTTCTAGAGGCATTGAGCACTTTAGGTTTTGATGTATGTAGACAAATATATTTTTGTTTTTGTCATTTCTTTCCCTTCTTTATCTGTTTTCTTCAGTTTTTTTTTGCTTTCATTTTCTTTTGCTGGGAAGGTTGTTCTTTGAGATTTTACCAATAGCTTCGTTTGACATACACACACACACACACACACACACACACATATATATATATATATATATATATATGGATATATATATATAAATTGTATATGCCCCAAATATTGCTGCAGGTTTGGTGCCCCTGCTATATATATATATATATATATATATATATATATGTGTGTGTGAAAAATATATAGAAAATAGGAAAGAACTCAAATTAGGTAAATAATCCAAAGTTCTTTAGTATTTTTGTTATTACTTTTAAACAATAGTGCTCGATATAAAAGTAGAGCATAAATATATTATTTATTTAAAATATGATTCCAACATGCTACATAAGAGTTCTCATGTTTCAAAACAAGAGCCGAAAACTTTAAGATTGATGTAGCGTGTTGAATCATATTTTTAAATAAATAATTATATATATATATATATATATATAGAAAAAGTTTCAAATTGAAAATTATAATGTTTTATTTTTATGAAAGTATTTATTTATTTATTTATATATATTTTGATATTTCAAATTGTCCTCAATTTTTCATCAGAAATAACTGTTTGTTACAAATAAATTAAAATTACTGTTTGTTAGCAAGAGCGTCCTTTCATGAGACGCGGACGTCCACGTGATATGGAACGTCACTGTTCGATATTCCTAACTTAAATCTAACTGTCATAAATATTTAAAACAATTTTTTACTATATCTAAAAAAAAAAAAAAAAAAATTGCTTAACTATTGAAATATTTATAAAGATTTAAAACACCTAAGTCCCTATTCAACCCTAGTTTGTGTATTTAATTTTAAAATCCAATATGTTTCTTTTTTTCTGCGTGTGAATGTGGAAGTAAAATCGGAATCTATTAATAAACATTTGCAGTTTTCTAATGTGTGTCCTGATATATATATGAGAGAGAGAGAGAGCATCTTGATAAAATCAAAATAAGAATCAGCAATATTATTGGTTCTGATCTGGCAGCTCGGTTTCAGTCACTCTCCCACCACCATAAAGTTGCTTCCCTGTGCCTTTTCTGTAAATACTTTCATGGTAATTGTTTGAATCAACTCTTTGCTATGATATCTAGACTTTTTGAATTTAAGCATAGTACTAGACTGGTAGCAAGGTTTCATCAATTTACAGTTGACCTTGCTAAATGTAGCTGTAAGTTTTATGCTAACAGTTTCTTTTCTCACACTTCTCACTTATGAAACTCTCTTTCGGCGTCATGCTTTCCAGTGAAGTTTAACAATGAAAAATTTTAATGTAATGTCAATCATAATCTATTATCCTCCTGATTACTCTTCTGTTTGTCTCACTTGTCAATAATGCTTCTGTTTTCTAATTCTTTCTCACCATTTAATCACTTGTGACTTTAATGCCTTGCTTGGGGTGTTTTTGATCAAAAAACCGATTAAGATTGTAATGATCAAGGAACCAATGTCTTGCTAGTCAGTTCCATAAACCAAAAATTTGTGGGAAGAATCTCCTCACCAATGGAATAAAAGTGTGTTTTACTATTATGTGTGTAGCATGGCGGGTCTTAGCCATTGAATACTGAATACTTTCCATGGATAACAATAGGGCAGCGAGAGACTTTTGATGTTTCATCTGTGAGAAAGGGGTGGTAGGATGGAAAATTATTTTGTCACCCACAAGGAGGAAGGTTTTTGGACTCTATTAGAAAGTGAAGACTAAGCAGCTCCTGCTCATCTATGGCAACAGCCTCCATTTTTGGCTTGATCTGGCTCTTGTAAAGACAGAGGATAGCATGAGGAGTCAGGTACTTACTGGAACGGTACAGAGAACCAACCATTTTTCCAGCATCTTTAGTGATGTATTGACTGAGTGTGAGAAAAATATACTATTAAGGAGAGAGGATAATAAAAGAACAAGAATTAAGAAGACAGAAAATAACGATTGACATTGCATTTTAATTTTTGTAGATCAAAGGCAATAAAGCCACTAAACAAAAGGGGTTATTGAGTGTTAGAGAATATGAGAAAAACTACTATTAGGATCAAGAATTAAGAAGACAAAAGATAATGATTGGCATTGCATTTAAATTTTTGAAGATCAAAGTTGACTGGAAAGCTAGAAGCCAGAAGAGAGTTCCACAAGCAAAAAGTGAAAGAGAAGAAACTGTTAGCATAGAACTTGCAGTTACATCTGGCCATTTCAACTATAAATTCATGAAACCTAGTTGCCAATCTAGTACTGCACTTAAATTCATTAAATTGTGGTACCAAATAGGAAATCTCACCAGAACAATTAACATGAAAATATTTATAGAAAAGGCAGAAGGAATCTATGTTATGGCAGTGGGTTAATGGTTGAAGCTGAGGTGCAAGGTCAGGACCAATGATAGTGCAGATTCTTCTTTGGATTTTATCAAGAATCTCTAAATATTTAGCAGGGGCACTAGACCAGATGTGGCAGAAATATTCTAATGATAGATGAATAGGAGATTTATAAAAGTGTAAGATTTTGATGAGAAATATTTTCTAGTTCAAGCAAACTTTCCTATCAGAAATTGTTTCAATGACTCAGCAATTGATACAATGTAAACTTTACACTTCATTTCAGTGGAAAACATTATGATATAACACTAAAGACAAAAACACTGATAATGGCTTATGAAAGCCAAAAGACATTCAACATTTCATATTTAAATTTGGACCAGAAAATCAAAAAAATCATTTGAAAATCATTTTTTTTTTTTTTTTTTAAACATTGTGCCCCAAGCAAGGCGTGAAGCAATTAGGATGCAGGGGGTTTGGAGCGAGAGCAGATAAGAGTGATAGGAGAAAGGAAGAGGAGAAGGATAGTGGGTAGATCAAGGTAATTGGAGATGTCGATTGACATTACATTTGAATAGTTGGAGATTATAGCTTCTGGAAACAGTAATTGGGGAGGGTGTTCCACTGGTGAGAGGTGCGAGGTATGAAGCTATTGGAGTTGAAAAAAAAAAAAAAAAACAAATAAAAAATCTATATCAAAGTAATTTGAAAGGTTTCTAAATGAATAACTTCCCAAATACACCCAGTATATCTATATAGGTATGTGTGTGTGTATTACAGGATGTATTACAATCCTTTGTCCGAAATTCTTAGAACTGGAAGACATTCAATTTTCAAATGTTTCTTTTTTTATTTTGGAATACAGCTATATCAAAAATTTATAGGTCATGTTTTTAATACTATTTTGATCATAGATGTGGGTTTTCAATTTTCAGGAAGTCTCAACTATAGAGTTCTAATGGCAGATATTGTTTGAGAAAAATTTATATGAAATTCTTGGGACCGGAAGTGCTTCGGTTTTCAGATTTTTTCTGATTTTGGAATATAGGCTATTTAATTTGGACATAGCATCTATAAATCTCGGTAGTTTGGCAATGGAACCCAAGCATATACACATTATCCCTTTACATTTCAAAACACAGCTTATACATATACGCTGATGAATTGTTGTTAATATTCAATGCATGTTTTGGACTATCCTCATCTTCATTGTTGTTTTTAACAAGAGACTTTCAGATGAATTGTTGTTAATATTCAATGAATGTTTTGACTATCCTCATCTTCATTGTTGTTTTTATCAAGAGACTTTCAGATGAATTGTTGTTAATATTCAATGAATGTTTTGACTATCCTCATCTTCATTGTTGTTTTTATCAAGAGACTTTCAGATGAATTGTTGTTAATATTCAATGAATGTTTTGGACTATCCTCATCTTCATTGTTGTTTTTATCAAGAGACTTTCAGATGAATTGTTGTTAATATTCAATGAATGTTTTGGACTATCCTCATCTTCATTGTTGTTTTTATCAAGAGATTTTCAGATGAATTGTTGTTAATATTCAATGAATGTTTTGGACTATCCTCATCTTCATTGTTGTTTTTGTCAAGAGACTTTCAGATGAATTGTTTTTAATATTCAATGAATGTTTTGGATTATCCTCATCTTCATTGTTGTTTTTGTCAGAGACTTTCAGATGAATTGTTGTTAATATTCAATGACTGTTTTGGACTATCCTCATCTTCATTGTTGTTTTTGTCAAGAGATTTTCAGATGAATTGTTAATATTCAATGAATGTTTTGGATTATCCTCATCTTCATTGTTGTTTTTGTCAAGAGACTTTCAGATGAATTGTTGTTAATATTCAATGAATGTTTTGGACTATCCTCATCTTCATTGTTGTTTTTGTCAAGAGACTTTCAGATGAATTGTTTTTAATATTCAATGAATGTTTTGGACTATCCTCATCTTCATTGTTGTTTTTATCAAGAGACTTTTAGATGAATTGTTGTTAATATTCAATGAATGTTTTGGATTATCCTCATCTTCATTGTTGTTTTTGTCAAGAGATTTTCAGATGAATTGTTAATATTCAATGAATGTTTTGGATTATCCTCATCTTCATTGTTGTTTTTGTCAGAGACTTTCAGATGAATTGTTGTTAATATTCAATGAATGTTTCAGATATGTGACCCATAATTTAATGGCTTAGTAACTGATCCATATTACTAATTACATAAAAAACCTAACACTGGTTTGTAAATAAATTGAAGGACACCTGCTTCAATAACTTTCCACTTTTATCTTTCCATATTAATATTTTTTTTGATTCTTAAACATTATTTTTAATACACCCAATTAAAATGCAGAAGCCACAAGAAATGTTTCTTATGTGTTATAATTTTTATCATATAAATGATTTTAAAAATATATCAATCTATTTTTCACGCTTCTAGAAAAATCTATAAAGTCTTAAAATTCATCATGTTAGTGTTTGAAAAATGTAATTTAATTGGTTAATGTTAAGAAATGGAGATCAGACAAAAATCTCATTTCTTCACAACAGAAATTTGAAATGTTCCTGTAGAGGAAAGTAAATTTCTCATTTCTAATATTTTAATGAACATATCCTAAAACTGCCAGAGTAAAATTCCTCTGTCAGTGATTCCCAAACAGTATGATGTGGTGTTATTTCAGAAATTCTTAGGAAAACAAATTGGAGGAGAGAGTTAGCAATAATAATGTTCTGACTTCAAATCTGCAGTTATCTCCCTTTAATCCTCAATCTGTTTTTTTTTTTAAATGTAATTTTTATCACATAAAATTTGATTAAGAGAGGGAGCAAATTTTAATTCTGAAAGTGCAACCCAGAGTGGGGAAAATATTTGGGAACCACTGTGCCAAGATATCAAATAATTCCAAATAATTTTTAGCTTCAAAAATTCTTTAAATAAAGAATGTCAAAAAGGTTAAAAGAAATAAAGAAATGTTAAATCAACATAATTCTTTTTTTTGATTATGGAGCTGAAGTATTTGCTCATCTCACAGAATTTGGATGAAGCATCGTAGAAAGGCAAAGTGAAATAATTCAAGAGAATTTTGGTAATTGCTCCAAGTCTATTTACATTATTAAGACCATTGTCCTCATCTATGTTGCTATGTTTATCACAATGTTTTGGCTGTTGTATGCTCCGGCCTTCTTCAGATGGTTGGAATGTTGAACTGAATCTTTTATTTCGCTCACTGCTAGTTCCACGTACCATGTCTAGTGGATATCTAGTTATCTCCTGTTAATTCCCCTCTGAAAGTTCTCCACTGCCTTAACCAGGTATTTACCTCACACTCTTCAGGTCCTGTCACTGGATGTAACTAACGACTTTATCCACTGTGTCATGTGTCCTCAAGGACAGTGGATAAAGGTGTTAGTTACATCTACTATATATATATATATATATATATATATATACATATATAGTAGGTAAGATTTCTCTCTCTCTCTCTATATATATATATATATATATATATATATATAGAAGGTAAAATATATATATATATATATATATATAGGCAAGATATAAATATATATATATATATATAAGATAGTATATATATATATATATATATAGTAAGTATATATATATATATATTTAGGTAAGATCTATATATATATATATATAGAGAGAGAGAGAGAGACAGTAGGTAAGATCTATATATATATATATTTAGTATATATAAGAAAATCTATATATATATATATATATATATAAAATATATAATATATATATATATATATATATATATATAGTAGGTAAAATCTATATATATATATATTATATAAGTATATATATATATATATATATATATAGAGAGAGAGAGAGAGACAGTAGGTATATATATATATATATCTATATATATATATAATAAAAAATCTATATATATATATATATATATATATAAGTAGGTAAAATCTATATATATATATATATATATATATATATATATAGTAAATATATATATATATATATATATATATATATATATATATATATATAAGATATATAGGTAATATATATATATATAGTAGGTAAGATCTATATATATATATATATAGTAGGAGACAGTAGGTAAGATCTATATATATATATATATATATATATATATATAGGTAGGTAATAGGTATATATATATATATATATATATATATAGTAGGTAAGATCTATATATATATATATATATATATATATATATAGGTAAGATCTATATATATATATATATATATATATAGTAGGTAAAAGATCTATATATATATATATATATATAGGTAAAATTCTGTATATATATGTATATATATAGTAGGTAAAATCTATATCATATTGATTAGTTGGTAAGATTTGCTATCTATCTATATATGCCCATATATATCTAGTTTGTATATAATAGTTATTAAGATCTTATATATATATATATATAATATAGTAAGTAATTTATATATATATATGGTGGAGAGAGACAGTAAGATCTAATAAAAAAAAATCATCATAGATTTATATAGTAGGTAAAATCTATATATATATATATATATATATATATATATATATATATAGGGTCTATATATATAATGCCCGTGTCTTATATATATATAGTAGGTAAGATCTATATATATTGTAAGCCCATTTTTATATATATAGATTTGTACAATGATCTTCTATATATATAGAGAGAGAGAGAGTAAGATTGTAGGTAATGAAATATTGTATATATTCAGAGAGACATGGCTATACGCATTTATAACTTTATATATATTATATATATAGCCGTGGATATGAGTTGTTTATACTGATAATCGCCATATATATTTATATATATGGCTTTATTATATATATATTATATATATATATATATATATCCTTTATATATATATATATATATTATATAGAATTTTTTTTTAATATAATATATAGTAGGTAACAAGGTTTGTAAATATATATAAGATATATAGGGGTTATACATGAGATATATAAGTAGGTAAATCTGATAAATATGTATATATATATCTAAGATATGTAAGGACAATATAAAAGAAAAATCAGAATTATAAATATATATATATATATATATATATATAGGAAAATCCCCTATATATATAAATATATATATATATAGTAGGTATCATATATATTAGAATGATCTATCTATCTAATAGGATATGGGGTTAGTAAATATATAAATATATATTAATATACTAAAATATATATTAGGTAAGATCTAAATATATATATATAAATTATATATATAGATGAATATTATATGAATAATATTATATATATAAATAAATATATAAGGTAAGATTGTATTTGCTTTGGCCCCAAGATTCTGTCCTGGTAATATTTGGATTGTTGTACATGTTTTTGTTTTTTGTCAAAATCAAGTTCATTATGGCTCCCAATCAAGTAAGGCTGATGGTGGTGCTTTGAAGAAAAGAAAAAACCATCATCATAGATTTGTACAATGCCCGGGTCCGGCCAGTCATAGGTTGCTGTGAAGAATTAGGAAGTGACATTGTCAGCCCATTTTTTCCCACTTCCATTTGTACAATGATCTTCTGCCTAAGGTGTTAATATGTAAGATTGTGGTTGAAATATTGTTGATTCATGTGACATGGCTATCGCATTTCAACTTTCTCTTCTTAGCCGTGGATATGAGTTGTTTTGCTGATAATCAAGCCAGGATATTTTAATTGGCTTATTGCTTACTTTCTATGGGTTGAAAGTCCTTTCTTATTGCTCGATTAGAATTTTTTTTTTAATCAATTCACCCGCAACAAGGTGATAAAGCCACTAAGATGCAAGGGGTTACTGAGAGTGAAGGAAACTGAGAAAACATTACTGATATTAGGAAATTAAAAAACATTAAAAAGTAATGAGTCAAGGAAGATATGAAAAAAAAAGGTATCAGAGAATGACACCAAGAGGATATGGGTTTAGTAAAATACAAATCAGATTAATATACTAAAAATATTACTAAATTATATAAATTAATACTAGATGAATATTACTGAATAATATTACTAAAAAACAAAAAAAAGATTGTACTGCTTCTGTCCTATAATATTTGGATTATACATGTTTTTGTTTTTTAAAATCAAGTTCACCACAAGCAAGGCAGTAAAGCCACTAAGACACAAGGGGTTACTGGGTGTGGAAGAATTAGGAAGAGAAACATTAATAATGAGTGGGAAGAGGAAAGAGTAATCAGGAGGAGAGTAGATAGCGATTGACATTGCATTTAAATATTTGAAGATTAAAGTTGGTTGGAAAGCATGGAGTCGGAAGGGAGTTACACAAGCAGGAAGTGTGAGAAAAGAAACTGTTAGCATAGAACTTATAGGTCAGCTCAATTGTAAATTGATGAGATCTTAATGCCAGTCTAGTCCTGTGCTTAATTTCATAAAATTTCGGTGCCATGGAGAAGAGTTCATTCGAACAGCAGCCATAAAAGTATTTATAGAAAATGTAGAGGGAGGTGGTGGGGAAAGCAGAGACACCAGATTGGGGGTAATAATATTGCTGATTCTTCTTTGGATTTTATCAAGGAGGTCGAGATATATAGCAGGAGCACTGGACCATATATGGCAGTGGGGACATGACTGAAGCCGAGACACCAGATTGATTCTTCTTTGGATTTTATCAAGGAGCTCTAGATTAATTCCAGAATCAGTAAAACATATGGCAGTAATATTTTAAGCATGCATGTATGGTAGACATAGATATGAAAGATAGACTATGGAGATTTGGGTTATTTTACTGGCACACCAACCCCATGGGTCATTTCATGCCAAATTGGGTAGTTTTAAATTCTTTTTTTTATTTTGTAACTATTTTGCAGAAAAATTCTTTTACAAGTCATTATTATATAAAGTGGAGATGTAATTCAGTTTCAATTGTATTTTGTAGCCAGGTGTTTATTCAGTTACCTTTTTATATTTTGGGGTAAGATTCTAGAGTGAAAAATTGTCTTGCACTACACAGGGAAACGATTTTCTTAGCAGTTGATATAGTTATTGTTGCCATGTCCTCCCTCTAAAAAGTCTATGTTGGACTCTTCCACATACTATAAGATTAGTAGGAGAGAGATGGCCTTCCAAGATTTTGTAACCAAGTAAATGGTTAAAGAAATAACAAAACAAGTGTTACATATATATCATATATTAAATGGTAAGTATAACAGAAGAGTATTACACGACTAGTGAGTGTGCGTCGATTGACCCAGTATTCAATCTATTCGACTATTCCCCCAAGGCCTTCTCTCCTACTAATCTTATAGTAGGCAGAAGAGTTCAACACAGACTCTTTAGAGGGAGGACACCTCAATAGTTATATATAAATGTAGTATAAATATTAGATGAAATGTAACAATCATTATGTGAGAAATGTTTTCCATGTTAAATGAAGAAATATCCAAATAAGAGAGTGGAGTAAAAATCCACAGTTCGTAGCATTTACTTTTTTGAAAAAGTGCTCAATACAAAGTAGAGCAAAATATTATTATAATATTTTTATTATAATAGATTATAATAAAAATATTTTAAATGTTCAAAAGCTTTCAGGTTTCAATACTATAGTTGTACTTCCTCAGGTGATAGTTGGTAATTGATGAAGAAGAAATACTGAAATGCCATTATGACTTGTTTGTGTTAATATCATTCAATGTGCTGCAAAATGCTGTTAAAAAAAAATGTCACCAGATTTTATATTGAATTGAGACATGCAATGTCTGAATAAAAGAAAAAAACCAAAACTTTTTGCTTTTTTCCCAAATATGTTAAGATTATAAAGAAAAAATAATCTTTAGTTTTGTGAATTTAACAGCTTTTTGCACGGAATTCAAAACTTGTTTAAATTTGATAAAGTGAATAAAATTTCTGACATTTGTCAGGCTGAAGTTTCAGCATTTTGTTTGCAAGTCTCAAAATTTTTACAACCTTTTGGGTTTGACAGAAAAAAAGATATTTTTTTTTGTTCACTTGCATCTTTTTCATCTTGTAAGGAATTGGTTTGGTTTGGTTTGGTTTACAGCATATCAACCTCAATGGGTTATTTCATACGGGTAAGGTTTTTATTGCTGGTAATATTTTTCTCCAATTTTCTTCAAACATGTATTGCTGGCAATAATTATTTACAAAAATTGTATTGCTGGTATTGAAACCTATTTTTACAATTTCATATAACTAGTTGCTCATAGGCTGGACCTGGGGACACCAGTAATTAAGAGGTTGTTCCATGCTCCTCAAAACCTGATCAAAGGCCTTGCTGTTGGACATGATTTATTGTCTTACCCAGGACATGTAAGGAATTTGATGGTGGATTATTTATAGATTAAAAAGAAAGCAATAATTGTCCTGGAGTGGCTGACAAGATAGAAAGAAAAATATCCCTGTTCTAAATGAGAAAATGAATTCACATTCATAGAATTTCTTTCATGTAAAACTCATCATTTATCATGATCGGTTCCAGGACTGGATGTTGTCGTAAGGTTGATGTACCAGTGTCAGAATCTATTTGAAGGATCTTTCAGTTCACACAGTGATATTTTCGGTGCATTTTTCTCCTCTTTCCATCATGTTCTTCTGCCTAAGGTGGTACCTTCTATGATGGCAGTCGAAAAATTATTGGCTCTTATGAGATACTCATACCATTTCACTTTCTAACTTTTGTTATGAGGTCTTCAAATGGTCTTGTTTCTTGTCTGTGTTTAGCATCATTTTTGATACTGTCTACATTTTGGCCTTTCTTATTCTGTTGATGTAAATATCTTCCAGCATTTAATGAGGATCATATGTATTAATAAATAACTGTTCAAAATGATTTTTCCTTTGCTCTTCCTGTGGATTTTTTGTGATGTCAACCTTCTTTCGGATCTTTATCACTCTATCCAGATACTGTCTTTTAGGAATTTCCTTCTGAATGGCTTGAGGAATTTTCTCCACACTGAAATTAAATTGATAACTGCTGTCTTTGTAACTCCTTTAGAAAATGGCTTTCCATTATTCAAAAAAAATCTTCCATAAGTAGAAATTTCTTTGTTAGGCAAGATATATTTCAGCTTCTGCTTTTTCTGCCAATTGGTGGGACTTTAGCAAAAATAATATACTTTTCGTTGTTCAGAGTTCCATCAATTTTTACCAACTTCCTGTTGCCATTGCTTTTGATGTGGACCCAAAACATTAAACCTGAGCCACCAGATTTTATGATCTTTGTTGCATACTTTTGGACTGTTTCTTGTACCAATTGATCTTTGGACATACTCTTGTGTTAGAATTTAGTCAGGCTTATGGCGATATGGCATTGAAACACCAGTTTCTGTACAATCACTGAAGTTAAGCAACATCAAGCTTTGTCAGTATCTATATAGGTGACCATTTGGGATTACCATTTGCTGTAAGATTGAATGTGTGGCTGATGTAATGGATAGTTGTTGTGGCCTGTTAGGGGCCAGAAAGAAAGACATGAAAAGAAGAAGGTAGGTTGAACAAGTGTATTGAAATAACGGAACATATATACAAATAAGAGTGTTATTTATCAGCAGATAGAAGTGTCTATCCAAACTTGTCATATTACACTGCATCCTGACTGCCTCTCTTAGGAAGTCTCGCAGGTTAGTATTTTTAAAGGAGGTAGAGTTCATTCTAATGTAGATAGGTCACCATAACAATAATGGCTCAGAATTACTGAGTACCAATTCCTGTTTGGTTTGTTATATGACAAGTTTTTTGGCTTTCACACTTGAGTTTTCAATTCTTTCTAAATATAGTTTGCTTATTGTTATGGTCAGGGCTTTATGCAGGCCAATCTTGTAACACTGTTATGTCTTCATCAATAGAAATTTCTTTGTTAGGCAAGATATATTGCAAGGGGATCCATCCTGTTGGAATATTTCAACTTCTGCTTTTTCTGCCAATTGGTGGGACTTTAGCAAAAATAATATACTTTTCATTGTTCAGGGTTCCATCAATTTTTACCAATTTCCTTTGCCATTGCTTTTGATGTGAACCCAAAACATTAAACCTGAACCACCAGATTTTATGATCTTTGTTGCATGCTTTTGGACTGTTTCTTGTACCAATTGATCTTTAGATATACACTCTTGCATTAAAATACAATATGGCTTACAATGACACACTAGTTCTTTTATGGTCACTGTTGGTGACCATACAAAAACCATATACTGTTCCAGGTGCTGAAAGTTTTGGTGTGCAGTTGTGTAATGGATAAAAGGTCGGAATTTGAAATCAGAGAGCTAAGTTCCAATTCCAGTCAGGTTCATTAGATTCACTTATGCACAAATTGAAAAACTTATGAATCTGCCTCTTGTCACCTCCCCAACTATGGGTTAATTAGTATGACATGTATCAGTAAAAATCCTTATCTCCAAAAACAACTCTCATAATCTAAAAATATCTTCTGGCTTTAAATAACCTGCAAAGGGTTGATAAGCTGTTAAAAACAAATCAATCAATTAGAATTCAGTTCTATTTTTATTTCATCTGAAAACTAAAGTCATATTCTTAAATAGTCTCATCAGATCAAGATTTTCATATCTAAACTGTCAGCTGTATAAAACCAGCTCCTAAGATCAGTAGTGAAAAAAGGCTATGAACAAATGAAGCCTGAGGATCTTGGTAAAAGTCATTTTTCTTTGAATCTTCTAGACTGGGGATAGAGAATACCAAACAAAGAACTTATAGCGAAGAAAATGGTGACTTACCTTGTTAAACAGAGCGACGGTATCATACGACGGAAAAGAAAATTACTTACCAAAAAAATGGGGACGTATGACATACTGAAGACAGAATATTTGAATTAAAAACAAGTCCATTCCAGTTGTCGACGAATTAAAAAAATGTTCGGCCGATATAAGCAGTTGGTGTTCTCGAATCAGGAGGGAAAAATTGATGTATTTTGGCTACCGCATTCGTTGGAGAGTGAGTTATTTTTCTGACTTACTTAAAATAGACAAAACTTGTCTATATTATTTAATGAAACAAGTATGAATGAAAAATTACTGCCTAAATATACACAATATATATATATATATATATATATATTGTATTTGGGCAGCAATTGCTCTTTTATACAGGTTTCATTAAAGTTAACTGACAAGGCACTGTGTTTGAGCTTTTTATTTATTGGACATAAGGTGTGTAAAAACAGTCCCAATGTTTTGTATGTCTAAGCACTTTCAGATATTCTGTTAGCCATTACCAAATTTATTTTGTTAATGGCTGAAAGAATAGCCAAAACACAAGAAAAATTAAATAAAAAGTTTAATCACAGGCAGTTGTTTTTAATGTAACCTTGCTAAAAAAAATTGTTTTTGTTTAGACAAACCTATTAAACTCATGATAATTACAGTGACAGAGATTGAATTTAAAGAAAATTTAAAAATAGCAATTAATAATTTTAATAAGATAAACTCCTTTTATTATTGTTTTTTATGGTTTATCAACCTTTTGTTGGTTATTTAAAGTCAGAAAATATTTTTAGATTGTAAGAATGTTTTGGAAATAATGATTTACTGATACTAATTAACCCATAGCTGGGGGGAGAATGGGTGAATTCATACTTTATCCCAAGGATATTTATATATAAGTGAATATAGTAAATGTAACTGGAATTGGAAATCATCTCTATGAC
The DNA here is from genome assembly GCA_903632075.3 of Acanthosepion pharaonis. Classification (NCBI taxonomy): domain Eukaryota; kingdom Metazoa; phylum Mollusca; class Cephalopoda; order Sepiida; family Sepiidae; genus Acanthosepion; species Acanthosepion pharaonis. The sequence continues at coordinate 498,451 of CAHIKZ030004932.1, read as the reverse complement.
TTCTAATTCCAAGCCATTATCCATTACATCACCTACACATCTAAGATTGTAGAACTTGGTAAATTCCCCAAGTGATTACCCAATTAAGGTCAATAGGTTCAACTTCAGTCAATATGAGAACTGGTGTGTTACAATATGATTTGGTCATAAGTCTTTTATTAAATTGTAAATAGCTCCACCTTTGATGATGAATATTCAAACAATGTTACTTACAATTAAGATCTGAGAAAATAAAATGTTGAAGTGATTTTACTAATGCCACCAGATGAATTAAAAAGAACATAATTCTTTATGTGTTGAGAAAATAAAGATTTTACAATGCCTCATCTGTGAACCAAAACAATTAACAACTAAATAGAGACAATGTTGAAGGTGATATGGCAATAAAGATGAGGACCAACAAAATAAACACCTCATCAAAACATATGTTGAAGGTGAATATGGTAATAAAGATGAGGACATCAACAACCTTGTTGAATCCATTGAGGACAACAGTCCAAACTTAAAGAAATCTAAATATATTTTTGAAGGGGTGAATATCTAAAATGAGGACAAACAACAATGTGTAAAAATAACAATTCCTCATCTTGAAAAATAGTCATAATACCTTGTCTCAGAAAAGTAAACATATCCTAAAGAAGGCCAGAGTGTACAATAGTGAAAATGTTGCGAATATGACAAAAAAAATGAGGTCAACAGTCAAATAATGTAAATAGTATAAATAGAAACAATACCTCATCTGAGAAATAGAGACAAATGTTGAAGGTGAATATGGCAATAAAGATGAGGACAACAGTCCAAACAATGTAAATAGTGTAAATAGTTACAATGCCTCATCTGAGAAATAGAGACAGATGTTGAAGGTGAATATGGCAATAAAGATGAGGACAACAGTCCAAACAATGTAAATAGTGTAAATAGTTACAATGCCTCATCTGAGAAATAGAGACAAATGTTGAAGGTGAATCAACAGTGGTGTAAATAGTTACAATAAAGATGAGGACAACAGTCCAAACAATGTAAATAGTGTAAATAGTTACAATGCCTCATCTGAGAAATAGAGACAGATGTTGAAGGTGAATATGGCAATAAAAGATGAGGACAACAGTCCAAACAAATAGTTACAATACCTCATCTGAGAAATAGAGACAAGATGTTGTAAATAGTGAGGACAACAGACTAAACAATGTAAATAGTTACAATACCTCATCTGAGAAATAGAGACAGATGTTGAAGGTGAATATGGCAATAAAGATGAGGACAACAGTCCAAACAAATGTAAATAGTGTAAATAGTTACAATACCAACATCTGAGAAATAGTAGAGACAGATGATTGATGGTGAATATGGCAATAAAAATGAGGACAACAGTCCAAACAATGTAAATAGTGTAAATAGTTACAATACCTCATCTGAGAAATAGAGAGAGATGTTGAAGTTGAATATGGCAATAAAGATGAGGACAACAGTCCAAACAATGTAAATAGTGTAAATAGTTACAATACCTCATCTGAGAAATAGAGACAGATGTTGATGGTGAATATGGCAATAAAGATGAGGACAACAGTCCAAACAATGTAAATAGTGTAAATAGTTACAATACCTCATCTGAGAAATAGAGAGAGATGTTGAAGTTGAATATGGCAATTGAATATGGAAATAAAGATGAGGACAACAGTCCAAAATGCCTCATCTGATGATAAATAGTGTAAATAGTTACAATACCTCATCTGAGAAATAGAGACAGATGTTGATGGTGAATATGGCAATAAAGATGAGGACAACAGTCCAAACAATGTAAATAGTTACAATACCTCATCTGAGAAATAGAGAGAGATGTTGAAGTTGAATATGGCAATAAAGATGAGGACAACAGTCCAAACAATGTAAATAGTGTAAATAGTTACAATACCTCATCTGAGAAATAGAGAGAGATGTTGAAGTTGAATATGGCAATAAAGATGAGGACAACAGTCCAAACAATGTAAATAGTGTAAATAGTTACAATACCTCATCTTAGAAATAGAGACAAAAGTTGAAGGTGAATATGGCAATGAAGATGAGGACAACAGTCTAAACAATGTAAATAGTTACAATACCTCATCTTAGAAATAGAGTGAGTGTTGAAATATGTGTAATAAAGATGTTGAAATAGTTTTACAAAGTTTGATTTTTTTTTTTTTTTACTTTGTGTTAGTCACATGGAGTGTTTTGTTATCTCAAAATTTTTAAAGTTCTCCTAATTACTAATTGGCAACTTGTTTCTTTTACTCCCTCCCACTACTGTCCTGACTCAGTGAGAGTGTAGTGCAGTTGTAGTGGGAGGCAGACGCCAGGGGACTATCCATTTTTGGGAATCCAAGGTGACTAAATCAGTGTTAAAAAAATGTCTGATTTTGATCTTCCTTTTGCTCCAAAGGAAATTCTGAATACAAATGACTTTTGTTGGTATTTTTTTGTTGCCAATATTTTGTACCCATTTCTTTCTTGGTTGCTGGTGATCCACTTTTATTAGAATGTAGAACAAGGCAAGCATTTAAATGTTCTATTTTTCAAAATAACAAAAAATACGACCTTTCAAATATATTTTTTTTGTAATTTTTTCATACACATTTTGCATTTTGTTTTTTATGAATAAATTCTTATATTAGCTTGTTTGGAAAATAATGTCTGAATTATGAATAAACCTTTGAATTGTGTTCTAATATACAGGGTGTGATGGTTAAATTGCCGCCATTTTAAATTTTGCACATACACATTGTTAGGGTGAGTTCAGCACCATCTGTGAGAGAAAAACAAACACCATGACACAATTCATTCCACCAGAAATTTGGAAATGGCATATTGTACTCCTGAACATTCACACCGGAAGCTCCAATACAAACATTTTAGAGTGTCTGAGCATCAATCTGAAAACAATGCAGATAATTTGGAAAGAGTTGGATGAGGCTAATGGTGATTATGAATACAGCTCGGAAAACTTACTCTGATCTTTCTGATAAGAAAGGAACTCTCAAATTTGTTGGTGAGGGCCTCAGTCTCAACACAGAGGCCTACATCAAATGACTTGAAGAGGTAATGCTGCCCTGGGTCAATTGGGTGGCTGCTCAAAGTCCCTATGTCTGACAACAGGACTCTGCACCATGGTATACAAGCAGTAGAACCCAGTCATGACTGGCAGACAATTTCTGCAATCACATCACCCCTTACATCTGGCCACCTAACTCCCCAGACTGTAACCCCCTTGATTATTATGTGTGGGGTGCAGTTGAGCAAGAGTCAAAACAAAACTCCTTGTAGCACCAAAGATGAACTGAAAGCAAAGATTATGGCAGCATTCAACAACTTAAACAAGGAGACCATCCAGAAGAGTTGCAAGAGATTCCAAAGTTGTCTAGAGGCCATGGCTGAAGCCAATGGCGATTTTATTGAATAAGTTTACTCTTTAGTATTTCAAGATATTTTTTGTGTAATTTTGGTAATTATATTAAAATGAAATGTCAGTGTTATTTTTATTTTTGCATAATTTAAAGGACAATTTATCCATCGCACTCTGTAAAGACTGAATTTTAGAATAAATCTCTTAATTATGTTCTACTAAATTATTATAATAGTTACAGAAAAATATATTACTCATTCCCAATGATTAAAGTTTTTTCTTTGTTAATTTTATATCAATCTCTTTCAGAATTTATCTTAAAACATTATATATGCCCTCATCTTGAACATGAAAAAAGAAAAGACATTCTGTTGCAAAGAAGATGCAGAAATCACATTCAAAGATTTCTTAGCATCCAACCCTTTAGAGTTTTATTTTAAAAGCATCAATAAGCTTATAGCTTGATGACAAAAATCTATAAATGATTAGGGTCCTTATTTTGACTGATTTAAACTATGTTTAAATGTATGGATTCAAGAATAAAAATTGATTCTAACATCAGACATTATTTTCCAAAAACCCTAATATTCTGTCGCCATTCATTTTTACATTTTTATTGTCCATGGATGGCCCCAAATGATTCATCTTTCTTCTGTTGCATTTCTTATTTTGTTGGGATTGTGCAGAGGACATTTGCTGAAAGAAAACACTATTCTTAAGTACCTTTTGTAATTGAATTTGACCTGTTGTCAGATAATCTAATGGATTATGGGATTGATGATGATTATTTGGGATCAAAGTGGGAATGATGATGATTATTGGGGTGGGGAAGAGGGCATGGATGAAGCAATTTTCAGAAATAAATTTCTCAAATCAAATTATTTCAGTTGTTTTGTGTTTCTTTTCTTTTCTTTGAACAGCCAAGAAGAATCGCAAAAAATCGAAGAGGAGTTACTCACCGAATACGCATTCAGTCTCGAACAAATTTTAGAGCTTGAAGGCTACAGCTGTGCCGTTGCCATTGCACAGGTTTGACATTTTTTCTTTCTTTTTACTTATTTCATTTTCATAGTTAAGCAAAAGTCATATTTCAATGTTTATTTGCATCATCATCAGAACATAGACAACAAAGAAAGCCATTTGTGTTCTCAATTTCAATGCAAAGAGATGATAACAAAATACAACTCAAGCCTGAATCTATAAATGTTAATATCTCAAGTGACCTCAGAAATATAAAATTGCTCTTTTGGAAATTACTGACAGATTAATGATTGAATTGGATTGGATTACTGATTTCAAGATTAGTGAGGGCCAATATATATATATATATATATATACTAATGAGAAGAAGAAACAAAGTAAAACTCCACTGTTCATAGTATTTACTTTTTATGTACGCATATATATGTATGTGTATATATGCATGTGTATGCAGATGAAAATGTCTATGTGTGGATATGTGAATATATTTTTATATGTGTGTACATGTATGTATGTGTATATGTGGGTACATGCCTATGTGTATATACATGTATATGTTATTGTGTGTATTCGCATGTGTTTTTGAACAAAGAAATATAGGTCCTTGCTGGATTAGATAATCGTTATATTTATCTTCATATATTTATATTTGATTTGTAACCTGTAGTCCACACACACACACACACACACAGATGTAATAATCCATTGGTAAATAATCCAAATGAATCCTAATAATATAAAATATTAAAACTGATCCGCAAAGAGAGCTCAATGTATTTATTATAACAGAGCATATAAATTACGTGACAGAGTAATCCAAAATTACCTCATTCAAATAGCTATTTCAACCCACAAAAGACTTCCTTGTAGACCTTGTCAATTCAGAGATACAAAGCTTCATATCTCTGAGTTGACAAGGCTTACAAGGAAGTCTTGTGAGTTGAAATAGGTATTCAAATGAGGTAACTTTGGATTTTTATTCTATTTAATATATATACATTGAATAAATTACAGGCATTATATTTGCTAATTTTTAATAAAATCCATTCATACTCAGGAATAACCTTCCATGTATTGATGTTAAAGGATGAGAGAAATGTGCTATTGCTGTTTAAATTTTTTTTATTTTCATTTCCCAAGTACCTTTGATCTTTATCCAAGATCATCTTCAGGGGTGCAAGTGGTACAAAACTATATGTTGTTCATTAGTTTCAGTATTTATATAAAGATGTGCGTTGTTTTCCATTACCGTAATTTTTCATTATGCTTTTAAATGCAAAACGGTTGACAATGTGCTGAGCATTCATTAGAATGTGAAAAAAAATTATCCATTATGGAAGTTTTTCTCTTTAGGTTATAATGTCATAGTCATGTGCGCATTAAAGCCTGAAAAAAAAACTGTTCCTTTACAGACATTTTAGAACATTATTAGAGCAGTATTCATAGTTGATTCTGTTCAGTGTCAGCTTTAATTTTTTAATATAAATTGTTTCTAGTATCTGTAATCTGAATTTGTTGTTTTCATGGTGTAGGATAGTTGTGTTGTCAATTAGTAATTTTTTATATTGTGAATGTGGACAGGAATGTTGTCGATGTTTTGCAATGGATGAATGGTCAGTCATGTGGAGTGTAAGTCTTCTTGTTTGTGTATTTGTCATATACCCAACATATATATTTGATTCTTTTTGTCAGAGATACATTCACCCAAGGAACATTTAAATTGGTATATGATGTTGGTTTTATGTAATACATTGGTTAGTGGGGAGGAGTTATTGCAAATAATTAAATTGGTTGTATTATTTTTTTTATAATATATGATTAATTTTATTTTTTTTCATTAGAATCCTTCAAAGATATGTTAGTATAAATGAGATTCTTTATCATTTGTTCATCCTGTTTGTAGTTAGCATGCATCTGATTATAATATAGTAGCCTTTGAGAAAGTACTAGATTCTATTTGACGTGTATTGAGGATTTTTTATATATCGTCTTATTTGTTCATCTACAATGTCATTAGGGAAGTCATTATTAATGAGAGTCTGCTTAATATTTTTTAGTTCTGTGTAGAAAATCTTTTTTGTCGAGGAATTAATTTGTACTCGTTAATTAAATTCTGTTTAAGTGCCATTTTGTAGTAATCTGGACATTCACTCTTATAGTTGAGAGTGCAAGATTTTTTGCTGGTTGTTTTTTTTTTTATATGGAGACATAGTAAATGTGTTGTTATTTGTGTCTATTAAAATGTCAAGGAAAAAAATTTTGTTATCTTTGTTAAGTTTGTATGTGAACTTGAGGATAGAGTTTTTTAAAAGATTTTTGAGTTCCATTATTTCTTCTATGTTTTTAACTAAATTAAGGATATGATCTACATAGGTACATGGAGGGTTTCTTGGTGTTACTAAATATATTATTTTCTAGGTTGGCCATGTAGAAGTTACATGAAGGTTGGATCCAAACCTGTACTACTGAAGTCCCATTTTATGATCACAGAAATAACGTCTATGTGCAACATGATGATGTTTCACTGGGTTCAGTTTTGGGTCATTCATTTCTCTAACACCACATAAACAAACAAAGAATAAATAATACTTCTGTGGCGGACTTCACGACATTAATTTAACTTTAGAAACATGGCTGATGCAGAAAAGGATAAACCAAAGACATTGTTACACATAAAATATGTATTTAACAAGATGTACAATAACAATGATGTGAAAGAAAGCATGCATCTAAGTAAGAAAAGGATGCAATAGACAAGAGTTGTCTCTCTTTAACTGTTATTTTAGTATTTCAAAGTTCACTGGAATAATGTTCATGAGAGTCTCTTGTAATGACTGTTCTTAAAAGATTTGCTGTGTTAGAAAAGATTATGTGAGTGGAGATACAAGGTATGTTCAGCATGTGAGTGGTGTGTGTGAGTGAGAAGGTTGGCGCATGGTTTCAACTGTCGTAGACTTGTTTGGCAGCTGAATTCCCACTAATTAGCTAAGAAAAATTCTTGCTTAAACAAGTGACTATAGGCTCCAGATCACTGTGCGGGAAGAATTATTTCTTCACGTGCAGACGATCTTATTGGTTGGCATTGACCAATCAGCAAGCGAGCTTTGGGGAGACTTAAGAAAGCCTCTGTGATCCATTTCTCCCAAAAGTGTACAAAATTGACTACATGAAAATAGAGCGATTACAAAATTGTCGCATTACTGCGATTTGTAAATTGTCTATAATAACGTAGTGGTGATTAATTAACCAATGAATGCTTGGCGTTGTATGTGATTCGTATTTTTGTATGTATGCCTGTATGTATGTTCGTGCATGATAGACTTGTTTGTTTTGTTCTTTTCATGTTTTTCTGTTTCTCATTTTTACAAGTATTTTTGTATTTATAAATATAAAGGGATTTATAATTATTTACACAGAGTTAGAACTCCATACAAGATCTTAAAAAAGGTTTAGCTTTATTTTTATACTCTTGGGGTATTGTTCATCAAAAGACCAATTGTATATAAAATGTTAGGGGGTTTATAATTATTTACACAGTGTTATAATTTCCTTATAAATTTGTCCCTTTCCAAATAGTGGTTCTCAACTGGGGGTCCATGTAACATTTTTGGGGTTCACAGGCGGCCTTTTTAAAATGGTTTATTATGAGTTATTTTACTAGTGTACATAAACATTCCATAGAATTTAATTGTTAAATTTATTTTCATTAAATTAGTATAATTTCTATAATACAATTCCTAAACTTATCTATTATAAAAAAATAAAATAAGCTTTTTTTTTTTTTCATCGAATGGTTATAGGGTCCAACAAAAAAAGCTTAAGAAGAGTAAAAAGTGGCCCATGGATAAAAAAAAAGGTGGGGGGGTGAGAACAACTGCTTTAAAACAAATTTTTGGAAGAAACAAATTTTGTGATAATGTCATAAGTCTGTGTGTCCCATTATCTGTATTTTTAATTTAATTCAACAAACTAATTATTAAATATTTTCTTATTAATTTCCACTTTTTTTTCCAGGAAAATCTTCAGTTCATTTTTTTTCTTTTAGGTAAATATAAAAAGTGTAAATTATAATAAAAGGGAGATAACTCTATTTTTTCTTAAAACAATACAAATCTTTATTCTCAGCATTTATCTTTCAATTGCTCCTCAAGTGGAACATATTTTAAGACATTTTTTTTTTATATATCAGACGAGAATGAATTGTATTTTCACACTATGTGTCGGCACAGATTGTATTTTAGTCTTTTCTGTATATTATCACCAATAAAGCAAATCAAAATTAATACTCGTCTGCCATGAAAAAAATATCTAAAGTTCCTCTTGTTGCAACAATGGATATTAAGCAAAAGGAATGAAAAAGACATTCCTTTTGTAGCCATTCATAGTAATTGATTTTGATGTATCACGATTCTCAAATGGAGGTCATTTAAGGGTTAAATTACAATTCTAGTCAGAGATAAAAAAAAAAAAAAATTATTAATATTTTATTTTCACAAAGCCAGAAATTTCTTTTAAGCTCTGTTGTAAAACCATCTTCATAGATTGTAAAAAAAGGTGAATTTAGCAAAAAAAAAAAAAAAAAAATCCTACAAGCAAGTTACATAATTTAATTATCAGGTGACATAAAGATAACACCCTACAGAGACTATTACTTGAAAGAAGTCGAATATGATTTGCAAGAACAAAACTAGGAACAAAGGGGTGGAAAATAAATGGACAAAGGACTATATAAAATTTTACCATTTTCAGGGTTTTTAGTTTAATATTATCTTTTGGGAAGATTTATTTACTTGACTTATATTATGAACATGCATTTCAAAAAAACTGTTTTACAAAAATCAAAATAAATTTTTCATTTCCTTACAAATGAGTCTTTTCCTTTGTAACAAAAATAAACTTCATGAAATACATTCGATGAATATTAAAAAATTCTTTTGTACATTATGAATTGGGTTTCATATTTTCCTCCCCTAAGGATGGGCTACATCAAGAAATGGTAAAGCATTCAGATTGTTATAATTGGTCATTTTTTTTTTGTTTTTTTTTTAAAAATCATTTTTTAAAACCTTCTCTCACTCAAATTTTGGATCTTTTCTGTTGATTCACCAGTAAATAAAAAGAATTTGCTAAAATTCACACCAGATTCACCCAGAGCAAAGCTCTTCCATTGCACTCTCATCACTACCGACCCTCAAAGGATCAAGAAGTCCATCCCCTCTCCTCTCAGCATCTTGTTTGTTATAAGACAAAGAGACTTTCTTCCTCTATTACATACAACCTTAAAACACATAAAATAAACACAGAAATAAGTAAAAATATGTGATTTTAATTTACAATTTAACATGCTTTTAGTGTTATTTCTTTGTATGTTTTTATTCATGTGAAAACAATGGTATGGTGTGAATGACCCCCACACTACTAGATTGTTGGCAAGGTCTCATCATTTTACAGTTGAAATTGCTAAATGTAATTGTGTTGTAACCTAGGGACTATTACTGAATAGAATAATCAAATGAAGGTTGGTAATGAATGATAATACTTAGGACAAGAACAACACATATAAGATTCGCCAGTGGCACATAGAAGTAGTAGTCAACTGCTAGAAGGGAGTCAAGTGAATTCCATAATGAATCTCCAACTGCAGACCAACATACAGTATTTACTACTGTATTTATGGGAACAGGGGCATACCCATTATCGTCCATAGGTATGCTACAACAGCACTCCAGTTGGGTTGACCTTTGTGATCATCCCAAATGTGCACAATTTCTAAGTGTTAGGCCTATGTTCAGGCTCACCCTGATAAAAAAAAAAAAAAAGCCAGAAACAGGTTTTTCTTCTTTTCCGCATTATAAAAATTCCTTGTAAGTACCTTGACTATCATCTGCACTTACAAATTGCAAAGAACTCCCTGATTTTTGGTAATTTTTCTTTCTGAGGGTTTAAAGTTGTTGTGAGGCAAGTTAAACAAATTTTAAATTTATAATTTCAAAAGATTGTTTTGTATTAAATTTTTTTTTCAATAATTTGGAATTATAAATTTAAAATCAAAGTTTGTTTTTTATTAAATTTTTTTTCAAACTTTGATTTTAAATTTATAATTTCTTGGGGTCAGTTAATATTTGTGATAAGTAACTTTACATTATTTAGGGTTAGTTCACAGAAAAGATCCCCAGATTTCCTTCTTCAAGTTTTTATTGGTTCTTATCTGTCAACTCAGCTTCAGGCATTTTGCTATCGTCATAAAGTTGCCTCCCTGTGCCTTTTTTATAAATACTTTCATGGTTATTGTTTGAATGAGCTTTTTGCTATGGTACCTAAACTTGTTGAATTCAAGCACAGTACGAGACTCAAGATCTCATCAATTTACAGTCAAGCTGACGCAATTATAAATTCTATGCTAACAGTTTCTTTTCTCACTTGTGAAACTCTTCTGGCTTTATGCTTTCAGTCAACTTTAATATTAAAAAATTTAAATGCAATGTCAAACACTATCTACTGTTCTCCTCATTAATCTTTCCTTTTATTAATATTTCTGTTCCTACTTCTTCCACACCCAGTAAACCCCTTGTGTCTTAGTGGCTTTACTGCCTTGCTTGTGGAACTCCCTTCCGGGTCTATGCTTTCCATCCAACTTTAATCTTCAAATATTTATATGCAATGTCAATCGCTATCTACTGTCCTCCTGATTACTCTTTCCTCTTCCCACTTATAATTAATGTTTCTGTTCCTAATTCTTCCACACCCAGTAACCCCTTGTGTCTTAGTGGCTTTACTGCCTTGCTTGTGGAACTCCCTTCCAGGTCTATGCTTTCCATCCAACTTTAATCTTCAAATATTTAAATGCAATGTCAATCGCTATCTACTGTCCTCCTGATTACTCTTTCCTCTTCCCGCTCATTATTAATGTTTCTGTTCCTAATTCTTCCACACCCAGTAACCCCTTGTGTCTTAGTGGCTTTACTGCTTTGCAAGGGGTGATACCAATTAAGAAAAGAAAAAAAAAATTGTAGATGGAAAAATTTCCTTTTAAACTTGTTAAATTTTTGTTCCTTGTTGTTTCCTGTAATTTTATTTCTTTTTTTTTGTAAAAAGTGGGGAGAAATGAAAATTCTTAATACAAGGGAGATAACTTTATTACCTGATTCCAAAAGTGAATTTTAAATTATCTGTAGACATACATCTTTCATTCTCAAACAAGTGACTGAACCTGAACTGAAAAGTTCTCATTTCTGAGCCACTTCCCAAAATCTAACCAATCATTGAAAACAATAACCATGAAAGTATTTATAGAAAAGGCACAGGGAGGCAACTTTATGACAATGACAAAATGACTGAAACTGAAACTGAGCTACCAGATAAGAACCAATAAAAACTTGAAGAAAATCTGGGGATCTTTCCTGTTATTAACTGACCCCAAGAAATTATAAATTTAAAATCAAAGTTTGAAAAAAATTTAATAAAATTAAATAATACATACCTTAGTTGGGATATGAACTTTTCAGCACCCTTTCCTAACATAATGATCGCATAATTGAGAATACTGACTCATGAAATAATCCTTCCACATTAAAAACGTGGCTCAGGCAGGCTTTGGGTTTTGTAGAGTCCCCCCACCAGACTCAAATGCTATTTACAGGATTTATTTAGGATGAAGAAAACACAAAAATTGAACCTTGCTTGACAATTTCATTTTTCCACTCTTAACCATTATGTCACCACTGCACCTCCAACAACTTCAAATCTTAAAACTTAATTTGGTTGTGAAACATTGGGGTATGACAAGATCAAAAAATAATAATCAATAGCAATCACATTTCAGCCAAAACAATCGACACCTGATGATAACCTCAGAAATGAAATACTAAATTATGAAAAGCAGTATGAATCTACCATGATAATGAAATGTTCAAACAATCTAATATTGAATATAAAAGACTCAAAAAAAAAAAATCCAACACTAATGTCCTTTGGAATGGTGGTGTAGTGGATATAAGAGCTTCTTGCCGTCATCTAGTGGTCAGGTATTCAATTTCCAGATCAGGTAAATATAATAATCAACAAGTATTCCATATCAGCCACAACAATGAAAACCTGATGATGAGAGAGAGTACTTGGTTGAAACATTGTGTTTATAATAACAAATATATCAAACCAATATGAGAACAATAGTTCAAAATAATAAAAATGTACTTTTAAAACTAATTTTATATATATATATATATATATATATATATATAACTAAAGAGCCAGGCAAACCTTAGTGTATGGAGCACTTTGCTTAGTTATTTTTTTACTTTACTCATGTCGGGTTTTTTTTTTTTTTGGACTCTGAGATTCGATTCTAGTCAATTGTTTTCGTCTGAATTACAAATTCTTAGTTCTTTTTTTTATTCCTTATTTTTCCTTCGGTATTGGTTTGCTCATTTACAAGCCAAAACACCTAAGGTTTTTCTGGACGAGTATACTTACTTATATTTATATGATTATTATATATGTGTGTGTTCATATGTGAAAATAAGAAAGAACTTGTTAGGTAAATAATCCAAAGTTCTTTAGTATTTTTGTTATTATTTTTAAAAACAACAGTGCTCAATACAAAAGTAGAGCCTAAATATAATTATTTATTTAAAAATATGTTTCCTTCACTACATAAGAGTTCTCATGTTTCAAAAATGAGCTAAAAACTTCAATATAATTATTAGAATTAAATTGAATTAAAGTACCAAGCTTTGTTTCATCTTCAAGCAAAATATTTGGAATATGGGTTTAAATGTCATCTTCCGTTTTAATTTAGACACCAACCAACCTTACTTTGACCTCTTTTTGAAAGTAACTGATATGTTGATACAAATTATTAACCCTTATGCCACTTATTTAAACAATTATTTTAATAATGAATATGCTCATAAAGACACGTAAATTTCAAGATTATTTATTCCATCAATGTTGGATATATATATAATATATATAAATTAATATCAAACACTTAAAATACCATAGGTAATAATCTTTATTTCATGAGCCTAAGCCTGACAAGCATGACCTTCAGAGTCACCACTAATATATATATATATATATATATATATATCCTTGAAGCACATCTTAATGTAAACAAATGACATGACATATGAAATGGACTAAATCCGACAATTATTTTAATACACATAGCCTATATGACGGTTCCTTGTAGGATACAGGTTTGATTCCTGTTGGAGGACACATTTTCTATGGAATTTCTTGAACATTCAGGCTGGTAAATGATGTTTAATACTGTTTATTATAAACAGAGCATTCACTTAAATATTTGTATCTATAAAAATAACATATAAAAAGAAAAATAAATATTTTGTGTGTGTGTGTATATATATATATATATATATATATATATATACACACACAAGTAAAAGTTTTGTCACTTAACTGAGTGATGTTACCTTCGGCATCCCAAATCCAGAGTTTTCTAGATGTTCTCTTCAGGAATTACTCCATCCACTCTTCAGGAGGTATGAACAATTGATTGCTGTGATTATTTGTCCTTTTCGTTTTTTTTTTTTTTTCTTTTGCTAACTCCTTAAACAAATCTTGTTTCTCTCAATTGCTACCATTTTGAATTCTGGTATATATATATATATATATATATATATATATATATATATAATATCACCCAATGTCAAAAACTATACTAAGAAAAATGCTGTTGTGCGGATCTATTACGCACATACATACATGCAAAAATACAAATCACATACAATGCCAAGCATTCATTGGTTAATAAATCACCACTACGTTATTATAGACAATTTACAAATCGCAATAATGCAACAATTTTGTAATCGCTCTATTTTTAAGTAGTCAGTTTTGTGCACTTTTGGGAGAAATGGATCACAGAAGCTTTCTTAAATCTCCCCAAAGGTCACTCGCTGATTGATTGATGCCAACCAATCAGATCACCTGCATGTGGGAATAATTCTTCCTGTGCAGCAATGTGGAGCCTATAGTCATTTATTTAAACAAGAATTTTCTAACCCTTTTTAGCGAGAATCCACGACAGTTGAAACCATGCGCCAACCTTCTCACTCACACACACCACTCACATGCTGAACATACCTTGTATCTCCACTCACATAATCTTTTCTAACACAGCAAATCTTTTAAGAACAGTCATTACAAGAGACTCTCATGAGGATTATTCCAGTGAACTTTGAAATACTAAAATAACAGTTAAAGAGACACAACTCTTGTTTATTTCAACCTTTTCTTACTTAAATGCATGCTTTCTTTCACACCGTTGTTTGATATTGTACATCTTGTTAAATACATATTTTATGTGTAACAATGTCTTTGGTTTATCCTTTTCTGCGTCAGCCATGTTTCCTAATCTAAGATAAATTAATATGGTGAAGTCTGCCACACTGTGATAAAAACAACAAAAATAAAGTTAATAATTAGGATTATACTTTAATTATTTCAAACTGTTATCTTCATCTTGATTGTTATAACACAATAGTTAACAGATATCCCATATCAGCCAAAACAATGGACACCTGATGATGACCAGAATGTACTTGGTCAAGACTTTGTAACATCTATCAACCAAGATGAGAACAACAGTTCAAAATAATGAAAGTCTATTGACAATTATTCACCACAGAAATTGTTGGGGCCTATTATGGGCCTGAAACAAACTTAAGACATGAAAAGAAGAAGGTAGGTTGAACAAGTGCATTGAAATAACAGAACATATATACAAAATAAGAGTGTTATTTATCAGCAGATAGAAGTGTCTATCCAAACTTGTCAGGTTACACTGCATCCCGACTGCCTCTCTTAGGAAGTCTCGCAGGTTAGTATTTATAAAGGAGGTAGAATTCATTCTAATGTAGAAATCAATATTTCTTATTTTGGATTTACAGGTTTATCCTTTGGATAAAATGAGTAAAGACAATGGTGCCATCCTTGTTTGCTGCGGTCCAGGTAACAATGGGGCACATGGACTTGTGTGTGCCCGTCATCTCAAGCATTTTGTAAGTACGAGTATCCTTTTTTGTCTTTCCTGTCCATCAGCAAAAATCAATCCCTCCATCCATGTTCTTAATAAGATTTGGTGTTTCTTTTCCTTTTTTTTTAGGGATACAAACCCTCCATATTCTACCCCAAAACATCAAACAAACAAATCTTTGAAAACCTGAGATTACAGTGCGAACGCATGGATATGCCGTTTCTGTCGTTCTTTCCAAGTGAAGCCCATCTCATTGATTCTGCTTACAATCTGGTCATTGATGCAATCTATGGCATCCAACATGCAGGACCCGTGAAAGGAGATTTTGGCGTCCTTTTGGAGACCCTAAAAAAGGTTGAAAATCCAATTTGCAGCATCGACATTCCATCTGGTAAGATTTTCTAATGAGTTTTTTCATTAGTGTCATCTGACTTTGCAAACATGGACTTCCATGTCCGTAATAAAATGGAGTGTCAAAGAGACACTCCCCCCCCCATGATACTATTTTTATTTTAACTACTACTTGGAAATGTTTGTTGCTTTCAAAAGCAATGAGTAGAATTGTAAAACAACCTAAACATATGAAAGTCAATTTATAGATTGTTTTTTTTTTTTGTTTTTTTTGGTTCTTGGCAGTTTACAACAAAATATTTTATATATATATATATATATATATATATATATATATATAATGACCATACCATATATGACAGCAGTACCTTATTTTTGGCCTAAACTGGAATAAAATAAATATGCATCAACACGGTAATTTTCTTTAATAAGGATACTGAGAAATATGTCTGTAGTTACGAGAGGATCTATGAAAAAAATAAGTAGACAAAACTTGTCTAAATTATTTAATGTCTTAATGAAAAGATGCTGCCAAAATACATACAATTTTATATATATATAAGAAATATACTCTTAAGGTGTGCTATATTTATGGGATAGATAGTGCTCAATATCAGAGAGAGCATGTGTAAATATAAAAGTGAATAGACATTGATACAGACCCTTATTGTCACCAATTGTTTCATGAAACAGCCTGTCACCTAAATGTTGACTTCAATGTTCACTTTTATATATATATATATATAAATAAAACATTAATCTAATTTAATGGTTGGCAAAACATCAGCTAATTGCCAAACAATTTGAACTTTATAAAATGGTAAATAATAAGGATTTCTTTAGAGTTGGAATGGTAAATAATAAGGATTTCTTTAGAGTTGGTTTAGATATTTTTATAATTTAGTAAATGTTTATAAGTTTTCATATTTATTTCTTTATAAATTGGTAAATGATAAATATTGCATTGCAGTAGTTTTAATTTTATTAGTTTTTAAAATGTTGTAAATATAAAATCATTTTTACTTTCATCATATGTTTAGGTTTTATTACAATTCTAATTGCTTTTTAAAACAATAAACATTGCTGAGAAGTAGTTAAGGGAAAAACCATTCTTTTTGCAGGCATGAAAATCCATGTTTGCCAAATTATTTTTAAAATCCCTTAAGAAAGAAAGAAATGGGACAAATCCCAAAATAGGTTAATGTCAACATCTTTCCCTAACTCATTACTGACCCATTTCAGTATTCTGAAATCTTTCAAAAATACTATTGTTCAACATAAGGACCAAGAGCCACTCATTGTAGATTATTATGGATGAGATGGTTGTACGGTATACCGAGATGGAGCAAGAAGTGCATCTCATGAGGATATTTAAAATAGGTAACGGTTGACCCTCGACTTAAAGAGGTTAAGTTTGTAGTGATCAGGGAAGCATCCTCTTGCGAGTTCATTTCACAAAAATATGGTTCTGAGGAAGAAGCTGTCTGAGTGGCACTTCCACCACAGGAGCCCTGTGTCTGCATAGGGGTTTACAGAGAAGTCTCTTTCTCTAGCTCAGTGGGTAGATGATTGAAGGGCCCAGCTCAGCCCCACCCACTTCAAAGGAAGATTGGGATACCCATATTTGTTTGACCAGAGCCTCCACAGTGAAAAACTACTTGTCCAACCAAATGCAGATTGCAGTACATCTCTGCCAACATCACCCCACCCTGCAACCAAAAGCTGTCTTTTTGCTTGGAGGCACTGAAGAGCAGTTATCGCCATTGAATATTGCATGATTTTAGCTCTAAAATTATCTTTCACAATCCCCACCTCTTTTTGTCATTTTCCTCATGGATTTCTCTTCACCACTTTCTTGACGACTGCAGTGACTCTCTTGACAAGAAATGAATGGTTTCTTCCTGGGATTGTATTTGGTGATGTTGTCGGCACCCCTTGAAACTTTTTCCACACACTGGAAAACAGATTTCCTCTAATAATAGAAATATTTATCCAAATGGTATGTACAGGTTTGTTGATATTTCCACATGGTTGTTAGTCAGAAGGCAGCTTGGTACATTTTAAACTGCTGACATTCAGTAGTAAAAAAAAAGGGGGGGTTCTAAATTGTCTGCCAAAGTGGAAATGAGGAAGGGTTGTCATTGGCTAATCAACTGACCAATCAAAGGACTTGTCACAGCAATGCTGTTAAAGAGACTGCTGGATTGGCCATTTCCTTACGAGGGTCTATTACAAATCTCTTAACATCATTACCATTTTAATAATTAATCATATTTCTTAATTAAATATATTAATCATAATATGGCAGCCATTTTAGTTGTTACTGTTAGATGTGTTCAAATGATGAAATTTCTGTTATTCGACAAAGCCCTTTCTTAACCCTGCATTAGTCACCTCGGATTTCCACAAGGCTTATTGTGTTATAATTATGTAAAGTCATACCACTGGTAAAAAAAAAAATATAACAGGCAATCTCCATTACAATATAAATTAAATCAAAACTTGAACTGAAGATATGATTAATTGAAATGAAAAGTGTTGTAAATTTTCAGTGAAATGCACCAATACAATAATAGAGAAACGTTTTATTCATCAAACATAGTGACAATATATTTCAATGAATAGAACGATATTGCATTAGCTAAGCTCCTAATTACACGACTGAAAGAGTGATAAACAATACATGGCAAACAACAAATGAGGGTTCAGTAAAATAAAGGTGTGCTCAACTTTTATGGACACACACGTGTCTCCCAAGGTCCGAAGGTGTTTTACAAACTTTTAGACAGATGGAACATGTGGTTAAGAATTAATTGCCACATGTTTCCATGAGTGGACAAGGCCTGCCTTATTACACTGTGACAAAGCCACAGTGGCAGGTAAGGCTATCATTGAGATGAGCCACATGTTGCACACAGTTGATACTGATGTTGGCCTTGCCTAAACCTTTGTGCACACACACATTTTTTTTATATATATATATATATATATATATATATATAAAACTTGCCAACTAGGAGTCATTGTGGTAAAAGAATTCTCAGAGTAACTAATGCAAGATTGAAAAACTATTACATTTTTTTTTTTGCTGGCATCTAAGAGCCTGTTTTGTTTTTTTTTTTTCCTTTCTTGTTGGGGGTCAGTATTTGAGATCATAATTTTAAATGCTGATTTTAAAAAAAAAAAAAACAAGATTGCCCTGCATGCAACACTAAATATATTATTTATTTTACGTGAAGGCATGTGGAGTAATAGGTAGTAGTTTGGATTAAGGAATCGGAGAGTTGACTTCAATTCCAGTAGAATGTGCAAATACTCTTGGAGAAGGTAGGAATTCATCTCTTCCCCCACCCCTGCCAGCTATAGGCAAATAGCAGGACAGTGTGGGTCCTATAGCCTTGGGTGGCAACCCCCATTGGCCTGTAATTGATAGCCACACCTAACATAGGTCAAGTTCTGTCAGCTCACCTTTTATTCAGGGTTTTGGCTATGCATGCAAATTAGCAATAGTTTTAAAGGCACAAGAATCATGCATGCATTTTACCTAAATCGTAAATGGTGGCTCCAACTGTGCAGGCAAGACATTGTGCCCTCTTGGACCAAGGAATTCCAGCTTACCTGTGGCTTATTTCACCACATGGCGAAGCATCACATGTACAACTACATCCCTAAAGACAGTCAATCAGAGAGGAGTGGTTCCTCCAACAGGTGTGAGAAGGCCCCTGGAATGTACATGCAACGGGATTTTTGCTATTTTTATAAACTTTTTCTAATTCTGCAGAGCATGTCTAGATATTGAATATATAATTGAAAAGAAAAAAAAAAAGATCTTGTCCCCTCTAAAATTTGATAAGAACCTGCCTTTAGGGTGTTTTCTTTTTCCCCTTCTTTCTTGTGTCAGAATTTTAAATGCTAATTTTCAAAGACTAAATACAAATGCATTGTTTTTTTTTTTTTTCCACCCCAAGGTTGGGACAATGAAAATGATAATCCGGATGCATTACAACCGGCAATGCTGATTTCCCTGAAGGCTCCAAAGCTCTGCGCTCGTCATTTCCATGGAACTCATCATTATCTGGGAGGACGCTACATACCTCGTACTTTGGAACTGCGGTATGAATTGAACCTGCCTAAATTCGAAGGGACCGATTGTACTGTTCTGTTGAAAACTCAGCAACAATCGTCAAGCACAACTAATACGATTTCAGCCAATTCATAGAAACGCCCAGAAGTTCTGTTTTCATTTTTGGTTTTTCCGCTGGACCCACCGTGAGCTTCCTGCTTTTTCCATGGAACAATCTTTATGTAGAGTCTCTCTCTTTCTCTCACACATCCAAACAAAATGTCTGCAGTGATTATATAATGGCTCACCACGTTTTTTGTTAGTTCTTGATTTAAAATTTGTTGCAAATTTTTTCTATGAGCAAAATTGTTTTTCCTATTAGCTGTTATTTTGTTTTTATTCCTTCCCCCCCCCAAATCGGACTTTATTCACACTTTATCGAATAAAATTCTATTTAAAACCAATTAACGATGCCTACTATTTATGCTTTCTAATTAAAATATTTATGTATTGGTATATTTACAGACTCGACTCTACCCTCCCATATTAAATTATTGCCTGTGGCTACAGAGCCACCATCTCCGCAATCACAACACCCTATTCATACATGTTGAAAGCCTGCTTAAATTTACAAGCTTCTCTTGGGAGATAACTGAAATATGAACATCCAAAAATAAAAAAATCTGATATTGGCCACGATGATAAAAAGTGCATTTCCAACATTGTCTCTACAAATCTTGAAGACATTCAGCATTGGTAGAATCATGGTTAAATACAAAATAAGTAACAGAACTGCCCAACAAACAGAATTGACAAAATTAGCAATGAAAAGAACAGAGCAAAAAATGATCTAAAGCAAGCAAAACAATATATGTAAGGCAAATTAACAGAAATAAGGCAAAAAGTTCACATAACTAAGAAGTGAACGTAGTATTCTGACTTCACGATGAGACAGACTGGGAATGAGTCAGATGAAACTGAGAACTGGCCTATTTTATTGGCTAGGAAGAAATCCCATCATGCATTTGTATGCTTTCTGCCTATAAATTGGGGAAGAGAAAGTGTTTTGCAGTCATTCCCCAATGAAGATTGAAAACAAATAGCATTTAAAGAAGAAACTCAAATATGTAAACATTGCCAGATTTATATTCAAAAGTATTATGGATTATATTATTAGAGCCGAAAATGCTGCAACTTTATTAAAAACATCAGATGTGATTAACATCAGCTTGTGAATAGCCATGGTCTTAAAATGTCTTCTGTCCAAACTTAAACTGTTTACAACTTGTTACCCAGAAAAACAAACCAGTAACATTTAGTGAATTCAGAGCAGCAGTGTGAAGCTTCAAAGAAACTGAAAAGATTGAGGGGAATAACAATGAAAATAGCATAATGGTCCTCAGAATGCAAAGGCTAAGGCCAAAGCCCTTAAACTAAGAATGGTTAACACAAAAGAGGATACAGACAAGCGATTGCAGCGTTTTGACTACAAGACAAAAACAAAACTAAGTCAGATGAGACTGAGAAGTGGACTATCTTATTGGTGAGGAAAAAATCCCAGCATGCATCTGTATGTTTTCTCCATAAATTTGGGGGGGTGGGGGCTGTTTTTGTAGACATTCCTAACAGAATTGCAACCAACAACTAAAGTGTTTTTGTTCGGAACAATCATCAACTAAAATAGTTCTTGTAAAGGGAAAATTAGTTTCTTCCTTTTCTTGAAGGAAAAAATATATCAATTATCCACATAAAGCATTATGAATAATTTATCTAAAAGCAACCATACATTGATAAACCAAAAAATTATAACCAGTAACATGTGCCAAGAATAACAACTACTGTCTCATAACTGTGCATGTTATATAAGCCAAGAATAACAACTACTGTCTCATAACAACTGTGCATGTTATATAAGCAGGTCAGATGCTCCAAAGTCCTTCATTTTGATGCGGTTGTTGAATATCATATTTAGAAAAAGAAGAAAGAGAGGGGTTATTTCAACAAAAGCCAAACTGTTTGATAGTTTTGAAAATTTAACCTCAACATTTGGCTATTACAATTTGTGAGGTGTTTGCATTCAGTTATGATGAATAATCAATAGTGGGGAAAAATAAAAGTCATCAACTGCTGACAAGACATTAGGTGTTCAAGATTTATCACTACAAGACATGAATGGAAGCTTTCTGACCAAGTACAAACCAAAAATAGGGCTACTGTGACACAAAATGCACATAGCTTTAGTCAACGCTATTTATATTATTCGGACTATTGTCCTTATCTTTATCACCATGTTTATTATAACGTTTCAGCTGTTGTACACTCTGGCCTTCTTCAGGTGGTTGGAATGTCGAACTGAACCCTTTATTTTGCTCATTAGGGTCGACTGTTCTAGTTCCACGTGCCATGTTTAATTGATTATCAGTTATCCGTTATCTCCTGTTAATTCCCCTCTCCAAGTTCTCCACTGCCTTAACCGGGTATTGAACTCACACTCTTTGGGTCCTGTCACTGGATCTAACCAACACCTTTGACATGACCCAAAAGAGTGTGAGTTCAATACCTGGTTAAGGCAGTGGAGAACTTGGAGATGGGAATTAACAGGAGATAACTGACACTCATTAGACATGGCACGTGGAACTAGAACAGTCTACCCCAGTGAGCGAAATAAAAGGTTCAGTTCAACATTCCAACCACCTGAAGAAGGCCGGAGCATACAATGGCCAAAATGTTGTAATAAATATGGCGACAAAGATGAGGACAATAGTCCGAAAAATGTAAATAGTGTACATAATACCATCTATCTCTGAAAGGCCGGACGCTGAAATATAGATGGATAGCTTTTAAATAGTCAAGGTGAAAGAAAGAATATTTTACAAAACAATACATTGGTATCAAATGCAGATCAGAATCTGACAGAATGAAGGTTAAGGAACAAACAGGAAATGTTTATAAATCTAACATGTTTCGCTTTTATTAAAGAATGAAATATGAAGAAAAAGTAAGAAAAAATTCTCGTATTTTTTAATTTTTCTGTTTTTCTTTAGTTTGTCAAGTAAAATTTGTAAGTGTACCATGATTCTGATTTGTCTATGTGAGATTTCGATGATAATGTACGAGGGGGGGGAGTACTCAGACATTTGGAAGAATGGATATTTGGTCAACGAACATTTAACCAAAAATGTAGTGGTGTACTTAACATGTATGTCACACTCTTTACCGTAATGTACTGCATATATTTATATTTATTTACTGTATCAATTTATAATTTTTTGTTTGTTTTTTTACAGGCTTTTTTAAATTCTATTTTGTATATATTTTACTTCAAATATTACTGTAAGATGATAAGTATTTTGAAAAAAAGCACATTTTACTACAGCTAAAATCTTAAGCTTTTACGATATAAAAAATCTTCCAATTTCACTTTTAATGATCATTATCTTAAAGGGATGAATTAGCTTTTATCTGTTAAATACAAATTTAAATAATTAACTGCTACTTTTTACCCAAATATGCTCAAATATTTTTTAAAAATACCAATTTCAATAAACAAGTATTGAAATAAGAAAACTTAACTTTAGATTTAGTAATTTAATATCTTGGAAATTCAGTGGTTATTATTAGTCCTATTCTACCTTATAATACTACTAATTAAAATACTTCAAATATTGCTTGTTACTATTTTTACTTGTATTTTTTTTGGTGAAATGTCCAGCCATGGGGTGTGTGGGTGTGAATCTAGTAGGCATTTTTATTTATGTAAATTTGCTTATAATACATGAGAACAAAACTGGTTATAACTTTGATTTTATAAATGCCATCCTAATTAAAAAAAAAAATATATAATTCTTTAGGCAGAAAATATTTGATGGAATTCTGATAAATATTTTACAATCTATAAAACACACAATATTACATCACCAACTTTTTATAAAGCTGATATGTAAAAAAAATTTAAGATATGTCAACCTGTTACTACCACTACACTTTTTTTTTTTTTTTTTTAGCATAAAAACGTCCCCCAAATCAATGTGGACAAGCACTAAACATAAATAAAAATACCTACTAGACACATACATACATACATACATACATACATACATACAAATATACCTTATCATTCAAATCCAGCATAGACAAACGAGACTCAGTATATTTACACTTACATCAATTTTACAAACAAACGCTGCTTGACAAGACAAATGCATGTGAAGTCTGCCTAACCAATGAAAAAAAAAAAAAAAAGCACAAACATTCTAAATTTACAAACAAACGCTGCTTGACAAGACAAATGCATGTGAAGTCTACCTAACCAATGAAAAGAAAAAAAAAATTCTAAATTTCAGTCTTTTTTCTCCATATTTCATTATCTGCTGAAGCTTTAAGAAAGACAAAACATGTCAAGTTTATAAACATTTACTATTTGTTCCTTATTCTATCCCAACACACAATACATTTATTTTTTAGTATACAGGAGTGTCTAGCCACAGGTCAGTCAGTAACCAGGTTTAGACATATCAATTGTCAAAAGTACCTCCCAGTAGGTATACGAGGACTGGAACTCTACATTGTATAAGTGGAATGTCACCTAGTCCAATGTGTCACCTTTTCTCCCAAATAAGGTACATGGCAGATCACGTGTATATTGCTATCCTGTGAAAATATGAGCAGCAAGATGCTTTATTGAAAAAGTAACAAACCAGATGAGGCATTGTGATGGTTTGCACAACATTCTACTGGGGACATCTTAGCATTCACGTGCAACATGCTTTGTAAGATTCTTCTATAAAATTACTTCTAAAAGATGCCACTGCTATGCTTTTTTTTTTTTTTTGCAATGATGTTCACCCAGGCCCGAGAGTCACTCGAGGTAGAGAGTTTCAATGTAAGAAGCACAGTTTATATGGGTATGTGGGGAAGATAATGGATAACTCTAAACTTGAACAGGTTAAGATTGTACTGATCGGAGGAAGCATCATCTTGGGAGTCAGTTCCATGAAGCAGCAGTTTATGGGAAGAAGCTGCGTGAGTGAAACTTACATCTCACCAATGGAATATGAAGGGAATATGTACAAAAATGATTTTAGAAATTTCACTATGCTACTGTGGCTGTCAACACACCTAATTTTAATTCCATTGAGCTCTTACAGAATGTTTTTCACCAGCAGATTCACTCTACAGAAGACCCCTAATATGTAAATATTAGGACCTCTGCCATACTGGACAAATTGTTTAAAATAATTTTAGAAAGAAATGGTTCCCAAATATTTTTCTCTCGGCCACATTTTCAGAATGAATATTTTCTCACGCCTCACCAAAATTTGTGATAAAAAGTATATTCAAAAATAAAAAACACTGAGAGGGCTAAAAGAAGATAATTGCAGATTCAAAATCTGAACATTATCATTGATAACTCTCTCCTCCAATTTGCAGACCTTAGTTAATTATATTCTTAATACTTGATTTAATGCAAAAATATCACAATGATAAAATTGGTCAATAATTATTTATAAGTAATTATACAGGGACTCATGTCTGCAATTACAAGGAATCCATAAGAATATTTGAAATTTGGAAATCAGATTTATTTTTGGCATTCATGAATTTTTGAAACTGTTTCTAAATCTTTGATTGTCTTTCAATCATTGATCGTCTTGCCTCACCTACTAATTACTTCTGCTGCACTGTTTGTGAACCACGACTTTATGGAATGTGTTTGGCCAACAAGTTTTCTCTACAGACCCCCACCTCACGCACACACCATATAAGTTGCAACAGTTAAAGAATCTGCTAATAAGATCCTGACATCTAATCCAAAAGGAAAGCTTTACAGGTTTTGTAGAGTTCATGCCTGATCAAGATATATTTTACAAGCACATGGAAGACCAATACAATGTAACAAGAACCAACCCACAAAAGTTGTAATTAGAAAAAATATGTCAACCATATTGTGCTAATTAACATTAGAGGTGTCAAAAGGTTATCAAGTTCAAAAAGTAAAAGGTCAAATAATTTGAGAATAATTATTGTCCTGAGAAAGAAAAAAGGTTAAAGTTTAAGTCTAGTCTGTTATGATCTCTTTCCACTAACGATCTTAGAAAAGGCAGGAATTCATTTTTTGCACTCCCTAGTGATGGGTTAAATAGTGGGATAGACAAGAGCTCTATAGCCTTGGGCAGCAACCAGTATAATGGAAGAAAAGCCTCATATTCAAAACTAAGGACAAGGCAACAGTAAACTACTCGACTACCTCTGTAAGGCGGTATGGCAATTTACAGATAAGAAAAGGAAGCTGGGGTAAACCATGACATATTTAGATCCTGAAGGGGGGTGGGTGGCATTTAATAAAATTGTTTAAACAGTAGGGTAGACTGAGCCCTCCAGCCTTAGGTGGCAGCCAGTTTAAGAGAAAGACAACAGAAAACACCCCTATCTTTTCCAAGAAGCCATGGAATTTCACAAATAATAAACTAAGAATCTATAGAAAGCATGATGGCCAGCCTTCTGAATGAATATGTCAACTACAAAAAAATTAAAAAAGCTTTATCAATTTTGTATAGCTCTTTCAAATGATAGAAATTCCTTTCAAGACTTTTATAAAGAAGAAAAATTCTGGTAAAAATTAACTTATTCTTAAACGAGGGCTTCTCAACTGTATTTTTATTTTTGTTGTTTGCATCATCGCCCAATTTCACTTGGAAAAATTTTCTACCGTCCACAATATTCAAAAACATACCAAAATTGTTTGGTAAAAGTTTGTTACTGGTTCATAGACTGATTTTATGATGTAGTAAAAAATAACACTGACACTATTACCATAATAAAGAACAAACAAAAGCAAACCTGACTATTGAAAACATATATATATATATATATATATATATACACACACACACAGTAGCAGCCATAATATAAGGAACAGAAACAACAAAGACAAATATGTGTATTACTTAAAAAGTAATGCATGATTAGCAATGAAATTTTTACTGAATGAAGATTAGGGTGTAATGAATAAATATTATAAAAAGTTACAAAAATTTACATAATAGTTTTTTTTTTATTAATTCAATATAATCATTCCACTTCATGTTAGTATCAGCAATTCTGATGAAAGGCAGAAATGGTTCTCTACAATCATTTAATAGAAACAGTTTTGTTTGGGAAGGATAAAATTTACAAGCCATTCTTTGCTCCAGTTAACCACACTCCAAATAATTAATAACTGTCCAAATAACATTTTTTTCTAAATTGGAATCACTCCACACAAAGCAGTAATGCCACAAGGGGTTACTGGGTGTGGAAGAATTAGGAACAGAAACATTAATAATGAGTGGGAAGAGGAAAGAGTAATCAGGAGGACAGTAGATAGCGATTGATATTGCATTTAAATATTTAAAGATTAAAGTTGGCTGGAAAGCATGGAACCGGAAGGGAGATTTACAAGCGAGAAGTACGAGAAAAAAAACTATTAACATAGAATTACATTGAGCCAATTCAACTGTAAATTGATGAGATCTCAACAACAGTCTAGTACTGCGCTTAAATTAAAAAAGTCTACGTACCATACCGAAGGACTCATTTAACAATTACCATGAAAGTATTCATAGAAAATGCACAGGGAGGCAACCTCACAGTGGTGACTTAAGCTGAGGTGCCAGATCAAGAACAATAATATTGCTGATTCTTCTTTGGAATTTGTCAAGGAGATCAAGGTAAATAGCAGGGGCATTGGACCAAATGTAGCAGCAATATTAATATGTACAAATTGTCTGGGGAAGGTGGGGAATAAAATTACTGATTAATTTTAAAGGGGAGTGGGCTTTTTGACTAATTCATATTTTATGGTAATTTCTACTTAAATAGAAAATCAAGAGAAAACAATTATCCAGCATGCTTTGCTCATTTTCTCTATGACAAAGACAAAAGAAAGAAAGGCAATAAAGCCTCTATGACACAAAGTGGTTACTGAATGTGAAAGAATAAGTAAAAAAAAAATTGAGAATAAAAGAACAGGAATCAAGACAGAAGATAATGATTGACATTGCATTTAAATTTTTGAAGATCAAAGGCAATAAAGCCACTAGGATGTAAGGGGTTACTGATTGTTAGAGAATATGAGAAAAACTACTATTAAGGAGAGAAGACAATAAAAGAACAAGAATTAAGAAGACAGTAGATAACAATTGACATTGCATTGAAATTGTTGAAGATCAAAATTAACTGGAAAGTAAGAAACTGGAAGAGAGTTCCACAAGTGAGAAAAGAAACTGTTAGCATAGAACTTACAATTTGTTAAACTTAGCATACCTATGGACGATAATGTGTATGTCTCCATTCACATAAATACTGTACGTTGGTTTGCAGTTAGAAATTTATGGAATTCACTTGACTCCCTTCTAGCAGTTGACTACTTCTTCTACGTGCCACTGGCGAATCTTATATGTGTTGTTCTTGTCCTAAGTATTACCATTCATTACCAACCTTCATTTGATTATTCTATTCAGTAATAGTCCCTAGGTTACAACACAATTACATTTAGCAATTTCAACTGTAAAATGATGAAACCTTGCCGACAATCTAGTAGTGTGGGGGTCATTCACATCATACCATTGTTTTCACATGAATAAAAACATACAAAGAAATAACACTAAAAGCATGTTAAATTGTAAATTAAAATCACATATTTTTACTTATTTCTGTGTTTATTTTATGTGTTTTAAGGTTGTATGTAATAGAGGAAGAAAGTCTCTTTGTCTTATAACAAACAAGATGCTGAGAGGAGAGGGGATGGACTTCTTGATCTTTTGAGGGTCGGTAGCAATGAGAGTAAGTTTGGCATTTTTAGATGTGAAGAATCTGTTTCTCAGACAGGAAAGTTTTGCAATGCATGCTGGGAGAACTTTTATTATTTTGGTTTTATTTATTTTGATTTAAACAAAGTTTGTTATTTGTTTTATTTTATTTATGATATTCATTGTTATTTTTATTTTATATTTTTATTCATTAATAATAATGTGCCTACAGTAGTACACTTAAATTCATAAAGTCTACGTACCATCAGTTATGTGCCATCTGTGATACACACTTAGGCACTCATGTATCAAAAGATACATGACTTAGTGACAAGACAGATTTTTTTCCCACAATAGGTTGCCAATTCTTTCTGTAGTAGACCAGTTGCCATCCAAGGCTATAGAACCCAGTCTGTCCTTCTATTTACCCATATCTGGAGGGAGAAGAAGAGGATTCACACCTTTCCCAATTGTATTAGCAGGTAAGTGAATGTAATGGATTCAACTGGAATTCAAACTCAGCTCTCCGATTCCTCAATCCAAGCTGCTATTCATTACTCCACCGCAAGAGGTTAGTGAGTGTTAAAGAAGCAAGAAGCTGGAAAAAAGTCCCACAAATGAGAAGTGTGATAGAAGAAAATGGAAGCAGAGAACTTATGGTTACATCTAACCATTTCAATTGTAAAATGATGAGACCTTGTCGCTAATCTAGTACTATGCTTAAATTTATAAAGTCTAGTTATCAAAGAGGAAATCTCATCACCATAATTTAAATTTTTGAAGATCAAACTTGACTGGAAAGCAAGAAGCTTGAACTGAGTTTCACAAGTGAGAAATGTAAGAAAAACTTTTAGCAAAGAATTTATGGTTACATCTGGCTGTTTCAACTGTAAAATGATGAGACCTTGGTGCCAATCTAGTACTGTGCTTAAATTCATTAAGTCTACATACCATATTAATATTTATTTTTGTAAAAATACAAAAGCCCAAAAAAAGGATATAGGGAAGGCTGGTCATCTGTCTTATAATTAAACTTAGCTTAGCCACAATTACTGACCCAAATATACCCCAGTATTCCTTACATCAAAACATCACATTCTTACTACAGCCACCATAATACGTCAAAGTCTCTCTGTAGTCCTAACTAGTTCTCATGTGTATAATTTGTCTGTACTATAGAGGAAAGCAATATTTATTTTGATACAAAGATGTGGGACAAGGCTAAAGGAGGGATAAGAGAAGCCTGGTTTTAATCTGTTTTATCTTGAACTTGCTAGCCACAATGACTGACCCAAACATACCACAATATTCCTTACACAAAAACAACACATTCTTATATACTATTCTTACTACAGTCACCATAATACCTCAAAGTCTCTATGTAGTCCTAACTAGTTCCTATATGTACAATTTGTCTGTGGGGGCTGGGAGATAAAAATAACTTACCACAGCGCAAAGTTCATCAGAACAATTACCTCAAAAGTGTTTATAGAAAAGGCAGAGGGAAGCTATGTTACAGCAATGGGAAAATGACTGAAGCCAAGTCATGACTAATAATATAGCAGGAGCACCAGAGCATATGTGGCAGCAATATTCAAAGCATGGACAAATGGTAGACTTATATATTTATTAGATAGATTTTTTTTTTTTCTTCATTCTGATTAATTACAGTTAGGTGCAATATTTCCATTCATTTTTTTTTTCACAGATTTATCAACCAAACAGTTTTAGAAAATAAAAATGGTGAAATAAACAGGACATGACAACAAAAAGGGTTCAAAACATCCTCAATCAAAGATGGTGTGCAAACCTACTTATGCACAAACATATAATACATAGAAACACAAAATCACATGTACAATGCCAAACGACCATTGGCTAATAAATCACTAATACATTTTCTACAGGCAATTTACAAATCGCAGTAATGCTACAATTTTGGAATCGCTTTATTAAGTAGTCAAATTTGTGTACTTTTGGGAGAAGTGGCTCACAGAAGCTTCCTTAAGTCTCCCCCAAAGCTCACTCGCTGATTGATTGATGCCAACCAATCAGATCGTTTGCATGTGAAGAATAATTTTTCCCACGCAATGAATCGGAGCCTATAGTCACTTATTTAAGCCAAGATTTTTCTCATATCAATTAGTGAGACCTCAACTGCTAAACGAATCTACAACAGTTGGAACTCCAGTTCTAAACACACGCCAACCTTCTCACTCAGACGCACACCCACATGCTGATAATTTGTACACCTTCACTAAAAACTTCTTTTGACACAACAATACTTTTCAACAGTAATATCACAAGAACAATCATATCATGAAACACTCATGAACATTTATCCAATGAACTTTAAACCGAATAATTATCTCTCACTGAACTCTTAAATAGCAAATAAAGGGAGGCAACTCTTGATTAATTCAACCTTTCTTACTTAAATGCATGTTTTCTTTCACATCGTTGTTTGATATTGTACATCTTGTTAATATACATTTATTTTATGTGCAACAATGTCTTGTGGTTATTCTTCTTGCGTGAGTCCTGTTTTCTTATCTAAGTTAAATTAATGTGTTGAAGTCCCCCACAATGGAACAAGAGTTTAATAATGAGTTATGTGAATGGATTCTTTTTTTTTTTTACCTGTATATTTCTCCATTTCTTCAATAATTATCAATTAGTCACGATTTTTACCAAATGTTCTTTTCGTGTTTCCATTATCGGCATAAATTGGAGAGCGATTGACTCAGCTGACTCGTGTAGCTAAAACGAAAAAAAATGAAAAAGCAAAACTTTTTTCTTCATTTTAGTTTAATAACGGCTAAATAAGGAAACAATGAGTGACTTTAAAAAAATTCCTCAGTAAAGCAAGACTCAAACCTACACACTGACAAAAAAAAAAAAAAAAGCAAAAGAAAAAACACAAAAAACAAGACTGACCTTTTCGTTGCAGGTTTTGTTGATGTTAACTCCATTTAAATAGACTCATTCTTCTGAATCTTATCTAAAAATGAATTTAGATGTGAGTCTATATCGAAAGCTGTTGTCAGTTGACCAACTGAAAATCTGGCACAGAAGGTAGACATTTTGGTTTTGATCATTGATCTTCTTCAATGAAACTTTTTTCCCCGCTTTAAAAAGTGAGGTTTAATTTAAATGCAAATTTCAAACAGACAGCATTCAAAGCCTTTCAAAATAAGTTTCACTATCAAAAATAATTGGCCAAGCAAAGCCAGTTCGAAGAATGCAACATTCACGACAATTTACAAAGACCAACACCAATTGATTTTTAAATTTTTATTTATTACAAGGGACACAACTCTTGCTTTTTTTTTTTATTCACTCTTTAATTTGTTACAATATTAACTGCCTTGGGGGGAAAATGAACGGGACTGAGAAACGATACGCCTTAAAGATCGAAAATTACGCAAATATGTAAATCGTTGTTGTTTTTAATGATGATTGACGCAAACGAAGGATCTTTTCTCAAATGGTATTAAAAAAAAAATTGAAAAATTAATGCTAGAAAAATTCACGAGTTACTTCCCTTGGATCGGAAACTGTTCCACTTCCAAAACGTTATTTTTGCCTTTTTTGTTTCAGTACCAAAAATGTCAAAATATTCACAGAAATTGCACAAAGAGAGAAAACCGAATTCCATGACAGTATGAAACGGTGCCTGTGCTTAAACCAAAAAGATAACAG
The DNA here is from genome assembly GCA_903632075.3 of Acanthosepion pharaonis. Lineage (NCBI taxonomy): Eukaryota > Metazoa > Mollusca > Cephalopoda > Sepiida > Sepiidae > Acanthosepion > Acanthosepion pharaonis. The sequence goes on along the minus strand of CAHIKZ030004932.1, from coordinate 466,184 downwards.
CAACAACAACAACAACAACAGGCCACTTTAATTGTCAAAAAGCAAAAATACTACAAGTTTTTCAGGGAAAACAAAAATATTCAACATTTTTAATTATGGAAGCATCTATTGCCATTAAATTTCTCTCAAATTGTCTTTTATGTCATCATAAAAATAATAATATCACATGCATTCATTTTGTTCTTTAAAAAAAAAAAAAAAAAAAAACACGAGACGCTCGAAAGGTTTTTACAGAATAAAGTGTAACAATTTCAAAATCAATTTCTGACCCTGGTTCCAATGTTGTTTTTTTGTTTTTTAAAAAAGTAGAAATAATTATGGAAATAGGGATGGCGTGGTGGGCAGTGTTTAGGAATTAGGGGAATGGTGTGGGCAGTGCAGAGTGAGGTGGGGAAGCTTAGAAGAAAAATGTTTAGGTTTTAGGGTTGACTCTCAGTCTTTTTTTTTTTTTTTTAATTACCATTGAAGAAATCAATGTGAGGCTGTTTGTTCTTAGATTAAAAAAAAAAATATACGGGGCAGGGTGACAGTTTCATTTCCTTGTCCTCAACGTCATTTTGTTCATGTATTTAAATAAAAAAATAGAAAAATAATAATAATGCTCTTAACAAAAGTAGCAACAGCAGAAAAATACCAAATCAAGAATTGGCTTGATGATGATAAAAAAAAAAAAGACAAAAATTTCTAAATCTCAAATTAAATGTAATATGTTCATGTTGATCACAATGCTCCAGTTTTAAGGGAGGTCAGCAGTTGTCGATCGCAATTTACAGCCAAAATTTCCAGGAAAAAAAATAAAAAAAATATCAAGGAATTTTCAAACAATCCAACATAAAATGATTTCATTATTGAAGGCTGTTTCGGTCAAATCAGCGAGAGAACCTCAATACACGTTCTGGCAGTAAATGTCAAACTGGGAGATAAGATCAAAAGATTATGATTCCTGATCATGGACATGCAGACGCCTCATCTTGTGCGTAAATTTTACAAATACGAAAAAACAATTTGACAGGATATTTGAAGAAAACGTTTTTTTCATTTACCATTTTTAAAATTGAGATACAATAATTTGTAAGATAATTTACTTGTACAGAATTTAATCAAAACGTTTAATACATGTTAATGTTAAACAAATACTGTATCTTTAGAAAAAGACTTTTTTGATTTTTTTTCCAGCACAATCGGGCAGCTGCATATAAGTAAACATCTTTCGACAGTCAACTTCTTCAAATGCAACTCCGAAGAAGAAAACAAAAGAAACTGAAAATTTTAAATCTGAAATCTTTAAAAACAGAAAATTATTTCTTAAGCTATAAAGAAAAAAAAAATTGATTTTTGCTTGATCAAAACTGAAAGGGTTTCATGAAGGCTTAGTGTTTCCTTTCATGAAATCTTCCACTTTCTCTAGCATGAAATTTTTTGAGAAGAGGTTCCTTCTTTCTAGATTAGGTCTTCTTCAGTCTGAAAACATACGCATTAATTAAATTGATTAGCACTTGGTTTCACTGTTCAGTTTGTGTGCGAGGCACTGCTTATAGAATACTTTTGTTAATGAGTTCAAGAACTATTTAGAAGGCTAGTGAATTAGTCACTTGAGGAAGGCCAAAAAACACACCAGCTGAAATGTAGGAATAAAAATATTTTGATGAATAATGACAATATCAGGACTTCAGACAAAAGAAGAGGATTCATTTCTTATTAGAGTGTCCAATGAAGAGAACAATACTGTCCTTTTATTTGACACTTTCTGGCTAGGAACTTTACTTTTGTTGTTATTGCAGTTTTCTGTTGTTTTTTTAAGCTTTACATTGCAGCTGATATGCCATTTTGGTCTTCTTCCAGAATATGTCACATGTGGTGGTCTTCTTCAGGAAGATCTTACATATGGTGGTCTTCTTCAGGAAGATCTTACATATGGTGGTCTTCTTCAGGAAGATCTTACATATGGTGGTCTTCTTCAGGAAGATCTTACATATGGTGGTCTTTATACATTGCTTTGTATGAAGACATTCAGATGCCACATATTGTTGTAAAAAGCCCAAAAGCATATCAACTGAAACATTATTCACAAAACAACAAAGATATTTACTAGAAAACTGTGTGGATAAAGTAAATATTTAATTCAGCATTTCAGATAACAATAAAAGCATATATATTTACACTTTGGGGGTGGGGGCTAATACGAAGGTGGGGACTGTCTTGATTGAGGAAGGTGAAATTTTTTTATGCAAGGGTTCTTAAGAGGGGGGTGAAAGTCAGAGAATCCAAAAGTTAAATTAATAATACAAGGATAGGGGTTCTTAAGCCCAGAGGAGAGGCATAAAATTTCCTATAAAAAAATACTTTTTTTTTTGAACGTTTAAATTAAACCAGATTTTTTAGATTAGAAGATTCAATAAAATCCTAAAAACAGGAACACAAAATTTGATTTTAAATTAGAAAAAAATTTATTTTTATTGTTTTTTTTTATTATTTTGCATTATTTTCATTTCTTCTCAATTTAAAAAAAAATATTGAATGGAAAAACAGATACTTATTTGCTGAAAGGGAAAAAAATTCTTTAAGATAACTGTCATTTTCTGCTTTGATTGTGTTTTTTACATTTTTTTTTTTTTGTTTTTTTTTTCAGAGTCCAAATTGAATGAAAATATTCATTATTTGAAGTCAGGGCAGAGGCAAAGAAAAATCCTCTTCATGCCAATCACTTTCTCCTTTTGAAGTGAAAAACAAAAATGAAAAGAAAAAAAAAATGAAAAGAAAGAACAAGAGAAAAAAAAGAAAAAAAAAAAAAAAAAAAGGAGCCTTTTTTCCCAATAAAAGGTTTTATCACAGAAAAGTGAAGAAATATGACAATAAACTTTTGTGGGGTTTTGTGGCAGGAAACGAATGGAGTTCCAATTCTGTACATGACATTAAGATTTAGAAAAACATTTTTTTTTAAGGCAGGAACAAAATTTGGACCCTGGAAGCATTTATGAGTTTTTAAAGGCAATGGAAGACAAAAACAAAAAAAAAGGTGCATCATTATTTGACAATGTGTCAAAAGCTTCACTAAAACAAATCTAATAAAAAAAATATAAATCAAAGTAAAAAAAAAAAAAAAACATTAAAAAAATAATTTTTTTTTTCTTTTTACCCTTTTATTTGTGGGGGTGGCATCATTCTGCAGCACCAAATGATAAGTTTATTCCTGATTATCCTAGCAGACAAGTTCATTTTTGAAATTTTAAATCAATACAAAAATTTTAATCTAACAAAATAAAAAGATGTTTACCTTAAATTTCACAAAAGAAAATTATTGGCTAAGAATCTTATAGTGAAAATTTATTTGGTGAATTATGGGCAACAAAAGAAGAATCTTGTGCAATAAAAATTTTACCAAAATTGGCAGGATTAAGGAAATGCCAAAAGGAATTCTTCCCACTGATTATTTGCAGAATTATCAGGCACAAATTCTTACCTTAATTCTAACCAAAATATCTGCCAAAGCTGAAGATTTGGAGTTAGGAGGAGGTGTTATATTAGTAGAGATTGTTGCAAAAGCAATTGACTTGAGGCAATTCAAACTTCCAAAGTCAAGTTATTAGTAAAAGATTTTCCCTGGGGTCTTCTTTAAAGACATTGTATCACTTTAGACTTGTAATTTAACTTGTTTTTATTATTGTTCAAATTAATATGGATTTTCAGGGTGAAGCTATGCCTTTTGAGTTTAGCCAGCTTCTCTTCCCTAGCAAAATTTTCAAAACGTTTACCCTTAAGGCGATCATTGAAGGAGTTTAACGTTGGAACTAATTTTTTCAGCTCAGCAATTTAAGTTAATTTTTTATACAGAGTATAAAAAAACATTTTTTTTAAATTTAAAAAAAAAAAAAAAAAAAATGGCACTAACGGATGCTACTAATCCATTTTGACTTTCTAAATGGAATCTACCTTGTCACTAAGATGTTCATTTATCAGACAAGGTCTAAACCTAATTTATCTCTCAAAACAGCCAACATACACTGGCCATATGGTTAGGACATTAGTGTTCTTGTTCATTGTTTCCTAGGAAACAACTTGATATTGTCACCTTGGGGAGATGATTGGAAAGTGCTTGAAAACCCTACCACAGGCTCACCCAAGCCTTATGAGCAAAATAGGGTAAACAGAACTAATCAGAAGCTGGTTTTGCTTGTGTTAGCACATCAAAAGTCATTGCTATCAAGGTTTTGAGTGTACCAGATTTGTTTAATTACAGAACATATCAGATTATACACTCTCCCAGAAACTGTAACTATGTTCAGAATAGTTGCAGAATAAAACCACAGATTGGTTCTGTGGTTGTTGAAGTCAAGGACGAATACACTTGGAATCTATTGGCCAGTTACTGTATTATATTAATTAATATTAATACTATAGAAAGACAAAAAAACAGGTCAAGTTAAATAAAAAGGAAACAGATTGAGATGGATATATAGATAGTAATTTAAAAGTTATGGAAAGAAGAAACTGAATGTAATTGAAGTACTTGGACAGAAACTTTTTCAAAAAAATAAGAATAAAAAAATATTAGAAATAATTTCAGGTAATTAACTTTGAGAATTTGATACATTTTATATACATGAGGTCTGTATGAAAAAGTAAACCTTCCTGCCATATTAAATATCTCAAGTGTCAGCCTTGGTATATCTTGGCAACCAAATCAAAGGAGAATCTACTGTACATGATTAAATACTCTCCTATGGGGTTACACAGTCAGCAGTTAAATGCCATTGAGCAAGCTTGTGTACTTTGTGATCATCACATCTCATTAATATTTTTTTATTGGTTTGAGTAAATCACCGCATTACTCAAGGTCTGTCAGCACCTCCCCTGCCCTACACTTCAGATTTAGGCCCCCATAAAACTTGTGGCTTTTTTGCAAAGCTAAAAATCGCCATTGAAGGGGGGAGTTTTTCAAACTATCGATAAGGTCAACAAGGTGGCAGCAGATGGCAATCAAGATAAAGGATTTTGCAAACTGGTTTGAAAAGTAGATTAATTTGAATGAGACCAAAGTGCAACTGCCCTAAGGAATTTGTTTTTCTGTTTTTTTACTATTAAATGAACTGAGCAACTTCCGAGACAGACATTTCGTATGTAATTATTTAAAATTTGCTATATTTATAAAAAAAGAGAGCATTTATAGATATAGACAGTGTGGGCACAAGAATCAACACTGCATGGTGACTGTCAGTTTCAGGTTTCAAGGCAATCTTCACACCAAGTGTTACTACTACTTTAGTATCCATAACCTACATACACAACTGAATATATATATATATATATATATATATATATATAGCACACTAAAGGAATAGTGGCACTTAGTCTGATGATTACATTGAAGCATGACATGACACTGACAGTCACCATGCACTGTCAATTCCTATGTCTGCACTATATATATATATATATATATATATATATATATAAAATGATATTAGTAATCAGTATGGATATTTCCAAAAGGATATAGATCCAGGGAGAACTCTATGTCAGACAGAGCAATAATTATTATTATTATAAAGAAAACAAACATTACAAAGCTATGAGGTGATATTTATATCGTTAAGGTCGGAAAAATATATATATATATATATATATATATATATATATATAAAAATGGTGTATATCGTGAATGATAAATGAGAGTCAGCATTGGATGGTGCCTTTTGTTTAACACTTATGCATGCTAGCAGAAAATCAGGTAAGGGAAAGACATATTTCATTTGTGCTTTTTTAAATGTGATACTAGACCAGCCTTGCTGCAGGTGACAAAGTCACACTGACAGATGAAATTTGTTAAAGCAGGATTTTGATAGTCTCTCTGCTTCAGACATTGATGAAGCTCATCACAGTGCTTCATTCTACTGTCTTCAAAACCCTTTAATTTAATGAAACATATCTTACACCATTCCTTTAGGTTCGATGCTTGGGCTTCCCAGGTTTTCAGATCAAAGTTGAGACATTTCAAGTTGTCTTTCAATTTGTTTCTGTAGCATAAATGTGGGCGTCCAACTGAATGCTTGGAGTTTGGTAGTTGTCCATACAGCAGCTTTTTTGGAAGCCTTTGCTCATCCATTCTCACAACACGACCAGCCCACCTAAGTTGTATTTTTGCTTTCAATGCCTGTGATGTTATATATATATATATATATATATATATATATATATATATATATATATATATTTTTGGGCAGCAAAATCTTTTGTAAACATTTCACTGAATGTGATAGACAAGAAAAATCTTATAAATTTTTTTTTAAGTTTTTTTCTAATGTCCTTACAGGTTTTCTCTTTGGAAACACTAAGAAAAATCAGAAACTGTTTGGTAAACAGTTATTATTCCAAGTACTTTTGGCCAATTCATTAACAATTTTTAAGAATGTGTTTCAGTGTTCATGTTTTAAGTTGCATTATGTTTATAGTTTGTTTGACGGCATATCAGCATCTCATGGGTCATTTAATACCAAAATTTACTTTGATTGGGAGCTTTGAAGTAATAATGTTACTCTGTTATCGCAATAGTATAAAAAAAAAAATGAATTTCTGGTAATTTTTATTTTTTTTAACAAAGGAATTGCTGGTAACATTTTTTTTTTTTTTTTACTATGAAAATGTATTACTCGTATTTTTATACTTTCATAGTGATCCAATTTTAGTTTGGGGGTGGCCATAGCTAGGATCCTAACAGGTGCTACCACCCTGGGAACAACAGCAGATTAAGAAGCATTAAAAACTGTTCCCTTGAAAATGGCCAAAAGCACTTGAGATAATAACCATTACAAACAGTTTCTATTCTCTATCAGCGCTTTCTTAAGAGAAAAACCATAAAGACATTCAAAGAACTTAATAAAAAAACTTATAAAATTTTCCTTGTCTGTCACATCCAATAAAATATATATATATATATATATATATATATATATATATACACACACACACACAAACAAACAAATACACACTTCAGGTAAGGAAAAACTTGTATAGATATTGTAATACTAAATTTATTCAGACATCATGAGATTAATACAAGTTACCTTTCAATTCTACAATCACAAGAGATGCTCAAAATGGTGGCCCTTTAGTTCCCAGACATTTATTAATATGGCAAACTACTGCTTGGGCAACGTTGTCCAAAATGTCCAGTAGAACTACTGCACATGCATTTTCAATTTCTTGTCTAAGCACCACCAATATAATCAATGTAATGCCATCTGTCTAGAAAATATTTTACTACAGTAAACAGTGTTATCGCAATTTTGATAAAACTATGATAGTCAAATTTTACCTTTTCTGAAGTGTGAGTGTGTGTGTGTGTGTATATATATATATATATATATATAAGCAAATATATGGATATTGATCCGACAGTATGAAGAAAATATACTGGAAAAACAAACAAAAATCCTAATATGCGACTATGCTGTTTTAATGTCCGACGTTGACATTAAACATTAAAACAGCATAATCGCATATTAGGATTTTTGTTTGTTTTTTTCAGTATATTTTCTTCATATATATATATATATAATATTCAGCAGTTGTAAATGATGTATTGATTAGAACACAATGCAAAAGAGAACCAAAGATTTACCAACATGATTACTCATCAATCAATTTATATACACAGAGATGAATTAAAATCAGTGAAGTGTTAATTCCCCCCAACCAAAAGAAAATCCTAAATAAGCAAACAAGAAACTAAAAAGTAAAAAAAAAAAAAAGTTTCTTGGCCGAAAATCTTATAAAAAAAAAAATTTTCAATAAATATTTCTTTTTTTTTTTTTTTTAATTTCAATAAAACAGGGGCCAATCGGTTGATTTTTTGTTAAATAAAATCATTTTTTTTTTTCTCCAAACAATCAACAAAAAATCGAAAGCAAGTCAAATATGATTGCAGATAAAAGATAATGTTTTTCTTCACTTTGTAAAAAAAAAAAAAAGTAAAAAGAACAAAAAAAGAAAAAGGGGTAGAAAAGGGTAGAAAGAAAGGGGGAGGGAAAAGAAAAAGGGGAGGGAAAAGAAAAAGGGAAGAAAAAGGAAAAGGGGGAAAAAAAATAAAAAAAAGGAAGAAAAAGAAAAGCCACCGTTTCCCCATGGGATCTTTCTCCCAAACTAAGAAAACGAGATAAAACTTTGAACTTGAGAGACAATTCAAAGCATATTATCACCAAAAAGTTTGGAGAGGAGAAAATATCAGTTTTCTGTAAGTCCTGAGAGATTTACTTTTATAAGCCATTGTCTTCCCTCTTTTTGTTGTAAATGTAAAAATCAGTAAAGTGACAATATTTTCTTTAATTCTCGGTGAATTTCATTGAAATGGGGTCTAGATTCAGGCTCATAGGTCCAGCAATGCAACATCAGTTTGTAGATTTCTTCTGGCGTTCCTGAAGGTGCAGGCATTCGGTAACCTAATGAAAAGAAATCGAAGGGAAAAAAAGTTGAATTTTTTTTTTTTTTTTTTAAAATAAAGTCAAAAACATTAGGAAAGAAAATTTTATTAATTTTTTTTAACAACTTTCTTGAACAACCTACAAAAATGTGCTGAAAGGCCTGTTTTTCCCAAAATCTAACCAGATAATGAAATCCATTTTTTCTTTTTTTTATTGATGACTTCTTTGATTGTCAGAGGACTTTTGGAACACCATTTTTGTTCCACTAATTTCTACCATTTCTCATGCAATTTCATAATTCTATTCTTCCAGAATTTCGTCAGAAGCCTTCCAGGAAATTGAAATTAAGAAAATTGTCTAAAGACTAAAATAAATGAGAATCTGAACATACAACATCTGAAGATTGATTTTTTTTTAAATTTTTACCAACCTTTTTATGTATTATTTAAAGTGAAAGCATATTTTGGATTGTAAGAAGCCTTACAGCCATATCACATTGAAACACAGTTTTCTGTATGATGACCAAAGTTAAGTAAAGTCGAGCCTAGTCAGTACCTAGATGGGTGACTGCTTGCAAATACAAAGTGTGTAGGCTTGGATGTGTGAATGGTGTAGTAGATAATGATTCAGAATTGTTAATTGAAGAGTAAATTTCCAATTCCAGTTGGGTTTATTATATTTACTTATATGCAAATATCCTTGGGAAAGACATGAATCCACCTCTTCTCCCCCACCCACATATGAGTTAATTTGCTAAACTTGTGTCACTAAATCATTATTATCTAAAAAAAAAAAAAAAAAAAAAAAAATTATTACAATCTAAGAATATTTTCTGGCTTTAAATAACTATGAAAGTGTTGATAAGTCATTGAAAATAAATCAATGAATTGGCTTGTAAGAGTAATTCTTTTTTTCTTTTCATTTTTTTTTTTTTTTGAATGAATATTGCATTATCAATTTATTGGAAAATAAAAAGGATTTTTCCAAATAGAAGTCTGACTATTTTCTAACAGGGCAGTGAGCCTGACCGAGACATATTGATACATGAAATATCATTGGTGACTTGAGATATGGAGAGATTTAGTAATCCTGAGTGAAGGAGTAGAGATATTAGATGGAATAAAAATATGGGAGAGTGGTTAATCAGGAGGATTTACAGTGGAGTAATGGACAGCAGCTCGGATTATGGAATTGGAGAGCCAAATCCATTACATTCACTTATATATGCTAATACCCTTGGGAAAGGTATGAATTCTCTTCTCTCCACCTATGGGTAAATAACAGGACAAACCAGGTTCTATAGCCCTGGATGGCAAGTGGTCTACTGCAGAAAGAAATGGCAACCTACTGCCTTGTCAGTCATGTATCAAAAGATACATGATCACCTAAGTGTGTATCATGCATGGCACATAACTGACTGGTTAATCAGGTTAAATATGAAAAAAATTATTTTATCTCTCAATCTTCCAAGGAGGCACAGTGGAGTAATGGATAGTGGCTCGGATTGAGAAATTGGAGAGCAGACATTCACTTACGTACTAATGTCCTTGGGAGAGATATGAATCCTCTTTTTCTCCCCCCAGCTATGGGTAAATAGCAGGAGAGACCAGGTTCTATAGCCTTAGATGGCAACTGGTCTACCACAGAAAGAAATGGTAACCTACTGTGGGGAAAAAAAAATCAGTCATGTATCAAAAGATACATGATTGCCTACACGTGTATCACACATGGCACATAACTGTCTGGTTAATCAGATTGAAACATGAAAAAAAGTTTGGTTTAAAAATATTAAATTGAATCTATAATGTAGAGTCATGTAATTGGCAGAAATGCCCAACAAACAGAATTGAAAAGTTTGCAATAAACAATAACAAGAGAAAGAAAAGTACACGGCAAAAACGATTTTGAGCAAGCAAACAATACATGTAAGGCAAGGCAATAGTAATAAGGCAAAAATAACAAAGCAAACAAACAATATATGTAAGGCAATAGTAATAAGGCAAAAATAGCAAAGCAAGCAAACAATATATGTAAGGCAAGGCAAAATAATATAAAGCAAGCAAGCAATATATGTAAGGCAAGGCAACAGTAATAAGGCAAAAAAATAATAAAAAAGCAAACAATATATGTAAAACCAGCAAAATAAGGCAAAAATAATATAAAGCAAGCAAACAATATATGTAAGGCAAGGCAACAGTAATAAGGCAAAATAATATAAAGCAAGCAAGCAATATATGTAAGGCAAGGCAACAGTAATAAGGCAAAAATAATATAAAGCAAGCAAGCAAACAATATATACAAGGTAAGGCAACAGTAATAAGGCAGAATGTAAGAATGATGTTAACATACAAAAGGGGTTACAGACAAGTTATTGCCACATTCTGGCTTCAAAACAAGAACAGAACTGAGTCAAATGACACCAAGAAGTTTATCAATATTATTGGCTAGGGAGAAATCCCAGCATGCATCTGTGTTTTGTCTATAAATTGGGAAAGGGGAATATTTTCCAGTCATTCCTACAAATTGAAACTAATATATAAAATACTTATGAGAAAGGCAATTGGGAAGATTTAAACAAAAAGAAAGCAAGTAAGATTCTTTAAAGACCAGTAGAACTGAAACTCTTAAATCAGCCTCTGATGGCCATGGGGAGGTCATGATTAGTGTGTTTATCAGAATTCTGCAAAACCCAAATGGAATTGATAAAGGTTATTTTAAAAAACTATCCTGCAAATGTGCTTATAAAGATTGCTGACTGATATACCAAAGATGTTTGGTATATCTGAATATACTGAGAATGCTTTATATATATATATAAGATAAACCTAAGGAGCCAGGCAAGCCTACCTAGGTTTCACTGAAATGGATCATCATCAGGGCGATGCTGGGTTTTTTTTTCTTTGGACTTGGAGCTTGAACACTGGACGATTATTTTCACCTTGTTTTAATGTTCTTGGGTCTTTTTTTTTTTTTTTTATTCCCCATTTTTCCTCAAGTATCAATTTGTTCTACTGCAAGTCGAGCTATTCGAGGGTTTTCTAAGCGAGTACCACCATTTATATATATATATATATGCACATGGCTGAGTGGTTAGAGGATTCACATTCTGAACATGAGACCAGGGTTTGAATCTCACATCATAGTCGGTTTGTTAGGAAGGAGACATCCTGATGTTATCAGACTGAAGGAGTCGATCCCAGCATGTAGCACCTTTGGAAAGTGCCTGAAAAACATAACATGAGTTGACCCAAGCCTTGTGAGGCTTGAGCATGCTGGCCTTGTTCAAATTGTTGATCATGCTAGATAACATGCTCTTTCCCAGAAACTGTAACTAGTGTCTGCTCAGCATAGTTGCAGTATAAACTACAGGTTGGCTCTGTGGGTGTTGAATAAACACAAATGCGCCTGAGCGAGCGTCTGCAGTAAGGATTCACTAGCTAACCTAGTAAACAAGTATCCTCAAATACAAGTGGCCAGCTATATATATATAAAATCATACAATAGGAATTAACATTACATTAGGTTAATGATCATTTTCACCTTGTAAAATGATCATTAACCTAATATAATGTTAATACCTACTGTATAAAAATATGTTGTTCTGTTTAATTAAAACACTAAGCTTGTCCATCTACGCTAGATGCAACATTCTGGGCCTCTGCTTAACAGGAGACTCCGGTGGTTTGGCCACATGCTGCAGTGGCCTGGTGATGAGTTCGTCCGTAAATTGGTGGCGTCAAATGCCCCGACTGGTTGGAGGAAGCACCAGGGTGGTCAACTCAAGACGTGGCTCGCAACAGTCAAAGCAGATATGGAACTCATGTTCAGTCCTCGCGTTTTTGGGGTCCGACGCTGGAATCGTGAATAGCTCAATCATGTCGTCAATTCTGCTGCCGATCGACGGGGGTGGATGGCCTTGACGCGCAATGCGGTTAATTCACTTGGATTGTGTGTATAGGTAGGTGTGTGTGTATATATATATATATATATATATATATATATATATATATATATATATATTTTAAGATATGCTATATTTATGGGTAAAAGGGCTAAATATAAGGGATAGAACATATGTAAATATAAAAGTGGACATTGAAGTCAACACCATTTATATACAATTTTTCAGGAATTTAAACTTCTCAAGTCCACTAAATGTTATAGCTCTTTCTAATATTGATGGCAGTTTCCTTACAACCTTTTTGTCTTGGTAGTATAGACTATTAACACCTTGATTTTATTTTTTTTTAATCTAAATCACCCCAAGCAAGGCAGTAAAGTTTTTAGAAGAATTTATGGAAATAGTCTATTAAACCATTACTGTTTACATAAATGCTTATAAAATCTTAACAAATAGTTTAAATAGAAAGAAGAATATTATAGTTCCAATATAGAAACTTACCATTGTCTATTCTCTCTTTGGCTTGTGGGTTAGTCATTCCTTGATAAGGGGTTGTCCCAGCAGAAAATACTTCCCACATCAGAACACCAAAACTCCAAACATCACACAAAGATGTATATTTGCCTGAAATAAAAAAAAGAAAATCAGTAAGATAAACAAATCCCTGGGCGGGGCAGGATGTACTCAGTAGAAAGAGGTGAGCAATAACAGAGCAGTAATAAAAATAAGAACTAGATGATATTCCTAGACATGTGCAGCAGAACAAGAACAGTCTAGTCCCCTAAATGAAATAAAGGGTTCTGTTCAGAATTCCCTGTAGGTTACCCAGATAGATTTATACCTGATGGAGGGTACAACAGATGAAACATCATGATAACAACAACAAAAAAAGTTTCATAAAGATGGAATAAAGAAAAGTTTTTTCCTTTTAATTTGCCTAGATACTTACGTTACCATTTTTATGATGGCGGAGGTAATGTACATTCAAACTTTGGCACACACTTTGAAGTCAAATGAAAAAGATTTTTTAAAAAGTAATTTTTTTCTCAAATACATTTCAGAATTAAGAATTATAGAATGAAATTGTTTTTGGCATTTTACTCCCAGTGTTGCACAAAATGAGCCAAATTTCTGCTTCTATAAAAGAGCAAACAGGAGAATTGCTTATTAGAAATGTTCTTGAACTGATGAAAGATTGTAGAAATAAAGTTATGGTTCAGTTTGTTTTACAGCATATCAACCTCATTCGGTTATTTAATGCAGACAAGTTTTTATTGCTGGTAATATTTTTTTTTCAAAAAGGTTTTCTGGTAATAAAACCTATTTTTACACTTTCATAGTGCTTTGACACCAATTTGGGGGTTAACTATTTACCCATAGGTGGGACCCTAACAGGTGCAACCACCCCAAGTCAGGGTGGACCTGGGAACACCAGCAATTAAGAGGTGGTTCTACGCTCCTCAAAACCTCCTGATCAGAGGCCTTGCTGTTGGACTTGTTTATCGTCATACCCAGGATGAAATAAAGTTATAAGGATTTATTCCTCAAAATAGGCAGAAGTAATCACTGGTTCACTATTTACATTATTCGGACTATTGTCCTCATCTTTGTTGCCATATTTATCACGTTTTGGCCTTTGTACACTCTGGCCTTCTTCAGGTGGTTGAAATATCAAACTGAACCCTTTATTTCGCTCGCTGGGGTAGACTGTTCTAGTTCCACGTGCCATGTTTAATGGATGTCAGTTATCAGTTATCTCCTGTTAATTCACCTCTCCAAGTTCTCCACTGCCTTAACCAGGTACTGAATTCACAACTCTTTGGATAAAAGTGTTGGTTAGATGCAGTGACAGGACCCAAAGAGTGTGAGTTCAATACCCAGTTAAGGCAGTGGAGAACTTGGAGAGGAGAATTAACAGGAGATAACTGATAACTGACATCCATTAAACATGGCATGTGGAACTAGAACAGTCTACCTCAGTGAGCGAAATAAAGGGTTCAGTTCAACATTCCAACCACCTGAAGAAGGCTGGAAGCGTTGTAATATATATGGCAACAAAAATGAGGATGATAGTCCAAATAATGTAAATAGTGTACATAATACCACAGAAATATAGACAGATAATCACTGGTTGTTAGGTGAGGAGGATAAAGGTTTTTAAATCAAGAGGAAATTTGAAACAGGTTTTAAAGAATTCAATCCAGTGTCTTTTAATCAATTATGTACAGTCAACAGAAAACAGTTTTTTTATTATGAAAAATTAGGACAGTATTTCAATAGTCTGGGAGAGAGGAAAAGACAGATTGACAAATAGACGGGCAGAGAAGAGACTCGGGGAGACCGACGGGCAGAGAAGAGACTCGGGGAGACCGACGGGCAGAGAAGAGACTCGGGGACACCGACGGGCAGAGAACAGACTCGGGGACACCGACGGGCAGAGAACAGACTCGGGGACACCGACGGGCAGAGAACAGACTCGGGGACACCGACGGGCAGAGAACAGACTCGGGGACACCGACGGGCAGAGAACAGACTGGGACAACAGACGGGACACCGAAGAGAACAGACTGGGGACACACCAGACGGCAGAGAACAGACTCGGGGGACACCGACGGGCAGAGAACAGACTGGGGACACCGACGGGCAGAGAACAGACTCGGGGACACCGACGGGCAGAGATTGGATAAATCTGTTTAGAATTCAATGATGATAGACATCATTCATTTTGGATGATTATTTCTTTTGTCTTAATTTCAGTTTCTTTTGATAGAATCTACACAGTCAGTCAGTCTAGGGTCATTAGCAAACAGCAAAGAATGAAAATAATTGAAAACTTCTTAAAAAAAACTCAGACTTGCCCTTTTCAATTTGAATTGAGAAATTTTTTGACAAAAATCAATTGAAACTAAGATCTAAGAAATGCTTCATTAAAGAAATCCAGATGAGACTATTTCGACAAGGTAGAAGGAAGATAAAGGAAAATATTAAAAGATTATTAACATTTCTGCTGCTGAGACATCTTTACAAAACTTACATGACCTGCTTTCAAATTATATATAGTAGGTAAAAGTTTTGTAGCACCTCTCCCCTTATGGATTTCAAAGAATTGCCAAAAAATTAAAAGTTTCATGAATGTTTAAGAAAAAAATTTATTAGCTCACTTTGAGCCAGACAAACTTTCTCTTCCTGAAATGGTTTCATCATATGTTCAAGAATAACAAAATTAACCCAAAGCTTCATCTCAGAAATTCAGACAACTTAAGACTATTACTACTTGGTGGAAAAGCAAGAGAAATAAGATGAAAGAAATACTAGTGAAAAATGAATAATAATTGCCAAGGCTTCATCTAAGAAATTCAGACAACTTAAGACTATTACTACTTGGTGGAAAAGCAAGAGAAGTAAAATGAAAGAAATACTAGTGAAAAATGAATAATAATTGCCAAGGCTTCATCTAAGAAATTCAGACAACTTAAGACTATTACTACTTGGTGGAAAGGCAAGAGAAATAAGATGAAAGAAATACTAGTCAAAAATGAATAATAATTGCCAAGGCTTCATCTAAGAAATTCAGACAACTTAAGACTATTACTACTTGGTGGAAAAGCTTGAGAAATAAGATGAAAGAAATGCTAGTCAAAAATGAATGATAATTGCCAAGGCTTCATCTAAGAAATAGAGACAAATTAAGACTATTACTACTTGCTTGAAAAGCAAGAGAAATAAGATGAAAGAAATACTTGTCAGAAATGAATAATAATTGCCAAGGCTTCATCTAAGTAATTCAGACAACTTAAGTCCATTAGTATTTGATTATTGCTACTAATTATGAAAGGTGAAAGTAAGATTAAATAAATTTTAATAATTGACAAATTGAACATTATATTAATAATATTTGGAAATTACTTTGTTGTTCCGAGTTCTGATTCATGTCAATTATAAAAGAGAAAGCATTTGTCTGATGAAGACAAACAAAGAAAAAGAATCATACTCACCATAGTTCAATGCTTCTGGTGCTGTCCATTTGATTGGAATCTGTTTCATACCATCAGAGACAACGTACATCTCTTCTTCACGAGACATCCCAAAATCTGAGATTTTGATAACATTATTTTCTCCTACCAAACAGTTTCGGGCAGCTAAATCTCTGAAAAAGAAAATTATTTTTTTTCTGCTGGTCAAAGAGGCAACACAGTAATTATCTGCTCCCTTCTATTCAGTCTGAATTTCTCCTCATGTGTCCCTTTATCATTTCTTTGAGTCTGTTCTAAATTGTTATTCTTTCTGTTTGAAAAGTGTTTTCCTTGTTTCTCTATGTCTTTGAAATGTACTTTGCCTGTCCATTTCCCCTTTTGAGACATTTCTTATTTGCTAAATAAAAAGGATAACATTAGTATGAAGTGTGGACCTTTTTCATTTGATCCAGCAATCAGTTAAACCAAACAAATCTAATACTAAATTTTCCAATCTAGTACTGCACTTGAATTCATTAATTTAAGGTATCAAAGAAGGAAGAAACTGTTAATACTAGCAATAAAAATGGTTTTGTTTGCTGAATCTTGTATTATTAGAAGTACTAACCAGTCTGTACAAAGTGTTACTGGCATATTCCTTGACTCAGTTTAACAAAGGATGCAATTCAATAAATAATACACACTAGTGTCCCCGTGTCATAAAAAAATGATGGCACTTGTTAGAAAGTTTTAATGGTGAGACACAACAAAAGAAAAGTCTTGAAACAATGTAATGCGATTCGATAAAACAGAGATAAAATAGAAGCCAATGAATTAATATGGTCCTTATATATTTTAGACATTCAATGGTATCGAAGATTTATTGATTACTCCTGCTATTATATAAATCACTTTTTGCTCAATATCTTTTCATGTTAAAAATTTTGTGTGTTTAAAATAACAGTGAAATAGAAATATCTCTGAAGAAAAAGATTAACAACTGAATGACGAAGTTTATTTGAAGACCAAGTTGAAGCAGGATGATCACTTATCTCAGTGCCTCACATGAAAGGCTTGAACAAATAAGACTGCAATCTGAGAAATGTAAAAGTAAAGGAACTGATTAAGTAAATGGTTCATTTTGGTTGAGAATTCATTTTGTTTAAATGCAGATAAATATTTTTATTTGCATAGATTTAAACACCTAATGAAAGTGATCACTGATAAATTTTATTAATTTGATTTACCTCCCTTTCTACTACAGATGGGACAGAAAATATCTAAATAAATACACATTGATAATTATCATGTCTGATTGATTATTCAGCAATCCTAATAGATGGGTTTTCCATATTGTTTTGTATTTTACTTACTTATTGGTTGCCATGAACACACATTGTCTTCAACTGACAAAAGGAGAGCCTTGAAATTTGTTTAATGACATATCAACTCTTTATGGGTCCATTTAATGCTGAAAATTAATTTGCTTGCGAGATTTGAAATAATAAAATATGATATGTTGTTCTGCTTTCTCAACTGATATGGTAGATAATATGCAGCTTTTGTATATATATATATATATATATATATATGTTTGTGTGGACGTGATTACTAGAGGCGGTGATATGTGTATTTTATGTTCTAGTTTTGTTGAAGAATTATATTTATAATACGGTTTGAAT
This sequence comes from Acanthosepion pharaonis, assembly GCA_903632075.3. Classification (NCBI taxonomy): domain Eukaryota; kingdom Metazoa; phylum Mollusca; class Cephalopoda; order Sepiida; family Sepiidae; genus Acanthosepion; species Acanthosepion pharaonis. The sequence continues at coordinate 448,231 of CAHIKZ030004932.1, read as the reverse complement.
TCTTAAAGATATTATAGGATATTATACGAATTAATATCATGAAAGAGTTCTTTCATGTTGGTTGGTTGATTTTCTTTAGCGGCATATCAACATCTATGGGTTATTTAATGCCAAAATCTAAATATTTTGAACACAATTTTATGGCTTTGACTACAGACAAAATATATTGTTTGTACTTTTACTATAAATAAGTATTGTTAGTCATTTTTTTTTTTTTTAATATAAAAATGTATTGCTGGTCATTTTACTATAAATCTGTATTTTCATACTTACATAGTATTTTGATTTTTGTTTGGGGTATGTTCACTATTTGCCCATAGCCAGAACCCTAACAGGTGCTACCACCCCAGGTCAGTGGGGAACTGGGAACAATAGCATTTAAGAGGATTGTTTTACACTCCTTAAACCTCCCTATCAGAAGCTTTGCTGCCAGATGTAGTTTATTGTCATACCCAGGACTAACTTGAAACTTGAAATGTAGCCCAAAAGTCTGTTTACAAGAATTAGAGTTTTGTAAACCCAACACACACACACAAAAAAAACATCAGCTATTTCTTGCACAAAAAAATATGAATTATGACATTTAAATTGAATTGGAAACAATTATGCTTTCAATAAAGAAAATCAACATCAATAATGATTTTTTTTCAATTTAATACAAATTCAAGAATGAATTATATTAAACAGGATATGAATCTCTGCTGATTTGATGTCAAAAATAGTAAATTATATTAAACAGGATATGAATCTCTGCTGATTTGATGTCAAAAATAGTAAATTACAAATAAATTCTGCAAATGAATGATTTATGCTAACCTGATTTGCTTTTCTAGACAAAACTCTGATTTTGTCATGTAAGGTTTTTGATAAATTAATCAAGAGAAACAATTAACAGAATTAAATGAACAAATCAGAAGCTTTGACGAATTGATAAAGAAAAACAAGTGACCTCTTAGTAGAATTAGATGAACGAATAAAACTAAATATTGTTTAAAATTCTCATATAAATATAAATCATTATTCAATTGTTTGAATTCTAAGAAGAAAGTATATATGGTCATTAGCAAAAAGGGTTACCCAAGATGTAAACTGTAAATTGGGGATGTCAAAATTAAGCAAGTATAAATTTTTTAAGTATCTCATCTTGGTAGAAGATTTGCCAAGCTTCACACAAAATTTGATGTAGATACATGTCTTCAATTTCTCAACCTTCATAAAGATCACAAAGCCGTTCAACAAAATATTACAAAACCTTGTATAATAACTAAACATCAGTAAATGGGCACAATGTCTCTTGGTAGACTGATTCAGTCAGTTGGGTACCAATAAGAATTAGCTGCATATGCATTTCTACTGAATGGTGCAATCAAAGTAGATACAGTCTGCGAACTATCGAATATCACTTTATAATTGATCTTGTCCATATTAGATCTCAAGGGACATTAATGTTTGTGTAAAGAGGGACATTTACCTGTGGATACAATTTTTCTCCTCCAAGAAATTCATACCACTTGCAGCATTTTCACACATGAGCACAAGTTGATGCCGGGTCTGTTGTCGGCCATTTTTACGCAGAAATAGTAATAATGACCCTCCTGGAAAGAAAAACAAAATTGAAATAATGTCAAAGATAAGCAAAAAAAAGCCAAAAAAATACATCAGCCATTTTTAAAAAGTAAATTTAGTGACTGTGTCGAGCTAAAGAATATAAAAACATCATTATGACTGCAACAGGGTGGCTGCTGTTGCTGCCAGAAAAAGCCTTCGTTTGAGGATAGCATCCCCTCCTCCCAGGGGAAGTAGAATTTCAAGGTTGAAATATCATTAAAAAATAGTATGAATTGGTAAAAGAAAGCAAGAAGAAAGGACTAACCACAAATTGTAAAAAGACAAAATGTATGGATGTTAGCAAGACGGACACCCAAAGGCAAGAGCTAAAAATTAGAGATATCAGAATCAAGCAAATACAGAGGTTTAAATATCTGTGAAGTGTAAATAAATATTTGAGGGACAATGGCAAAAAGAAATCCAAATTCATGATAGAATAGCATAAGATGCCTTTCAAAAGCTAAACAAGGTATTAAGAAACAGGAAAATTCCATTAGAAACAAAGAAAAAGAGTGTTGAATCAATCTTCCTCTATGGAAGTGAATAATGGATAATTTCCTCAGAAATGAAAAGGAGACTTGAGGCAACATGTTTCTACAGAAGGATGATGAGAATACCATGGATGGAGCATGTCAGAAATGTAGAAGTTTTAAGGAAACTGGGTGAAAAAGAAAAAGCAGACATGAATCAGAGTTGTAATTTCTGGGACACAAAATGAGGAAAGAGGACTTGGAAAATTTGACCCTCACAAGACCTACTGAGAGGGAATTAACTTGTAACCTATCTAATGAGCTTATGTAAATGAATGGCAGAATAGGAACAGGGAGAAATAGTAAGGGGAGAGATATTGCTTAGAGCTACAAAGGGTAGGATGCTGTGTAAAACTATGAGAGCTCACATCCTGAAAGGACATGGCACATTAAAAGTGACAGCAGAAGTATCTTGATGTTGCCAAATTTTGGAGCTTATGTTAAAATATTCACAATGAAAGAGATTGGTTTCCATTCAGTTTTAATGAATTATTATTGCAATAATTTCCTCCCACCTCTTTTTACAGATTGGATTAGTTTACAAAACAAGACAAAAATAAAGGAGGGGGCTAGGCATTTGGACAGGGAGACAACTAGATATTTTGATTCCCTTGGAATTGTCTATCAGCATGCCACAACCATCAGAAAAGAGCCCTGAGTATACCCTTTCTAATACAATGACAAGGTAAACAGCCTTTTTGTTTATAGTATTCTCAGCATCCTTCTGTAGAACAACATTTCTGTTGCTTCAATTCTCTTCTTTATCTGTGAGGAAATTGTCCAGCATTCCCTGCCATAGAGGAGGATTGATACTACTTAACAATTCAGCACCTTTTTCTCTGTTCCTAACAATATTCCTGTTTCTTAAGATATTGCTTAACTTTTAGAAGGCATCATTTGCTATTTCGATGGATCTTCAGATTTCGATGCCACATTTTATGTCTTCTGTTAAAACACTTGCCAGATATTTAAATTGTTGTACTTGCTTAAGGTTGGTGCCTTCAATTCATAGTTTACATCTTGGGCTCTTCCTCTTGCTGACAACCATCCATTCTGTCTTAACATTGATGCTTAGTCCTTTCTTGCTTTCCTGGCTTACATATGCTGAAACACTATGATCACCAAAGCAATGTCAAGCCTGATCATTATCGAGATGGCCACTTGACGTTCTGTAAGATCAGATGTGCAGGTGATGTAATGGATAACGTCTTGAAGTTTGGTTCTCATTGGGTTCATTATATCGACTTACATGAAAATACCCTTGTGAAAGGTATGAATCCACCTTTTCTCTCTCCAACTATGGGTTAATTAGTAGGACTTGTACTAGTAAATCATTAATATCTCCAAAAAGTTCTTACAATCTAAAAATATTTTCTGGCTTTAAATAACCTGCAAAGTGTTGATAAGCTGTAAAAAATAAATCAATTATTTTGCTTTCCTTTACTCCCTTCTGTCAGAAGACATCTAGTTGCCTTTCTATGCCTGCTATCAACACCATACCATCTATATACCTATTGTTTTTAGCACTTTAAAAATCATTTTTAGTGGATACCTATAGTTGAGTTTTTTGTTCCGTTTATTTATTAAACAGTATGTTTATTTAGTTTTGTCTACCAGTCTGAATATTTAAAAAAAATCTTATTGAAGGAAAAATATGTGCTTTCAATCAGGAAGGATTTGTGTTTATAAGTCACTGTCAGGACGTACTTGATCGGTGACACACACTGTGTCCCAAGTCAGTCTAAAACATGTCAGATCTAATGACTGTTTCTCCTGCAAAGGTGGCTGCAGGTTTGAGTCCTGCTAGAGAGCACATATTTTTCTTTAATAAAATTTCTCGGATATTCAGGCTGATAGACGAAAAAAAAAAAAATTCTTTAATAAATAAACAGAACATCTACTCAAATATGAGTATCTACTAAAATAATATTTAAAGTGATAAAATCTGTCAGATTAATGAATAAGAATCCATTATTTCTATATCTTACACTATTTACATTATTTGGACTATTGTCCTCATCTTTGTCGCCATATTTATTACGTTTCGGCCATTGTACGTTCTGACCAGGTGGTTGGAATGTTGAACTGAAACCTTTATTTCATTCACTGGGGTAGACTGTTCTAGTTCCACACATGCCATGTTTAATGGATGTCAGTTATCAGTTATCTCCTGTCCTGAAGGACACATATCACAGTGGATAAAGGCATTGGTTAGATCCAGTGACAGGACCCAAAGAGTGTGAGTTCAATACCCGGTTAAGGCAGTGGAGGACTTGGAGAGAGGAATTAACAGGAGATTGTGGTTGTTATATAGGAATAAAGTGTCGCTATTGACACTTGAGTTTGAACATAGATCACTAGTGAACAAACACAAGCAATCCCATTATTGAATTAAGAAGACCACGTGACCATAAAGGAAACGCATAAGTAGGAAGTTGCGTGACGTCTAAAGGATCGCTTTTTCTACTCTATCCTCTATCATTATACAGACTGCCATTCTCTATTTGGATCAATACGGTGGTTACTTTTCGAGCGAGTACTATTAGTGTGAGTGCTCTTCAAAGGCATCTGACACCAGCATTGTTCAATAGCGTACTATAGTTGTATCTGTGATTACAAAGGCTCTATTACAATGAGCTTTACAAAAGTGATGGGTATTCATTGACATCATGAAAGTGGCAATGAGTTTTTTATTGACATCACAAAAGGAATTGTATTATAGAAATAGTAAATTCATTTAATGCTTTGGAACAACAAAAGGAATCTAAAAGAACTCAAATAACTGAAATCAATAATATTTTTCGTGGAATCTGAAAAAAATGGTCCTTTTTTTTTTTTCTTTCAAAAAAGTTTCATGAGTAACAAAATAAATTAATCAGTCAATATTGGAATCAGATATTTTCATAACTTTTTAAAATAAATTTGCTCAATTTTTTTGTCTTAATTCTTAAAATGAGAAACTATTATAGACTGATTTACATAGACTGGTATCCTCATCTTGGTTGTTATAGTCAAAACATTAGAGTCTACTTCAGCTTTCTGCCTTACTTCTTGTAATTTTAAAAGCAAAATGTTTATTAAATCTACAATATTAGACTATTCTCATTCTACTTTCAATTCTATAAACCAATGTTTCTCAACCTTTTTTATCCATGGACCACTTTTACTCTTTATTTTATTTATTTTTTGATTGGACCCCCATGACCATTCAATGAAAAATAGCTTATTTTATTTTTTACTTAAAGATAAGTTTAGAAATTGTATTATAGAAATAATAATTGTATATGCTTCCTTTATATATAATCCTTATATAATTTATATATTAAATTAATTTTATTATTAAATATTTTTTTATATTTTATATTAATTAATTTATATTAATATTTTATTAATATTTAAAATTATTACTAATATATTAAATTAATTTATTTTATAAATTATAATCTTTAAATAATTTTCCTTTCTATATATAATCCTTCCTTTATATATCCTGAGTTTTTATTCATCTTTTACAATCAAAACATCCAGTAGAGTAAAAGGGACGTTAAAACTTACATCACTTGATTTTTTTCTGCTATTTTTAGACTTATTCTTTTATTTTTACAACTTTAATATGGCATAGATTATTGTAGAAATTTCAATTTCCAACATGAAAATTTCCAAAAGTGAAATTGCTCTAAAATATTAATATGGACTCCCAATTTGCTATTTTTTTTTTTATGTAGACCCCCAGGGTCCATACGAACCCCAGTTGAGAACCTACTGCTGTAAACGTTGAATAGGGGTCTAGTGAGAAGACATATCCTTGTCTTATGCCCTTTCTGTTTTGCCGGATATAAAATGAGTGAACACACACACAGACACACTGCTCTGGAAATGTTTATAACTCACCAGCCACATATTCCATGACGATCATAACTGGTTTCCTTTGGGCAGCGATGCCAATGAATTTGACAATGTTCGGGTGCTCGTATTGCTTCAAAATACGGCCTTCCTGAAGAAAAGTCTTACGCTGTTCTTCTGTCAGGCTGTCTCGACAAGTCTTCACTGCTACAACCATGTTCTTTGGTTGGTACTTACCCTTGTAGACTTCACCAAAGTTACCCTGAAGACAGAAAAATATTTCAGATTTAATTTGATAAACATAAGGAAACAAAAAAATAAAAATAAACTATTCATGGTTCATTTCTTAAGCTGAAGTGATTTTTTTTCTAAACCATTCAAAGAATCTGTGTTAAATAAGTTTAGCAGACTATTATTTTTTTAGAGATTTGTATTTCTCCTTGACTTCCTCAGTTTGACCTTTGAGGTCAGATACAGGAAAACAAAGGAAGTCGTTTTTGATTGATTAAAACTAGCATTGGAATACTGAATGTAGAAAGGGATTTCAGAAATTAAGTTTTACATGTCAAACACTTTTAATATAATAATTTTTCCTTAAAAAATTATTGCTAGTAATAATTTTTTTTTTTTATTACAAAGTATTTTTGGTAGTAAAACCTATTTTTACTCAAGTTTGGGTGTTAACTATTTACCCATAGCTGGGACCCTAACAGGTACTACCACCCCAGGTCAGGGTGGACCTGGGAACACCAGCAATTAAGAGGTGGTTCCATGCTCCTCAAAACCTCCTGAGCAGAGGCCTTGCTGTTGGAGATAGTTTATCGTCTTACCCGGGACGCAGACGTAGTTTATCGTCTTACCTGGGACGCAGATGTAGTTTATCATCTTACCCGGGACGCGGACATAGTTTATCATCTTACCCGGGATGCAGACGTAGTTTATTGTCATTCCCAGGAAGGTTTGGTAATCTGTTTCACTTTCCTCACTGGCCTGTCTTAGTTCTTGAACCACACAGTTGGCCAGTTGAAATGTATTCCTTGCCAGCTTAATCCTTCTCTCACTAAAAGCCAAAATCTGCCAGCTTTTATGTGTGCACCAGTCAGTTATGCAGTTTTTTTCATGCCCATGTATAGGCATTTTATTAGTCCTAAGGCATTAGGTAATTTACATGACCATGTATGGTACAGGCGATTTTGTGCCTCTTTTATCAGGGAGATAGGCCATGTCTATTAAAGAATCATATAATTCACTTTGTTTCTTAGTTAATGCATACTTTATACTCAACCATTACCACAGATAAATAGGTAATTCCGGTTTGTGGGAATAGCTTACCTGTTCCGAGCCCACATAATGAGAGTAAAAGGTATATCAAAGGTACTGTTTGGTTTTAGGAAAAGGACCAAGAATGTGCTACGGAGATATGTCCACTTTTAAGAAGGTCAAGTTAGTAGCCAAGTTATATTTGTACTGTGATAACCTGTTTAGAACTGTATGAAGCTAATACATGTCTGGTTGTCATTTTGGAATTGAGCTATTTTTTCAATAACATTTTGACTCTGTAGAACTTCTACTAATTGGATCGATTGCGATTACTTTGGAATACAGGGTGTCCATAAAGTTTGTGTGCACTTTAAAAAATTTAAAACTTTATTTGTATTTGTGATAGAAATAATCTGTAAAAAATGTTATAAAGTTTAATATACCTAGTTTTAAGTATAGCTAAAATAACTAATGTGATTTCAGGCATTACTGTAAATCAGTTGCCAAATGTTTTCCGTGAACTTCAAAATCGTATTACCCTTTGTATTGCTAATGATGGAGGACATGTGGAAACTTAAATAAAATTTCAATAAAACCTTAAAAAATATAGATTTACTTCTTTCTAATCATTTTTACAAATTATTACTATCGCAAATACAAATAAAGTTATAATTTTTAAAGTGCACACGAACTTTATGGACACCTGTATTGATCCCCTTCTTCCCAGACTTCCAAAAAAAAAAAAAAAAAAAAAAAAAGCTGTTTGAAACTTTTTACATCATGATACAAGATATTTTTAGGTATGAAATTTCTTGGTAAATTTGGATAGAGAAACCAGAAATCTATTTCTTTTTTGAGGGGGGGGGCATTTTGTTTTATATTTCCTATCATTCTACTTCTTGTCTTTGAGGCAAGAAGAAAAAAAATGCTGTTAAAATTATTTCAATTTTTTTTGACAATATCAATATTAAAGCTATCATCACAATGAAAAATTACAAAAAAAAGAAAAAGTTTAAGCTGTTGCATTAATATTTTATCCAAGCCAGTACAATTTTATATTTTCAATATTAGTAATTGTCAATATATTTCAAACTATTTTGTTATAAATACAATATAGCATCTATAACTGCAAAGATAATAATGAGAGGTTGAAACAATATGAGTATAATAACAAAGACAAATGAACTAATATGGACCATGGCAGGAGAACAATCCTTCATAGCAGATTGAATAAAGGGTTTTGTTTGCAATTCCCCAAGATGCATGAAGATGAAAGAATACAACAATAGAAGTGTGGCAGTAACAGCCAAGATGAAGACATTAATGCAAGCAAGTAAGCCTCATCTCAAAAAATCAGATAGATATGTATATATAATCCTGTTCAAACATGCTTGGTGTAAATTGACCACATGACAGGATTAGTAAAGAAAATTTCTGAGCCACGTGTTACAATATCCAAGTTGTGTATAAAGCAGCAACAAGAGTTGTTTGCATGGATTTTCTCCTGAAAGAAAGGATTAATTTGCTAAGATGTGATGAAATCTTGTGAACATTCACCAATGTAGACAAAAAATATGATCTGAAAGAAGAAATCTTTTTTTTTCTCCACATCATGACAATGCAAAGCCATATTTTAGTCAAGAAACGATACAAATAATGAGACATAAGATGATAAAATCCAGTGGTGGCATACCTTCTATAAGGGGGGGGGGGCTTCTCCACACCAATAGGGAATTTCAGGTTTCACGAGGTGTGTGTGTGTGGGGGTCTTTTATTCTTTCTTGTATTTTAATTTACAAGATTTGGAGCCCATCATGAGGATATAAAAAAAAAACTCTATGGAAAAATAACCCATGTAAATGTCTATGGAAAAAGAATAAAGATTTTCAATAATATATGCATATTATTTGGAATGCACATTATGAGTCGGACAGTCTGGGAAAAGTGGTTGTATAGCAGCATATCAACACCTTTATGGGTTATTTAATGTTGAATTCTAAATATTTTGGACATAATTTTATACTTTCAGAGTAACAGGTATGTTTTTTAGATATACAGTTTTTAGATCATAAAATGTATTGTTGGTCATTTTGTTATAAAAATATGACATTGGTTATTTTGCATTAAAATGTATTGTTTATTAACTATTTGCTCATATCTGGTCTCCTAACAGGTGCTACCACCCTTGGTCGGGTTAGACCTGGGAAGAGCAGCAATTAAGAAGTGGTTCTATGCTCCTCAAAACCTCCAATCTCCTGATCTGAGGAAAGAGGGCAGGATGACATTCTGACTTAGGGTGAAAAGGGTGCATTGGAGTAAAAAAGTTTGAGAACCACTGCTCTAGTAAGTTTCCAATTTGACATCTGAATCCTGAAATTTTACTGAAGCTGTTGTATAAATATATGTAGTTAGGTAACAAAAGGTATTCCCCTTGAAATTTTCTAGTTATATAGAGATAAATATATGTACGAGGGAAGAAGGGTTATTCCCCTTGAATTCTTACTCTTCCAGATGAAACTGACGCCATCTTGGTTATCAAGACTAGCAAAATGAAGGCATATTTTGAATTGAATAAAGCCTTGTCACAGGTTTCTTGCTTATACACAATAGAGGCACTGAAAACTTTGATAGAATCAGCGCTACCAATAGAAATACTATTTTTCCATGGTCACTACCACCGATTAAAGACCCACATTTCGAAAAGATTTGCTCCAGCTGGGACAACTCACGTTTTCACACATATTCCTGACAGCACTGCTGAAATGCGTTACTCATGATCTTATTGGGCTCGTATCCATTGTTTGGTCTCTGGGAAAGGTCAACAAACATCAATGGGCGTGATTTTGATAACAAGGAGAAAATTTAAGTTCAGACATCTGGCTCATATGCATTTTCATGTCAGATGCCATTTTGCCAGCCCACCACTCAGCTTCCATTAATAAGGAGAAGAAAATTTTGGGTTATTGGTGAGATGGTTCAACCTCTACACCACATATTTGCTTCTGATATGGTGCCATCGCCATCATCATACAGAGTAACCCTGTGTGTACATGTCTACTGGGAGTGAGAGATCCTAGTTCTTGTTACGATGACACTCTTAGAGAAGGAAAAACCTGCGACTTGGTGGCCCACCAATAATGTTAAAGTGTATTTAACTTTTGAATACTTGTCATATGAACATATCAGAATTTTTTGATTTAGTTCAAGTAATGGCTATATTTAAGAATGCTATTTTATATATATATATATATATATATATATATGTAGCAAACAACAAAATTATTTGTACACCCATCAATTTTGAATATTTTTATCCATTTCTCAGAATCTAATGCTCATATGATGCCAGGTTTTTTATGTTAATAAGCACAAAAAATGAAGAAATATAAAACTCAATTTTCAGAACAGTAGGTTAAATACAACAAATTTGACAGGCAAATTACACAAAATAGGAAATGACAAAATTATTCGTAGAGTATAAAAAAAAATAGAGAAACTGAACAATTTTCACAAATATTAATAATCAATAAGCATGGTCTCTCATTTTTATAACTTGCTGCAATCATTTTCTGAAGTTTTTCAGGAGATTTGAACAAGTCATTTCTGGGATTTTCTTCAATTGTTACATGTTCTAATTCCTGAAGGTTTTTTGGTGACCAACAATTTATTTGAACTTTCAATTCTTGCCATAGATTTTCAACAGGATTCAAGTCAGGACTCATTGAAGGCCATGGCAGAACTCATCTTTTTCTGAAGCCATGCAGTCACTGATTTAGACATATGCTTGTGATAATCTTGATGGAAAGTAAATTATCAACCTAGAAGAAAATTTTGCACTGATAGTTATAGATTTTCATCCAGAATTTTGATATAGTCAGCAGATTTCATTATTCTTCTTATTTCAATTAATTGTCCAGTCCCCCTTGAGCTAAAACAACACAAAAACATCATTGAGCTATCTCTATGTTTTAATGTTGCCAGTGTTTTTTTGGGAGGAAAGACTCACCTTCCTTGCACCAAATCTTCTCTACATCATTATGTCTAAAAAGCTCAATTTTTGTTTCATCACTCCATAGTACTTGTTCACTAAAGCTATTTTCTTTGTCCAAGAACGTTTTGTCAAAATTAAACCGAGCAACAATGTGACATGATTTGTGAAGAGGGGTTCATTGTAGTCCGTTTCCATACAACCCATTTCTATTTAAACAACATTGTATTGTGTGAGTACTTACGTTGATACCCATCATATCCGAACTTTTGTCAATGTCTTTCAAAATGACACTTGGGTTTATATTAACCTTGTGACACAGTTTTAATGCAGTTCTTGGTGACAAGTTGGGTTTCATTCATGCCCACACAATTTCTCTGTCGTGTCAAACTGTTTAAACTTCTTTATAATGGACTGTATCATAGATCTTAGGGATAGCTAATCAGTTTCAAATAGTGTTGTGGAAATTAAACTCTTTTGTCTTCCTCATTTTGTTGTTAATGTAAGAATAACAATGGTTACACTCTAAGCACCACATAATGTTCTTTGCTGGAATTATCACTAATATTCTACTGAATAAATAATCTAGAAGGCACCACTGATAAAATAATTATGTAAATTACTTACATGAATCAATCAATTTAAAATAATATTTTCTACTGTACAAATAATTTTGATGGGTGTATGAATAATTTCATTGCTATATATATATATATATATATATATATATATATATATATATATAAATATAAAAATATAAAAATGGATAATGAAATTTAATTTTTAAATATCAAAAACAGTTTTTGAAAGATGTATGACAAATTGGAAAAGTTTTTGTGACATATTTCATCCATTAGGACTTCATTGGACTGGGTTTGTTGATATTGTTGTGACTACACATGTACAGGAGATGCTGAAAATTTCAAAATTTTTTAAGTAATATATACTGTGCCTCTTCAGAACAGGAATGGTCATGGTTCTCCACGACTTTCTGTTCTTTGTAGCTCTAAGGTTGTTTTTTTTGCTATCTCTTCTAATCCTTGTTTTCATTGACCAACATTTACAAACTGTTTGCCAGCTTAGGAAACAGACTGCCATCAAGAGAAAGCCAAAATAATGGATGAAGACATGAATAAGCAAGCATCTAATCCTCTTAGAATTGCCATTATATTTGGCATCAGGTCTACTTACATTACCAATTTTCATATCAAGAAGAATATCATCATTCTTCAATTCCCAAGGCTCTCGCAGGATGGGATTCTTCAGAATGGCTTGGGATTTATTTGTGACTGGTTGACCCTTCATTATCTGGTGCTCAAGGAGGTGCTGTATGGTTGGGAAAACGGGACCTTCAAGGCGCCAACCACCCTGAAAAGAAATGTAAATAATCACATATGAAAAACAGCAAGAAGTTGATAAAAATTTCAAGTCATTTTATAAGAACTGTTGGTTTAAATGCAATTTTATTCATTGATAGGATTTTGATTGTGCCTGTGGCTATAAAATCCTAACCATGGTATGACAGGCTATATAAACTGCTACTGTGTGTGTGTACCTTGATGTCAATAACAAGCACAGTCTGATTCATGCTTGAATGCAATCTTCAGGTCATCATCTTTCAAACCTGATGTTTCTCTTTAAGCATGAAACAGACTGTCATTGCTGGATGTTGACCTCAATGTCTACTTTTATATTTACATATGCTCCATCCCTGATACTGAGCACTTCAATCCATAAGACTATATATATATATATATATATATATATATATATATATATATACATACAACATAAATGCAAATGTGACTGTGTCACATTTTTTCAACTTCACTCCTAGAGGCCATAGCCCAACATATACTATTTTGGAATCAGGCCAACTTCCTGAGCAAATTGAAAACATTCCAGGTTGGATGTAGACCCGCAATCCTAAAATTTTGGATTCCCAAGTTTCTATTATTGCGATTGTTTTTGTATTCCACCATCTTGGCTTCTACTGATAAAAACAATTAAAAGGGACACAACTCTCTAACTTTCAATAGCTCATGTTCAAATGAAAAAATTACAGTTCTCAAATTACAATATTTCAAAATAAAATTGTCCCCATGTTTTCAACTTTACTCCTAAGGGCCATAGCCCAACATATACCATTTTGGAATCAAGCCAACTTCCTGAGTAAATTGAAAACATTCTGGACCAGACCTGGGCCCACAATCCTGAAATTTTGGATTATCAGTTTCCATTACTGCGATTGTTTTGGGTGATTTTTTTATGTGTTTTTTCAGCAATTTTTTTTCTGTATAATAATTTTTATAACTTGAAAATAAGTTTGAGAATAATCCAAATTAATTGCAAAATCTAGCAAAAGTCACCCATGAAATACGAATAACTGTTTGCACAAAAAGTAAGGACCTACATACATCAAATGGTCTTTAAATTAAGTAACAGCAGAATAATTATTGTTGAACTTTTAAAAGGTAAGCCTAACTATTAATGCAATGATCAATTTTGAGTTCTGTAGTTTATTGTTGCCTATCACATCTATTTTGAAATAAAGACCCTGTAAGAAGTACTGGGAGAACCTATGAACCTATCAGATAGCCACCTACAATTCCAGCTCACAAATTAATCATAAACTGATATCTAGCCTGTATTGTACCATGGGGATTCTGATCAGCCCCCAAGTGTTGGTTGTGTTAATTTTCAAAATTGTTGACAATTAAGAGGAGAAAAAATGACAGTGAAAAATTAAATGAGTTACCTCTTCAGTTTGAATGATAAAATGTTTGTGTCCTTTCCAATAAACAGACAAGACATACACAACTTCATTTGTTTTCTTGTTTTTACTCTCACGAACAAGATAGTCACCATCGTTGACAAGGAGTCTTTGAACTTCTTCTCGAGGAAGTACGCCATGAAACCATTCTTCATCCTCTAGTCTTTGACAAGTCGTCGACTGAAAGAATTCAGGACAAAGTCAGCAACAAAAAAAATGGCAAACATAGATCTTTGTGCTTGCAAAAAAAAAAAAAATACAGTGTGTCAAAAAGATTTTTTTTTCATTGACACCCCACTTACATCTTAACTACTTTCACTCCACTGCAATGTTTCTTTTAAAAAGCAATGATTAGAATTTTAATAAAATCTAAACATATGATGAAAGTGAATTTAAAAACTTTCTTTATTCTTGGAAATTGACAACGAAAATAATAAACCATTTATTATATTGTTTATTAGAATGGTTGCCAAACATCGGCTAACTGGCAATTGATTCAGACTGATAAATAATAAAGATTTCCTTCTAGTTGGTAGGTTCACATATTTTAATTAAATAAACATTTATAAATTTATCAATAAAAAATGTTCCTATTCCTTTAGAAATTGGCAAATGACAAATATTGCATCGCACTAGTCCTAATTGAATTAGTTTTTAGAATGTGATAAATATAAAATTATTCTTATAAATAATCTAATTAATAGTGTTTAATATTATTATAAATTATAAAAAAAAAAACAATGTATAAATTCATTTTTATCATGTGTTTAGGTTTCATTATAATTTTAAACATCACATTTTAAAACAATAAACATTGCTAAGGAGTGAAGGTAGTTAAAATAATAGTGGTGTCAAGGGAAAAACTGTCCTTTTGACACACCATTTTTTTCAGTGCACAAAAGTCCATGTTTGTCTAAAAAACAAAGAATTAATTTTTTTTATTATTTATCCAACAGATTTTATTACTATGAGATTTTAGTGGATACCATATTTGAGTAGACATTCTATTTATTTACTAAACAGTATATTTATTTTTTCTCTCCAGCTTTGCCTAATTGGCTTTGCTGTGGATGAGTCGGTCTAGAGGATGTCGTGTCTAATGACAGTTTCCTTCTACCCAGAGGGACGCAGGTTCAAATTCTGCCAGCGAGCATATATTTTTCTTTAATAAGATTTCTTGAATATTCAGGCTGGTAGACAAAAATAAATAAATCTACTGTTTAATAAATAAATGGAACATCTACTCAAATATAAGTATCCACTAAAATAACGTCTAAAATATAAAATATATGAGAAACAGTACTTAAATGTCACTGTTGTCTGTGACTAAAAGTTTCATGTGGACATAAAGGTGGTAATGTTACTGTCACACAATCCTCAGGCTGTAATACTCATAAAAGAATAGTCTTCCTGCAACTTACAGTATTTAATAAATAATTATGATAGTGGTGGTGGCAGGTGGAGGAAATTGGAGGAGCAGCAGCTACTGAATTTGGGTAACATAACACATAAAAGTACCTTCTTCCTGAGGCCCAGATATCTTAATGGGGAGGTAGGTAAAGATTATAAGCTTACACCACACCATTGTTTTTTTTTGTTTTTTTTTTAAATTAAGTTGCTTGCATACCTGCAAGATGCCACAAGCTCCTGCCTCTTATCAAGCTTTTAGTCATCAACACCAGTGACATTTAAATACTGTCTTTTATATACTTTGTTTGGTCTGTTTTTGTCTTTATATATTATAAATTAACTGATTTAAAATATGGTTTTTTCGCTACATAGGAATTACCATGTTTCAAAAACCAAAGCTAAAATCTTCAAATTATATAATTAAAGTATTAGTTCTGTTTCATCTTCAAGCGAATTTTGGAATTCTAAAATTCACTTGAAGATGAAACACAACTAATGCTTTTACTTTAATTATATAATTTGAAGTTTTTAGCTTTGGTTTTTGAAACATGGTAATTCTTGTGTAGCGAAGAAAAACCATATTTTAAATCAGTTAATTTATAATATTCATGCTCTATAAAATTACATAGAGCACTGTTTTGTAAAAATAAAAATATCAATTAAGAACACCAGATTATATATCTTACTGTTCTTTCTTTTTATTATAATATAAAATATATATATTTTATATATGTGTCTCTCACTCTCTCTCATATATATATATATATATATCAAAAGACACACACATATATATATAAAATATATATATATTTTATATATGTGTGTGTCATTATATTTATTCATTAGTACTAAAGATGCATCTGGTTTTCAAAAATAAACCTGAAATATTTATACAGTATTTTTGTCTGATTGATTCACTTTTTTTTTTTTTTTTTTACAGCTTATCAACCCTTTGCAAGTTATTTAAAGCCAGAAAATATTTTTAGATTGTCAGATTTTTTTTTTTAGATAATAATGGTTAAGCGATACAAGTTTTATTAATTTACCCATAGCTGAGGGGAGAAGAGATGGATTCCTAACTAATCAGAATTTGATAAACGAGAGATTATAACGTGGATATAAAGTGGGGGCTCAATTCTATATTACAATCATCATATAAATTGATCACTCACTTTATGGTCACTATGGTTTGTATACATTTATATTCCAGATGATGTAAATAAATCTAATAGAAGTGCCTGTGTAAACTAATCACTATTTGATTGATTGCTGATTTGTTTTTTACAACTTATCAACCCACTGCATTATGTGGATGAATATATTACACTCATCATTTTGATCAAATGCTATTGAGAAAAAGGTAATTCCAAAACAGTAGCCATCACTGCTATCAATGCATTGCTCTTCATTAATGAATTGAGCTCGCTGGCATTTATATATACTGATATATAATACGTTAAATTGATGTCAGATCAAAATCTGCAAATTTTAGCCATCATCTCACAGCAGGCAATGGACCTGAAATGAGGATTTAATTATGAAGTAATCAGTTTATGCGAAATTGATTTCAGTTCAAGATTCAGCAATTTCAACCTAAACTATTGTTATTACTTGCAAAATTGATTTTGCGTCGAGTGTCCTAAGTTATGAACACAATTCATTGCTACAGACTTTGAAAGTAAATTTTTAATCAATAACCTGGAATAACGTGACATTGATACGATTTGAAGAAATTCCCTTTCCTTTAGGGGTAGGATCTCTGACTGATGCCAAATCGGTCAGGTTTCAATACCAGCTTGAAGCAAACGAATGTCCAGCCACACTAATTAGCTGTGATACAGCGAAACATGCTTGTATGTGGATGACGAATATATATATATCATTTCATATTTTATTTCGAAAAGAATTAACCCATTAATTTCAGCCATTGCAGTTCCATGGCCCTTGAACAATTAATGGAGGGTCAGATAATATTTTTAGATCATCAGAATATTTTTTTATTTTTTATAATGGCTTATTGATACTAATCCTACTAATTAACCCATAGCCAAGGGGAGAAGAGCTGGATTCATATCTTTCCCAAGGGTATTTGTGGGTAAGCGAATATAATGAACCAACAGGAATTGGAACCTGGTGCTCTGATTAACAATTCGGAGCCATTATCCATTACACCACCTGCACATCTATGCTTACAGTACCTGGTATTCCCAAGCAGTCACCCATCTAGATACTGATCAGTTTTGCTGTCACTCAACTCAGTGCTCATATGGGAACCAATGTTTCAACATGATACGGTTGTAAGCTGCATGTTGTTCAGTAAAAACTTAAAATTTACTAAACCCTCATTTGTTGTTCTCAACTGGAAAATCCTTGCATCCATATATAAACAAGATAAAAAATTTAAAAATTAGACACTGAGATCAACATCAAGAGGCGACAGTTTTTTTGTCATGCTTGAATGCAGATGTCCTGAAGATTCCGTTCAAGCATGAAACAGACTGTCACAGCTTGGTGTTGACCTCAGTCTCCAATTTGACATTTGCTTTCTTTCTATTACTAATATTGAACACTTTTACTCTAAAATATAGCATAAAACTAGATTTTGATCATATATATGGACAAAGTTTGACAATTATTTTAATATATTTTCTGTTTATACATTATTTTTATAGATACAAATATTTAAGTAAATGTTCTGTTTATAATAAACAGTATTAACAACATTTACCGTCCTGAATGTCCAAGAAATTTTCATAGAAAATATGGATCAGGAATCCTACATGGAATATATATATATATATATATATATATATATATATAGTTTGGTTTATTTTGTTTTACGGCATATCAACCTCAATGAGTTATTTAATGCCAACAGGATTTTTTAGGATAGGTTTGTATGAATAAAATATATATTCTTTGTAAGAAATCAGGTTGTAGATCAGGTTTCATTCACGTATTTTTGTAAAGGGTTTTTTTAAAAAAAAAAAAAAAATTGAGAGTATTGCTGGTAATATTTTTTTTTTTTAAATGTATTGCTGGCATTATATGATAAAAATGTTTTTGTTTTTTTTGTTTTTTATTTCATAGTGTTTTGACCCCAGTTTGCCCATAGTTAGGACCCTAACAGGTGCTACTGCCCCAGGTCATTGTGGATCTGGGAACAACAGCAATAAAAAGGTGGTTCCATGCTATTCAAAACCTCCCAATAACAAAAATATTATGACAAATTGTGGAAAAATTTTTTTTGATGTGTCACAAAAATTTTTCCCAATTTGTCATTGAGATTTATATATATATATATATATAGACAAAAATTTTTCCCAATTTGTCATTGAGATTATATATATATATATATATATATAACATAATATGATAGCTTCCTCATTCTCAAGTATAATTATGCTTGAAGGACATTAACAATTGGAACAACACAGACTTTCCAGGTCAACAAGAAACCTACTCCTTTTGGTAGGTGGGTGGATGCATGTGTAATATATGTGTGTGCCTATATAAATTTACAGCTAATGATAAAAAAAGGCATTTATTTCACACAATTTCCTTCCTTGTCAATGCACTTAATTCAGGTTCACATATGAATACCTAAGACCAAATATTGTAGATTGAAAACTATAAAATCAAAATTTGACTCCTTGAGCTGCAGACTTTTTCATTTGTATCAATCCATGACTTAACAAGACTAATATCCACATCTTTGTTGACCTTTATGTTTCAAATACATGTTGAACAAAAAATAATGTAATGAATAAAACAATAATGAGGATATTAGTACATGTAATTTACAGAATTATGACAATATTTAATTTCAGAATACAGGCATTCACAAGAATATCTATCATGGCCAATGAGAAATGATATATAATATATATATATATATATATATATATATATATATATATATATATATATTTATAAATGTAAAAGACAATAGGAAACCTGTAATAGTAGCCGATGTGTTTTGTCCAATGTAGACTTTTTCAAGGCAAAAACGAAATGAATTTATTAAATAAAGTAACTAATAATAACAAAACAAAATGTCCTTAGCAACTGGAAGAATTTAGAGCACTATTTTCATACTGTTAACTGAAATTACATCAATTACTGTCACGTGTGAAGATATTGTTTTTATTGCTGTGTTGACGGATTCAACCATTTTCTTTTGATTTTTTGATACTGTTCTGTACATTTGTTTGGGAGAGTAGTAATTCTGTTAAGAAAGGTGAAATAGGGAAAAGGCCTGGGCGTAGATTAATATTTGGATAATATTCAATGGTGGCACACTCGAGGATTTACTTTCTGAGTGAGTTATTTTCTTTTTTTATGATTATAGCATTTTTAAAATCAAAATTGTGGTTGAATTTATTTCTATGTATGATTAGTGCATTAGCTAAGTTGTTTTTTGTGAGGTCCCTTTTGTGCTCATAAATGTGTTTTTTCAAACTTCTACTTGTTTCTCTAATATATTGGAAGGAACAGTTTTGGCAATTTATTTTATAAATGCCTGCTTCAGAAACATTGCTATTAGTGTTTGAGGATCTGAGGATATCCATAATGGTTTTGGAGGTATTTGTGACTATTTTAAGATTATTTAGATGGGATAGGTTATTCTGGATAGTGGACGTGACAGAATTGGTCAGTAGTATTATGCATCTGTTTTCATGTAATTTATTATTACAGATTATGTTATTTTTGTTTCGGTTGTATATTTTATATGCCTTTCTTCTTGTGTTGTGGATGAAATGATATGGGTATTGTAGGTTTTTGAATGTATTTTCTATGTATGTTTCTTCTTTAAGTAAAGGATTGGAGATTCTTCATGTTCTCAGATAGAAACCTATAATAATTCCAGATTTAATTTTAGAAGAGTGGTTTGAGTAGAAACAGATTAGGTCATTTTTGTTTGTAGAAAATGAAAATGGTTGAATCTGTCAACACATGTGACAGTATTTGATGTAATTTTCAGTTAACAGTATGAAAATAGCATTCTCAAAATTCTTCCAGTTGTTAAGGACATTTTGTTTTTCTATTATTAGTTACTTTGTTAAATAAATTTGTTTTTTGCCTTGAAAAAGTCCACATTGGACAAAACGCATTGGCTGCTACAGTTTTCCTATTGTCTTTTACATTTATATATATATATATATATATATATATATATATATATGTCCATAAAGTTCGTGTGCACTTTAAATAATTTCTAACTTTAAAGTGCACACGAACTTTATGGACAACCTGTGTGCAAGTGTATGTATGTATATATATATATATATATATATATATATATATATATATCCAAATGCAAAAGAATTAAGAGTAAGATTTCAGCATTCAAAACATTAATTTAAAACAATACGAAAGTAGAGCAATAAATATTTATTTATTATTCACCGTTACATTACGTGGGTATGTACATGTTCTAATGTAACAGTACATAATAAATATATATATATAAGTTTGACTGTTTTCTTTCTCATTTTATTCTTTATTTTTTTTTAACCCCCCCCCTTTTCTGTTTCCTGTGCCATTTGTATTTTTGCATGTTTATATATTCAATTATATTTACGTGTTTGTGTATTAGGATGTGAATATGTTTTTCATGTCATTTGTCAAGTCTCTTTCCCTATCCAGCTTCTCATCTGAATTTAGACTTTCTTGTATCTAATATATAATATATAGCGATTGTAGGTACTTCTTACATCAGCGTTGAAGTTAACAGATAAATTAGAACTTCATTAAGAACAATAAAAAAATATATATCCCCCTCCATGCCTCATTCCATTTCTGAATAATTTTGTAATATTTTAAACTTAATGCTCAGTTAAATTTAGAATTTGAAATTTGTAATTTTACTGTGATATCAAAACTAGTTATACCGAGTTCTAATTTAATCTAATCTTAACTTTAATGCACTAATAGATTGTACTTTGGGTATATTGTCACGTTTTTTTTTAATTACTGTATACTAGTATTCTGATTGGTAATCATAGGTTACGTAACAATGTTTCCCCCTACTGAAGGTGTTTGCTTGGTTTTGAATTTTTTAAAAAACTTTATTTTACAGTCAACATCATCACTTGATAAGACACAAGAAGTGTTGAAACAAAATGGTTATTTTTGTAGTGATGTTATAACATGTTTGTGTTACAATTTTTAAATATTAATTGCTCTACTTTGTATTGAGCACTTTTTTAAAAATAGTGTTTTTGATGTTCCGAATTTTATTCCATCTATACCAACACTATATACATATATATATATATATATATATATATATAAAAGCATATCTAATTAAACAATTCAGACTTGGTTCTTTCATGCTTAAAGTGTGCAAGTAAGGTACCATGTTTGTATTTATTCATTTTATATTTCCAAGTCCTTTCAGTATATTTACAGTATCATCTTCAGGGTTATGATAGCCTGGATAATTAGTCGTGTGTCAAAAGGAAATTTTTTTTTTTTGTCATTGTGGTTAAACAGTTAACGATTCCAGTCATGCAGAAAGTCACAAACGGTGATTTCTGAAATTTTTCCTTAAGGGAGGATAAGTTACCTCCCTTACATTTAACCTTAAGACTTGGTAGGTAATACTTGTATTTTTTTTTTTAAAACTGTTTAGTTTTAATGTAGATATTTCTAAAGAACTATATACTATAATCATTTCAGAACATTTGCACTATATTCATAATTAATTTTGCAAAGTGTTGGTTTTAATTTAATTATCAAGAATGAAATTTATTTTACTTTTAACTGAACATAAAACAATCCATATAATCAGTTAAAAGTAAAATAAAATTCCTTCTTGAAAGTATAGCCAAAAGCACCTTCATGTAGTAAAAAAAAGAAAGAATCTACCACTTTGCTGTTTTGCAGAAATATCTTCCCAAGTAACAAATACCATTTGCAACCATTATATATATATATATATATATATATATATGTGTGTATACATATATATATATATATATATACAGTGTGTGTGTATGTGTGTATATATATATATATATGAGTGTGTGTGTGTATATATATATATATATATATATATATATATATATATATATATATATATATATGAGTGTGTGTGTGTATATATATATATATATATATATATATATATATATATGTGTGTATATATATGTATATGTATATATATATATATATATATATATATATATATATATATATATAAAAATAAGATTGAAAACTTCACAGTTAACACAAGCTGTTGGTTTCAAACATAGTCTCATCAGTTGGTTTTTGGTAAATTTACCAGAAATGCTTGATGAGACCATAAGGTTGAAACCCAGGGGTCATGTTAACAGTGAAGTCTTCAATCTTTTAATATTATTATCCGCTCTACACATTCAAATTTTAGAACTGTGTATTGAGCACTATCTTAAAATATTCATCCTCAGGTCTGACCAAATTCTTGTATATGTGTGTATATATAAGAAAATAAAGATTCTATCTACTAATACTAGCAATATATGCAAAATTATATACTTTAACATACCAAGTGTAACAGCAAAATTGTCCAAATCATGTAACAGCACAAGATAATTGTCCATCCCACAAAATGTTTAATATCTAAAAAGCCACTAAAGTAATTGAGTTTCTTTTTTCCAGGTTTTCAGATAAGATGTTTAGCCATCTTGACACCATTTGTGATAAGAATCACTGAAAAACCATTTGAGTTATGCAGCTAGAAAGAAAACAGGTTAAAATCATTTTGTATCAGCCCCAATATGTCTTCTCAACTCAGCAATAGTGAGAGGAAAAAGATCATTCAGACTTTTATTAATGGTACCACCATTCATATTCTGGCTTCCATCTTCAAAGTCTATTCAAAATCCATCAAGAGAACGGTGAGTAAGGTTGAAAAGGAAGGAACAGTAAAGAGGAAAATTGGATCAGGAGGTCACAACAGCAAGAGGTATCATCATTTAGAGCTAAATACATTCTTATTGTTCAAAGTAGAGTCCAATAGTGCTATAAAACCTCGGAGAATTCCAGTAAGATATCTTTAATCATTTCTGAGATACAATGATTCAAAGCTTAATCTAACAACTTTGCTGTTACACTCAGTATATATCAAACTGAACAATTCTTTGTGAATAAAGTGCTCAATTGAAGACTAGAGTGATAATTATTAAAATGTCAGTAAAAATGTTCAATAAATAAATGTCTACACAGGGTTTCGAAATATTTTAATAGAAATCTGAAATAGAGAGGTTATTAATAAAGTATGAGATGATCAGCAGAAATAAAAGTTATGAATGAATGAATGAAAGGCTAATATCTGTAAAATGTACTCAAATATGAAACACACAGAAGATATGAACAGAAGTTCTGTTCAATTTGATATACTTTCAATTATACAGGATGTGTAAGAAATACACACACACATACATACATACATACCAGTGATACCTCACATGTGCACACACACAGATACCAGAGATAAATTGCACATGCATGCATATTTAAATCCCAGAAAGATACATGCACACACACATATATATATATATATATATATATATATATAAACACACACCAGAAATACCTCATACACACACATATATAAATCCCAGAGATAACTCATACACACACCTTACAGATATACCACACACACACATATATATATCTCAGAGATATATCTCACACACAGACACACACACACATATATATATATATATATATATATATATATATATATCCCAGAGATATATCTCACACACACACATCCCAGACACATATATACACACACATCCCAGAGATATATATCACACACACACACACATACATATATATGTGTGTGTGTGTGTGTGTGTGTGTGTGTGTGTGTGTGTGTGCAATATAGAGATACCTCACATGCATAACTCCTATATAATAGTAAAACATTGGTGACAATGGTGTCTTACCATTATGTGGGGGGTATATAAGGGGAGTTTTATCTACTGCACACTGTATAAGTTGATGCATATTATTTGCTAGCGTTTTTATTTTATTAGCACCATGTAGAACCCAACAATATACTTGGAGAGGAGATGGGCGATCCCAATTAAACGTGACCGTAAAAACAAATACCTCAAAGAACAGAGGATCCTAGACTGGTTACCCAAACTGAATAATTTACAAGTGATTTCAATTGTTTGCAAATTTAATTTTTACCGACCATGAAACTATAAAATTGACAAATTAGGAAAATAAAAAAATTAAGAACCTGACATGATCCGTAAAGTAAGGAAATTCCTGAGAGGAAACAAACAATTTTATCTTTGGAATGTCTACCGAATTTTCCAGGCTGTTTTAGTCAATGTCGAGGTGATTAATTCAGGTCATTTTCAATTCTTTGTAAGCGTCAAGAAACAAAAGACACAATTCTCTTACAGAACAACAAGACAGGAAACCAAACGAAGCCATTCAGAAAACAACCCCCACCATTGTTAAGAATCTTCATTCCCTACCCACAAACCTATTCTCATTCCATCCCCCTTCCCAACCAATTCTAAATAAAGACAATTCTATCTCAACCTTGTAGGTAAGTTTATAGAAGACAGGAAAAAAATCAGATAAACTTAATGAGGTCTTAGAATGCCTGCTGTAAAAAGACTTCCTTATAAAAGCAGAAACATCTAAACAAAATGTAATTATGGTTTGGTGGTGGAGATAGTTGTGTCTTTTCCAAAGGTGAGCTATATTCTGCGACAGATAAATAACAGAAAAATTAATTAATAAATGCTAGTAATTTGAATGTTGATTTACAAAATAAACGGGTTCACCCCATCTGGAAGACTGGCGCATCACGATCTTCCCATATCGATTTCCCACTATTTGGCCTTGTAACAGACTAGTCTAAGCAAATAAGAGTGCTTTTTTTGTGGGGGAAAACTTATTCTCCAATCTGCAGCCTCTTTCCCAAAGAAGCAACATTGCAAGCCTATCACTACTCTATTTCCATGGCAAATGTTTAGATGAGCTCCATTCTTTAGTTCCACCAGTTCAGTCCTTTACAGCCAGGACATTGGAACAGTCTTTTGGTAAGAAGACTTATTCTCCAATCTGCAGCCTCTTTCCCAAAGAAGCAACATTGCAAGCCTATCACTACTCTATTTCCATGGCAAATGTTTAGATGAGCTCCATTCTTTCGTTCCACCAGTTCAGACCTTTACAGCAAAGAGACATTATGTCACTTTCATGGAATCAAATGACCCTCATTTTCTGTATGTTTTAAATCTAAGGAGGAAGTTCCACTCAGCTTTTTCTCAAGAATTGCTACTTTATGGAACAAACTCCCACATGAGTGCTTTCCTAAACACTACAATCTCTTCAAGAGTCAATTGTTATCAATTCTTCTTATCTTCATAATATTCACTTCCAATGACACAATCTCATTCAACATAACCTACCTTCTTGTATTGGATGAACTTTAGTATTAAAAAAATGCTTTCTAGATGACCAACTGTGTTCTTGTGCCAGATTAAGATTTCATAATCATCTGGTAATGAGAGTTCCTTACAACTGCAAACAATGTAGCAGCAGCAGCAATAATAATAATAATAATAATGTTTGTAATCAGGTCCATGAATACCACCTCGGCCAATTTACAAAGCGGGACCTGTAACAATTTTACGGGATTTTACAATATGCACAAACAGAAGAATTAAAGCTGACCACCCAGACATAATGATCAAAGACCCACAAAAATATAACATGCTTCAATGACTTTTGCCAGACAGCAATGTATCTTTGAAGCTCTTAAAAAATAATATCAAAATACAAAGATCTTTAAGTGGAAAGTTAAAAAAAAATGTGGTGCTTAAAGATATCAATAATTCAACTTGTGATTGGGGTCCTGGGTCTTAATGGAAAAGATTTAATAGACTTATTGAAGAGATCCTTGGCAGCCCATGTCATAAGGAGGCATGGTGGAGTAATGGATAGCGGCTTGGATTGAGGAATCGGAGAGCTGAGTTCAAATTCCAGTCGAATCCATTACATTCACTTATGTGCTAATACCCTTAGGAAAGGTGTGAATCCTCTTCTCCCTCCAGCTATGGGTAAATAGCAGGACAGACTGGGTTCTATAGCCTTGGATGGCAACTGGTCTAGGAGAAGGACAACTCTGAATTCAAAACCGGCAGAGGGTCGTTTGGGGACCTTGTGGCACGTAGTGCACCAGGTCTCTGTAATCGGCCCTTCAAAAAGTGTGAATGGTCCTGCACGAAACCATCACCACTATAATCAAATCTCATGTGCTATACATGCGGGTTGGGGACCCCTCGGGTGAATGCCATTACAGGTACAGGTATGTCATAAGGAAATACAAAAAAATTGTTCTTACTAACACAGTTCACAGCCTACAGAAAGCTTGATGTAAAATTTGTCTAAACCTCTCATTAACGGGTGAATAGGGAGAGGATTGGTCTGTTAAAGCCAATCATCCATACACGGGAAGTGATTATTTTTGAGTTATAAAACCACTATAGTAACTACCAGTAGTTATGATCATAATGTAAATACTATAAACATGTATATATGGCATAAATAAATATATACTTAAAATAAATATATTAAACAAAATAAAAATAATAGATTTCTCAGAGCTACTTTCTCATGCATATGCTAATGTATCATACTTTATATACAGTGTAACCCGGATATAAGAGACCCGGAGATAAGAGAGATTTTCTCTGGTCCCAAATTAGAGCCCATATTTACCTAAACAAAATAGACCAAACCCGGATATAAGAGACTTCTTCTCCGGTCCCGACAACTCTCTTATATCCGGGTTACACTGTACAATACATCAATTCTGGGTCAGGTTTTATCTGGGATAAAACCAGTAATTAAGTGGTGGTCTCATGCTCTTCAAAAGCTCCCAATCAGAGGCCTGCTGCTAGATGTAGTTTATCATCATACCCAGGAGTGAAAAACATGCCTCTATCTCTTCTCCAGCTGTAGATTAAATAGGGCTCTCTAGCTAATGTTAGCAATTGATCTCAGAAAAAGATCACTTTCAATTCAAAAACAATGGAAAAATAAACAGTAAATTACCATTTTACTATCTTTCCCAACAACAATCCTGGAAATGAATTGTTGGCCCATATGAAAGGGAAAGGAAGCTGTCAAGGGCCATTATTGCCTATCTTTTGAAGAGAGCATTTAAATTTATTCTATAGAGAAGAAAAATTAAGTAAGAAGGAAATAAATTTTTGCTAGTTCAAACTATAGTTCATTACAAAATAAATTATCTACACTTAACCATCACATCATCAAATCTTCAATTTAATCCGATTGGGATTTTCACCTCGGTGGATCAAGTACTTTATTTTCAATTGCAAAAGATTGTCCTTTTATAGTCTCTTATAAACATGATGATAAACCATGTTCCTTAAAAATAGAATTTAAAAAATATATTTAGAGTGATTTCTTGAAAATAAAACTACAGAATTAAAAATTTAAAAAGTAGAATTCATGCCCCAGTCTACTATTTTTTTTAAATTATAGTACTAAAGGTAGATCAATTTAAAAAAAATAAAACTATCTTGATTGTTTTAAATTTTTAAGCCACTGTTTCCTCAATAGCATTGAGCTCTCTCCTGTCAAGTATAGGGCTATGACTTCCCTTCATTAGATTTTGCTGTTACTATGGTTTCCATAGCAAGTAGGTTTTTATGGGGTGGAGATGCCAGCCCCATCCCAAACTGATTTTGAATTCAAAATTCTCTTTCTCCTAAAATGATTGCCAATCAAGGCTAGGGAGCATATTCTATATTTATATTTAACCCATGGCTGCAGGGAGAAGAAAAGGATTCATGTCTTTTGCAATTAATGTGAACTGAATTTGACAGACTAGGCCAGAATTTGTACTCAATTCACCAATTTCACTTTCAATACCAATAAATATACAGCTGACTACCCATCAGAAATAGAGTCTTTTGGAAACTAATTCTCAGGTACAAACGGATCCAAATGAAATTCTTTGAAAGACTGGACAAATGACAATATATGTCTATATCCAAATCCAAGGCCTTCTCACTGCTCATGGAGAAATTTCTCCCTGGTTGACGTCTACCACTTCCTATCTCTTGCCATACTGGTCATGGAGAGCCGAGATATTGGATCAGATTGTCCTACCATCTTTGCCTTTCGCCACCTTTTAGTTCTTTTCCGTTGCCTTGGTGTCCACTCTGTTACTCTAATTGTCCACTTGTTGTTTTTGAGACAAGAGACCTGGCCTGACCATCTATGTTTTCCCTTCTTCATGGTCTCGATTAGGTCCTTCACTCTAGTCTGCTATCAAATCCAGGTGTTGATCGTCCTTTCATGTAAGGTGATGTCAAGCAAGATTCCCTCAATTTTACATTGTCCACTGCAAAAGCCTCTACAGTGGTGGTGTTGAGCAACCATGTCATAGTCATAGCTAGTAGAACATATTCATTAAATATATTTCTCTTGGTTTCAATTGTTGACTTTGCAATTCTCATCATAAGCTCTTTCAAATGCCATCCAGCCAAGCACAATCCTTCTTTTGACCCCTGGAAGTAAGGCACCATCTCTTGCAATCTCCTTTCTGAGGTACACATAACTGTCTTCTTTAGTGATCATTCCATCTACAATAATTGGTGATGGTTTAGCGCCGATGTTAAACATGACCTCAGTTGGCTCACAGTGTGGATAGAAATGAGCATCTTCTTGAATTCTTTTGGTCTATGGGTTATTACAGTGATGTCATCTGCCAAGTTTAGGTGGCAGAGGAGTTCACCATCTATGGTGATACCCTATTTTTTTTTCCCATTTCATTTTGTTGATGTAAACATTCTCAAGGATGTAGTGTCATTGTAAAACTTCTTTAGTAGAGTAATAGAAACAGGATCCACTCCCTGGTACTTCAGTGCTGGGAATAGTGGGGTGAACTTGATGGAGTCAACATATTTAAAAACATTAACTATTGAAAATTAGCAGACAGGATATGTGTATACAACTGATGAATTGCACACTGCATGGTAGCAGCAATAAATCATATCATTATCAGGTCAATTTCCATCCGAGATTTTTCACTGTGCAGATTCATTGATTTATTCCTACATTTTCACTACCGAATCAATTGCAATGATAGGGAAGGAGATTATGTTGAAAAAAAACATTTATGCAAAAGAAACGCTTTTATTTTCATTAGATGATAATTTGACTTACAAATTGGTACAAAATATAAATTTAACTTACAAATTGGTACAAAATATAAAACGAAAACTAATGTAACCAACCAGAATAAATTCTTGGTCATGTTAATCTTTGCTGAGTAAAGCCTAACACTGGGGAGGGCATGATCAAGAAATGCATATATTCTATCCCTTGCAGTTGTGGCAGAGAATATAAAGGTGAAACAAGTTGCCTTGATAGAGTTCAGAACCATCTACTATGATAAATTATTTTCCACTCTATAACCCTATCCTCACTATTTACATTATTCAGAATATTGTCCTCATCTTTGTCGCCATATTTATTACAACGTTTCAGCCATTGTACACTCCTGCCTTCTTCAGGTGGTTGGAATGCTGAACTAAACCCTTTATTTTGCTGATTGGGGTAGACTGCTTTATTTCCACATGCCATGTTTAATGGATGTCAGTTATCAGTTATCTCCTGTTAATTTCCCTCTCCAAGTTCTCCACTGCCTTAACTGGGTATTGAACTCACACTCTTTGGGTCCTGTCACCGGATCTAACTAACAACTTTATCCACTGTGCCATGTGTACTTAAGTGAGTGAAGTAAAGGGTTTAGTTCAACATTCCAACCATCTGAAAAAGGCAGGAGCATACGACGGCTGAAACATTGTAATAAATATGGCGACAAAGATGAGGACAGTAGTCAATGTAAATAGTGTACATAATACCTCATCTCAGAAATATAGACAGAAACCCTATCCTCATGAAATGTTGGAAGCCACTTGTTACTCTATTGCTATTTCCATGGCAAACGTTCTGATGTGTTAGATTCACTAGTTCTGACCTTCACAGCTAAGACCCACCTCCATCCCCACCCCCATTAGTACACCCAGACAAATCATGACCCTGTCTCCCTCCCCTTCAGATTTCATTAGTAGTAAGATGGATTGATTTAACATCCAATTTGGTACAAAAAGTTAATATAAACTAGAAACTAGTGTAACCAACCGAGATAAGATTTAAGACTGACACGTTCACTTAAGCAGTGGCCAATATAGGAAATGATATTTGACTTTGTTTTCTTCAGTTGGTTGTAAGTGTTAATCATGGCAATGAAGGCAGATCTGTGATGATATAGTTTACAAAATTACTGCAGCATAATCATACTTTGGGCTTTCAGAATTTGGAAACTCTCCCAAAGAGCAATTGCAATGAATGACTTTAAAATAGAAGCAAAAACTCACTTTAATAATTACTCTTATCACAGTGTCAGTTGATTTTATTTTTTCATTAAACAATTTCTTATTACAGTGTAACCCGGATATAAGAGAGTTGTCGGGACCGGAGAAGAAGTCTCTTATATCCAGGTTTGGTCTATTTTATATACATTAACACAGGCTCTAATTTGGGACCAGAGAAAATCTCTCTTATATCCGGGTTTCTCTTATATCCGGATTTGGTCGATTTTATATACATTAACACAGGCTCTAATTTGGGACCAGAGAAAATCTCTCTTATATCCGGGTTACACTGTATTTAGTTGAAGTTTTGATTCTTTTCTGTTTGTGTTGTTCTTGCAGGTGCAGGCATGGATATATAGGCCGACTGCTCTATTTCCCACCCTACAACCCCTTTCTCCACAGATGAAATGTCGCAAACCTCTTACTACTCTACTCCCCAATGATACTGTTATAGTGGAACACACCTATTCTATTGTTAATAGACTCTCCCACCTATAATAAGTAGGAGTAGTAGCAGTTGCTCAGGGAGTTGGCGAGTCAGTCGATGTCAGACGACCGTTAGTCAGATACTAAAAGTATCAGCAACCACCACTAGATTTCTCTGCGTCATTACCTATTATATCAAGTTCCTAACGTCTTGTACGTCAAACCTATTTTAGGACCGACTTAGTACAAATACAACATTCCACCGTGAAACTACTCGACAACAGATACCAAGAACTATTAAATGAATGAACATCTGAAAAAAAAAAAAAAAAAAAAAAAAAAAAAAAAAAAAAAAAAATCTAAATATATATCTGACCCCCTCTGATAACCAAAAGTGATCACCTCCCAGTCAACTTCCCAGCCTCTGTTATGTGAATCTTCAAAATTGGGATTGTCAATGAAACAGAAATAAATCAATTTTTTTTTTTTTCAGAGCCTGGTATTTAACCAAATTAATTTATATTTTTCTTTTATACAATTTCCCATTATTTGGCTGCAGTCTTAATTCTTTTCTGTTTCTGCAGTTCTTGCAGGTGCAGGCAGGGATAGGCTGACTGCTCTATTTTCCACCCTACAACCCCTTTCTCCATAGACAAAATGTCACAAACCTCTCACTACTCTGATGCTATTTCCATGGTAATAGTTCTCACAAAGCTACATTCCTTAGTCCCATTCGTTCTGACCTTCACAGTTAAGACCCTTCACACCATCTACGCTGACAAATCATCCCCATTCCATTCAAACAGCTTCTTTGCAAGAACTGCTACTTTGTGGAACAGACTCCCAAGAGGATGCTTCCCCAATCTTAACCTCTTCAAGTCTAGGATTAACCATTATTGTCCCTATACATCCCTCCCCAGAAACTATACATTTTGCCCCCCCCCTCCTAAAACCACATTCTGTAAGCCTTTATCATGAGTTGGTCATGGGTGAAAGTTAAAATATATATATATATATATATATGCGTATCTGTCAGCTTGAATACATTATAAACATTATGTCTGCTTATTTTTATTATAATCCTTTCTTATTCACAAACATTTCTCTGTATATTCGTGAATATGAAAGGATTATGGTAAAAA
This sequence comes from Acanthosepion pharaonis, assembly GCA_903632075.3. Lineage (NCBI taxonomy): Eukaryota > Metazoa > Mollusca > Cephalopoda > Sepiida > Sepiidae > Acanthosepion > Acanthosepion pharaonis. The sequence goes on along the minus strand of CAHIKZ030004932.1, from coordinate 415,820 downwards.
TAAGCAGACATAATGTTTGTAATTTATTCAATCAGACATGCATATATATATATATATATATATATATATATAATAAAATATAGTTTTATGGTATGTTATATGTATAGGTTAAAATGCTCAATATCAGGGATAGATTGCATCCAAATATAAAAGTTGACATGGATATTAACACTCAAAGGCGATGTCTGTTTCATGCTAAACACAATCATGGCCTGACGATTGCATTTAGCATGAAATAGACTGTTGCCTCTGGGTGTTGACTTCAATGTATATATATATATGTGTGTGTGTGTGTGTGTGTGTGTGTGTGTGTGTATATATAAAAACACAAAATATGTTAAAAGGCCAGAAAAACAATGATCTGGTGATGAAAGTACTTTTGATACATTTTTGTCTTACTAAATTATTTTCTCTTTTCATTAGAGTAGAATTTTTTTTTAAATCAAAAATAGTTATCAGTCTCTTGCAGTGAGTAACTGATGTGTTTAATGTGTTGTTTTATAAAAGATCCCTTTTGTATCCATCTAATCTTTTATTTAAATTCCTTGAGGTTTCTCAGACATATTTCTTGTGGCAATTATTACAGGTGGTAGATAAATTTCAAATTTTTGCTTATTATTATTTTGCTTTGTATTAAGTCTTTTATTGCTTTAGAAGTAGTTGTAAAACGTCTTATGCCAAACTGAGATAAATTCTTTCTAATTGTAGTTGTGATAGAGTTTGTGGGTAGAATAATATAATTTTGCTTTATTAAGCTAAATTCAAAATAAGCTAAATGAAATCAGATTGGACTATAAAGCTAAAAGACATAAAAAAATTAAATTTAAAATTTCAGTGCTCCTCTCCTTCATATGCATGTATATTGTGCTGTATAGGAATAAAGTGTCACTGCCGACACTGGAGTCTGAACATAGATCACTAGTGAGCAAACGCAGGCAATCCCAATGGATAAGTAGATCACATGATAGTAAAGGAAATGTAGATATAGGAGTTAGCGTGATGTCTAAATGATCACCATTTCTGCTCTATCCTCTATTACTATATGGATCACCATCTCTAGTCTGTCCCCTATTACTATACGGATCACCATGTCTATTGTGTCCCCTATTACTATACGGATCACCATGTCTATTGTTTCCACTATTACTATACGGATCACCATGTCTAGTCTGTCCCCTATTACTATACGGATCACCATGTCTATTCTATCCCCTATTACTATACGGATCACCATGTCTATTCTATCCCCCTATTACTATACGGATCACCATGTCTATTCTATCCCCTATTACTATACGGATCACCATGTCTATTCTATCCCCTATTACTATACGGATCACCATGTCTATTCTATCCCCTATTACTATACGGATCACCATGTCTATTCTATCCCCTATTACTATACGGATCACCATGTCTATTCTATCCCCTATTACTATATGAATCACCGTGTCTATTCTATCCTCTATTACTATATGGATCACCATTTCTACACTATCCTCTATCACTATACGGATATTATACTATTCACTATACTGATCACTATATGGATTACTATTCAGTGGTTACTATTCAAGCGAGTATTACTGAGCAAGTACTATTAGTACTAGTGTTATTTGAAGGCATCTGACACCAGTATTGTTCAATGGTGTTACTATAGTTGTATCTGCAATTACAAAGTCTCTACTACAATGAGCATCATGAAAGTGACAAGTATTCGTTGACATCACAAAAGTGGCAATGAGTGTTTGTTGCCCTCACAAAAAATTATATCAACATAAACATCACTCAAAAACTTGGTCCAGATTACTATTATGTGGGAAATAAAATTATATATCTGGGGTGGCCAAACCGCAGCTTGCAAGCCACATGCAGCTCTTTGACCTTTAATACGCGGCTCATGGAAATATATTGGCTGAGCTCCTTTTTTCATCACAGTTAATATAAAAAGTAAATAAGAAAAATTCAAAGCTTTATAATTATTTACTAGACCTGATTGGATTAAAACATTAGATTAATGTAATATGTATGTAACTAAAATGTATCTGTGTCTGGCAGCTCTCAAACATCTGAATTTTATTGTATGTGGCTCTTATGTTAAGCAATCCACCCGTCGTTTAGGCTTTGTGGTTTGTTTTTTTTTTTCATTGTCTGCAGGAGTGATTCCTGGGTGCCCTTTGGGAGTTAAGTTAATAACACTTATCTTTAGCAGTGACAAGGATGTTAATATATACAAACCCTGGCAAAAATTATGAAGCCACCACATTCAGAAGATGTTCAGACAGGGTTTTCTTTATTTCATATTAAATAAACTAATCACAGATAGGAGACAAGATAAATTCTGTTGAATGTTTTGTAACATATCTCAAACAAATTAGATTAAATTAATGGCACTTTTTCCAGACCAAATGAAGGGGAAAATAGGCTATTACTCAATGTTTAAAGAAATAAAAAAAAAAAGTGGTTTGACCTGAAGAAGGATGGGCCCTGCCTGGTCTAATTGATTAAGACATGTTATGCATGAATGAATATCTCTGGCTTTCAACCCAGATATGTGGAAGAAACTGGTTAGGTTTCTCTGTGGTGCAATTACCAGAAAACCACACCCTGATTGAGAAAATGAGCTCCTTGAGCTTTTATGGTCATCAATTCTTTGACACCATTATTCAGACTACTGTCCTCATCTTTGTCGTTTTATTTATTACAACATTTCGACTGTTGTACACTCTGGCCTTCTTCAGGTGGTTGGAATGTCGAACTGAACCCTTTATTTTGCTCACTGGAGTAGACTGTTCTAGTTCCACGTGCCATGTTTAATGGATGTCAGTTATCAGTTATCTCCTGTTAATTCCCCTCTCCAAGTTCTCAAGGACACATGGCATAGTGGATAAAGGCGTTAGTTAGATCCAGTGACAGGACCCAAAGAGTGTAAGTTCAATACCTGGTTAAGGGAGTGGAGAACTTGCAGTAATCCATCTATGTATTAATCAGGCTTGATGTTGCTTAATTTTAGTGATGGTATAAGAATCAGTATTTCAAGATGAATTCATGCCTTCTCCTTGGGCAACTACAAACAAATGTAAGCAAAACAGATTGTTAAAATTTGAATTTGGCATACCAGTTTCATTTTTCACACGTGTCAGTTATGCAACACACACTGCCACATTTTGTTTATACTTGTACTCAATGGAAACAGCTGACACCTTTTGCTACTCTGTGTTGGATTTCCTTCTTGAAAGCAATTTGTTGTTATTTCTATCATTTCAATTGGCATCTCTCTTGTTGGAGCCAGGTTAATTTTCACTTACACAAGTCTAATA
>CAHIKZ030004932.1:397500-407500 GCA_903632075.3 Acanthosepion pharaonis | reverse complement strand
TTTTTAAAATAAACTAAATTAAACCCTTGATTATTTTTTAACAAAAGATCATCGAATTGTGTTACAGGAAATATATATATATATATATATATATATATATATATACACACACACTTCTGGGAAATTTACCTATATTGCTGACATGTAAAACAAAAACCAAACTTTTAGTAAAAAGGAAGTTACCAATATCCAGAAAAAGGTTTATGCAGGAGCATCTCTTTTTTAAAATTTTGGATTTGATGTAACTACAGCTACAAAACATTTCACTTTCATTGCTAAATTTGATAAAAGCAGAAGACGACATACATTGGCAAGAATTAAGAATTTTTTCCAATAGTCATTTTTAAACCAATTTGTCTTATCTTCAAAATTATTTCTCGGAAATTTAAATATATATATATATATATATATATATATATATATACATATGTATAAAGGAATTGTATTCCTAATATATACATATATAAAGGAATTGTATTCCTAATCAATCAAAATTCGTAAATAATTATATAGGCCACACGACAACATGTTTGACACAAAGACTCTCTCTACAACTTTCTGACCATAGCTCAATTAGATCTCATTTAAATATTCATGGTAACCTACCAGACACTATTCGTAACATACTTGCTGACAACACAGCTATAATAGTATCATCTACATCCAAAAAAATAATGGAAGCCTTATTAATTAATTAAAGCAAAAAAAAAAAAAAAACAACACTCAATAATATCAACTATGAAGATGGACGTAATATCTTGAAAGTGTTTTGAAAAATGAAAACATAAATACATACATGCAACAAACTATTTTTTATTTAACAGTTAAAATATTTCATCCTTGAAAATGGCTAAATGTATAGCCATATATGTATTAGATCACATGAGAAATTGTATAAAAAAAAATAAATCAGAGCATCTTGTCTGTTGTATTCAGTAAAATGTGCACACACACACACATACATATATATATATATATATATATATACATACATACATACATACATACATACATACATACATACATACATACACACACACACACACTATTTACATTATTCAGACTATTGTCCTCATCTTTGTCGCCATATTTATTATGTTTCGGAATGTCGAACTGAACCCTTTATTTAATCACTGGAGTAGACTGTTCTAGTTCCACGTGCCATGTTTAATGGATGACAGTTATCTCCTGTTAATTCCCCTCTCTAAGTTCTCCACCGTCTTAACCGGGTATTGAACTCTCACTCTTTGGGTCCTGTCACTGGATCTAACTAACACCTTTATCCACTCTGCCATGTGTCCTTGAGGATATCTGTGTATAAATTTCTGGGTATTATAAACTTAATGTCTTCAGTAACCATTTTTTAACAGTGCTCATATGCAATTGCGGCTTACAATTTTCAAAAATTTAAATGTCAAGTCAATCGCAATCTTTTGTCTTCCTAAAGACTGTTCTTTTATTTTCCTTTTGCCTCACTAAAGTCTTCTCATTCTCTTTCACTCCCAGTATCCCCTTGCGTCTTTGTGACATTACTGCCTTGCTTGGGGTAAAATGATTAAAAATCAGGATGTAAAGATTGGAACAATTTATAATTATTTTTATAAAATTAATTCTTACAAAACAACTTCATCATAAATGATTATTATTATTAATAGTAGTAGTAGTTTGTCTAGCGACAAATCAACATCCTTATGGGTCATTTAATACCAAAATTTAATTTTCCTGAGAGCATTAGTAATTTCATTTACAAAAATATATTGCTGGTAATTTTTTTTTTTTTTACTATGAAAATGTATTAATAGTATTTTTACTATAAAAATATATTTTTATACTTTCATAGTGTTTTGACCCCAGTTTGGGCGTTCACTATTTGCCCCTAGCTGGTACCCTAACAGTTACTACCACCTCGGGTCAGGGCGAACCTGGGAACAACAGCAATTAAGAGGTGGTTTCATACTCCTCAAAAGCTCCCAATTAGAAACCTTGCTGCCGGATGTAGTTTATCATCAGTAGCAATAACAGTATTAGCAGCTTTACAGTAGAAATCACTTAATGTGATCAATTTCGGACGAGAAAGTCATTTAGAAAACAGTATATCAAAATTGGTAGAATTTATATTTTTTTCTATTAAATCCAGGTTCATTACCAGATGAGAGCTACCCTTCTTCCAGAAAACAATTTGCCCCTTCATGCAGAAACTCTGACCTTGTTAATGACCATAATAAAATTCTGTGATTCTAATGAACAGAAAATAGAGGAAAAAAGAGAGAGAGAAAAGAAAGAAAGAGAGAGAGAAAAAGAAAGAGAAGAGAGAAAAGAAAGAGAAGAGAGAAAAGAAAGAAAGAGAAAAGAGAAAAGAAAGAAAGAGAAGAGAGAAAAGAAAGAAAGAGAAGAGAGAAAAGAAAGAAAGAGAAGAGAGAAAAGAGAAAAGAGAAGAGAGAAAAGAGAAGAGAGAAAAGAGAAAGAGAGAAAGAAGAGAGAGAGAGAGAAAAGAGAAGAGAGAAAAAGAGAGAAAGAGAAGAGAGAGAAGAGAAGAGAGAGAGAGAAGAGAGAAAAGAGTGAAATCTCAAAAAAAAAAAAAAAAAAAAAAAAAAAAAAAAAAAAAAAAAGAAAAAAGTGTAATCTCCAAAATGGTCAGTTTTCCTCAAAAAAAGATTGCACAGATGTGTAAGCATTTTGCAGGCATTAAATGCTGAGGCTATTCCTTTCTCTTAACTCTCTTACTTTACAAAACAATCTGCTCCTAGTGGTACTTCACTGTAATGGCGACTTTCCCACATTTTCTAGAACTTAGAACTAAAAAAAAAAATATCCAAGTAAAATTAAACCTTGCCAAAGAGAGAGAAAAAAAACAACTTTTGTTAACAATTTCAACCAATACTGGTTGCCAACTATCGAAGAGCTGCTTTGATTGGCTCAAATAAAGTGGAGAAGAAATCAGTGATTCCACTTTGAATGACTAAGATGTCTGCCAGAATTGCAGCTAATGACATTCTGGCAATATTCCAAGAGATAATCATAATGAAGTTCTATTCCAAATGTCCAGTTGGTTGGACTTTTCCTTACAAATAGAACTTAGAGGAAGTCTGCAATCTTCAGTTTGAAAAGAACTAAAAAGAAAAAGTAAAGAAAACTCTGTTCAAACAAACGTTTCTATAGAGTCCCACAAAGTCAGAAATAAAGTCACTTGATGACGACAAGTATAAAGTGAATCTCACTTTTGATTTTGAATAAACTACTATCAAATAAGGAAATGAAATCACCTTATTATTAACAGATCGTGACAGCTATTAGAGAAGATGTGATAGACTTTAATGTTTAAAAAAAAGATTTATTCAGTATTATTGTTGTTTAAGGTAATAAGCATTGTAACAGCACAAATAACTATATTGTGGAAAAAGGAATTTTTTTACCTTATCAAAAACGATATTCTTGTACATGTATTTATGTATAATATTATGCATTAATTACTAATTTTATTTAATTAACTATTTGTGCTCAGTTGTTGACATTAATAGCTATCTGCTGATATGTTAAAATTTTAGAATAATTCAATAATAAAAATTTAAATTTCATTTCAGTGATAGATGTTGTGATCTGTAAATATGTATATATAAACATATAGATCAAAGATAAAAAAAATAATTCTTTCATTCATTTAACATGACAGCTGCCTTACTCATTAGGTCATGCAGACTTATCAGCTGTTATTATTCAAATTTAACCTTATTTTTTCTCCCAACTGCCTTATATATCAACATCTTTTTCTGTCTGAATTTCTGGGATGAGGAGTTATTATTTACACTATTCATACACGGACTATTGTCCTCATCTTTGTTGTTTTTGTTATCACAAATTTTGAATGTTGTGCACTCCAGCCTTCATCAGGAGTTTGTTGTTCCTGGCAACTTTCAGGGAATTACGATATGAACCTTTTAATCTATGGGGGTAGATTGCCCTGGTTCCACTGCCCATGTCTAGAGATACATCATTTAGTTCCTATGATAGTACTGCTCAGTTAGTGCTAGCCATGTTTCCACTACCCAGCCCAGGGATTGATCTCACAACTATGATGTCACCAAATTCACAAACCAAAGCTTTAATACACTGAGCTATTGTCCTGAACATGGAACTTTAAATCTAATCTTATCTCATTCTGCCTGCTGCTGTCATGCTTAACTGCAGTCACCATGGCATCTCTTTTTTTACTGCTGCTGCTACAGTTGAAGCTTAGCTGTCATTTCTCTTTATTTATTAATGGCACCTCTGCTGAGGGGGCCCTTATAGGCTAGCCTATGTGCTGATTCCTTCAGACAGCTGACTCTCCAGTGTTCTTTGTCTAGTATTAATCCACTTCAATCCACAAATAATAGTAAGTACTCTTATTCCCCTCCATATATGATCAGCTATACCTGATTTCATGTTCTCACTACTAATTAATGTACTTTTGTCATAATAATAACAAAGATGAAGACAACATTTTTTTAATCAGTTTGTGCCAGAAATTCAGAGAGATTTAGGAACAAGGTTAGTATTATTAAAACTCGTGCCATAATGTACTCAAAGTAGATTTTAACCATTATTTACATTCTAAATGTTATCATCACGTTTCAGCTGTTGTGCCTTCTGCTGTTCTTCAAGTGCTTGTCAATTCAGGTAACATTCAGAGAATTGAAAACTGAACCTTTTATTTATTTTCATTCCACTGACTATGTTTAGGGATATCTCATTTGTCCTTATGTTGTACAATTTAGTTATTGCCCCACCCTGTTTCCACTGAGTCTAAGCCTTCACTACCCAGCCCAGGGATTGAGCTCACAATTAGTATGTCACCAAATTCACAAACCATCACTTTAATCTGCTAGGCAGTATATTCTTATTAAACATACATAAAAAGTTCAGATTTTTTTCTCTTTCTTAGATGAAGCATTTTCATTGTTTCATGAGTATTTCTTTCATCTTAATTTCAGTTACCTTTTGTCACAATTACACAATAATCCTGAAGCCATAAAGAAGTGAACCAGAAAACTGAATGAATATCTAAGTGTTGTAATAAAAAGTAATTGAAAATAAGATGAAAGGAATAATAGTTGGAATATATATATATATATATATGTATATAATATTTTTATTATAATAGATTATAATAACATTAATTTAAAAACAAATCGTTACCCAGTTTCAGAAGTGGGAGGGGGGCTTAAAACACTTTGTTTTTAAATTTCCCTAATAAATTTTTATCACAAGTTATCTACAATCGCCTGAGGAAGTACGACTATAGTATTGAAACATGAAAGCTTTTGTGTTGCTATGTAAAATGTTTTTATTTTATCTATTATAATGAAAATATTATATTTTGCTCTTCTTTGTATTGAGCACAATTTTTTTAAAAAGTAAATGCTACAAACTGTATTTTTATTCCATTTTTTCTCTTATTTGTGTATGTATGTATGTATGTATATATATATATATATATATGAGAGAGACGTATAAAAAGACAAGAGGAAAACTATTTTTAGCTGACTCATTTTGTCCTTGTTTTGAGGACTTTATCAAGGCAAGTGTAGTGTTTATTTTGTTGCATGTGTTTATATACAAGAACAAGTATGTCATTGGTTTATCAAGGTTTTTAAATTTAACAATGTTTATGAATATTCATCAGGTGGTTGAAAGTTCAGTCAAAACATATGGAAGACACAAAGTGCCATAATTCAAAGACTGGTAAGACAAAAGTGAGTGAGTAATATTCAAGAAATTTCTTTTTTATTTTGCTTCTGTATATAAACATGTGCAACAAAATAAATCCTCCATTTGACTTGATAACATTGTTTACTGTAGTACAATATTTTCTTGACAGATGGCATTACATTAGCGGTCGATTGACAAGAAATTGAAAATGCATGTGCAATAATCCCACTGAACACTTTAGCCAATGTTGCCCAAGCAGTAGTTTGCCACACTAATAAATGTCTGAAAGCTGAAAGCCACTATTTTGAACATCTCTTGTGATTGTAGAGTCCAAAGTTAACTTGTATTAATCTCATGATGTCTGAATAAATTTAGTATTACAATATCTATACAAGTTTTTCCTTTCTGGAAGTGTGTAAACATTTTTTTTCATGAACTGTGTACAATATATTAGAAAATATACATAATACCTCACATATAAGGTATTATGCATATTTTTAATATATTAAATAGCTCTGTTATTTAACATTCAACATTGTTTTTTCTTACACTATCAAGTATATTTATATGTATTTGTATATGAACACTTGCTTGTACATTTACCTATATTTATCCATTTTATATATGACTCATGCAAATAAATGTAAAATGTCACTTAGCTGATTGACGTTATATTCAGCTTCAACTGCACCTCAATTTTAGAGTTTCATAGATTAACTTTTTGGCAATTGTTCAATTCATTCTATAGGAGGTTTCTCACAAGATCAATTATGACTGAATAGTGAGTTCAATCCTCCTAGGGTGCTCCATACTTTTGACCTTGTGTCATATGTAAGCTATACTTACTAAATCACAATTAAAGAAATATTTTTTTTTTTTTTTTTTTTTTTTTTTGGTGGGATGGATATATACAATACTTTTCATAGCGTACACAGACAAGACATTCTGATCTGAGGCAAGAATGCAAAGGAGTAACTCTTTAATCATAAGCAAAGCATACATGTATCTGATTGAAGGTACAAGTGCTTATAAGTAATTCTGTCATTTTTGATGGTTACTATGCTAGCTGATAATTAACAATGCTTCATTTAAGAAATTAAAGATCAATATTACTATGAAGGAATTATTTAAAAGAATTCAAAAGAATGAATATGTTTGTCAAAACTCCTACAAGTTGATCATACAAAACTTTGGAATTTTTTCACCTGCTGATTAAGACCAATGACAAAAATAAAGTTTCAATATCATATTTATAAGTAGTAATGGGGCACCTTGAGGTGGTGTAATGGTTAACAAGCTTGTCTCGCTAGGACTATTATGACTGAGTAGTGAGTTCGATCCTCACTGGGTGCCCATACTTTCGGCTTTGTGCTACATCTGACCTACGCTTGGAAAATCACTTCATAAGTAGTAATTTCTTTCTCTCATTTCTTGAAAATTAAATCTAAAAAATTAATTTTACAGAATTCAAGTTGATTCCACATAAAAACAAGAAATTATTCATTTATGGAATTAAGCAAAAAGTATCCATCACAGAATTTGGAGATTTTAATATTTATATTTTGATATTAATAAAGAGAATGTAGAGGAAATTTAATAACACTTTTCCTGATTTGGTAAGTTAAAAAATAATTCAATCAGTAAATGACTATATATATATATATAAAATATTAGTGGTAAATATACACATACATATGCAAAATATACGAATGTATATACATAGGTGCATACACATACATGTATATTTTTTGAATAAAAAATTCCAAGAGGATAGAATCCAGGTAGAACTCAATGTCCAGGATATAATAAGGATAGGTAAGGATATAATGAAAAGGCTTAAACACTAATATTCCCTGGTCATAATTTATTCCATTGGAATCGTAAATACGATCCAATTCATCAGACCTACAAATTCAAATAATTCAAATTCAACTAATATATATATATATATTAACTAAATTCAACTAATATATATATATATATATATATATATATATATATATATATATATATATATATAATAGTTCAGATAATTAGATGTAACCATAAGTTCTAGGCTAACAGTTTCTCTTCTTGTACTTCTCACTAGTAGAACTCTCTTCCAGCTTCTTGTTTCCCAGTCAACTTTGCTCTTCAAAAGTTTAAATACAATGTCAATTGTTATCTTGTCTTTTTTTAATTCCTGTTCCTTTATTGTTCTCCTTAATCATTAAGGGTTTTTTTTCTCATATTTTCTCACACTCAATAACCCTGCTTGCATCTTAGTGGCTTTGCTGCCTTGCTTGGGGTGAAAATGATTAAAAAACAATTTTTTTTATTTTTTTTATTTATGTCTTCAAAATTAAAACTATTTTATGCAACTTTATTGTTCCTATTTATCTGAAATTTTCACCTAAATAAGTTCATAAAAATTATCCACGAGATTCATGGACCAGGAAGCCTGTTTTCAATTAAATTGGGCCAATTGTTTTTCCTGTTGCATAAAATTCAAATATACTCAGATTTGAATAAAATTCTGCAGTCAAAATAGGAACAAGAATTATTTCTAAGAAATGAGAAAATATAAATTTAAAAAAAAGAAATTTTCTCTGTAGTAAAAAGATTCATGATCTTTGCTTTTTTTTTTCTGTCTCTCAGAAAAAAGTTCATGTAAAAATTTAAATGGTACTAAAAAATGATTCAAATAAACACTTACGACTGGGACTTTTAAGCAGTTCTTCATTTAAGTGTCAGAAATAAAAACGACAAATATAAGAATGAGTCAATCACTTGTTAGATGACAGCATAGTTGGTAGAAGGACGACGACTTTTGGCAAATGTTTTGGTAGGTCCACTCTTGTTCAAATCACGATGCAGACTAAATGAGACGCTTTATCATAGGGGCAGATAACTCCTCTCAGAACATCATTTTGAACTAACATGATTACCTCCCTTGTAAAATGTCTAACTTTATATCTCCGTTCCACAATAAGAATTGACCAATTTCATTGCTTTAGAATAATTCAAATGTGGATACTATATTTTCTATAATCGACCAAATCATAAACGAGAAATAATTTCCTTTCACAATTTGTTAAGAGAATTCCTATTCTGGTTACCTTTAATTTTTGTCGATAATTTTGTCTCATTAAATTTTAAATGAAAGAGTTCCCTTGCTTCTCTTTTCTAGTAAATAAAATTGATTTCATATTATTTTTTACATTCAATATTAGAAATGAGAGGATAAAAATACTACTAAAGAATAAGATATTGAAACTTTATTTTTGTTATTGGTCTTCATCAGCAGATGAAAACATTCTAAAGTTTTGTATGATCAACTTGTAAAAGTTTTGACATAGTTATATTTCTATATTTGATTAATTTCAAGATTGTTGTAACAATCAACCACATAGATAATATTGTCAATTTTTTTTTGTTTTCTCCTACATACATGAAAAGGGTAAAAATTTAATTTTCATCTAATATTTCTTACATCATAATTTTAGTTGATTTTCATTGCAATTATTCAAACTGTTAGTCTACATGAAAAAGCTCCAGGCAAGACTTAAATTCTAACCAAATTTACGATGAAAGAAATACTAGTCAAAAATTAATAATTGCCAATTCTTCATCTAGGAAATTCAGACAACTTAAGACTTGATGGAAAAGCAAGAGAAAAAGATGAAAGAAAATAAAAAAAAAAAAAATAATAATTGCCAATGCTTTATCAAAGAGATTCAGAATGCAAACAACTTTTCTGTTACCATCAATAATAAGAGAGTGGTTAACTTACTTTCCAAAGAATTCAACACATGATAAATATTAATCTATTGAAATAGTGATGCCTCCTTTCAGAATAGAACATGGATAAAAGCCTTCAGTGAAAGATAAAAATTGACAATATTTAAGTTGAATTTTCAACTGATAATTCTTAGAACAAAGAGGATCATATGCAGATAAATAACAATGTCTTATGTCACATTACATAGAGGTGTAAAGAAAAAGAGGTATAGCAAAACATAATATTTTTTGCAACATTACAAATAAAAAGAAAAAGGGATAAAGAAAAATAAAGAAAGAAAAAAGAAAAAGGATAAGAGAAGAAAAGAAAAAAAAAGAAAAAAAAAGAAAAAAGAAGAAAAGAAAAAAAAGAGAAGAAAAGAAAAAAGAGAGAAGAAAAGAAAAAAGAGAGAAGAAAAGAAAAAAGAGAAGAAAAGAGGGTAAAGAAGAAAAAAGGATAAGATAAGAAAGATAAGAGAAGAAAAAAGGACAAGAGAAGAAGAAAAAAAAGGATAAAGAAGAAAGCAATAGAGTGACTGAAAGAGTTCTTCAA
>CAHIKZ030004932.1:362500-392500 GCA_903632075.3 Acanthosepion pharaonis | reverse complement strand
GGGCTCTAAAAAGAAAAAAGGATTAGTTTGGGAAATACAAAATTATTCTCCATAGTCGCTACATAGAAACATGTTTAATAAAAAAATATTAATCATTGCAAGGAAATAAAACCATTAAGATGCATGTGAGAAAATAAAAAAACATTATTAAAGATATAGAACAATAAAAGAACAGAAATGAAGAAAATAGAAGATAATGATTGATATTGCATTTAGATTTTTGAAGATTAAAGTTGTCTGGAAAGTAAATTGTGATCTTCAAATATTTTATATATATATATATATATATATATATATATATATATATATGGGTCAATGATATTTAATTTTTTTATGTATTAAGAACAATATTAGGGGAAAGAAGTATGTCAAATTGGCAAAAGTTTTTCTGTGACGCATTTTGGCCTCTAGGAACATAAACTTAGTCCAATGATCTCCCAGAGGATAAAACAAGTCATGAAAACTTGCCACACTTCTTTTTCTTTCCTCTAAAGTGTGTGTGTGTGTGTGTGTGTGTAATAATAAAGTTAATGGTCAGAGTTGAATTAGACCAACTAAAAATTTAACGTGTAGAGCTTTTAAGTATAGAAATTTAGTAAATCAGCCCATTCCACTACTTTGGTTTCAACCTTTTGGCATCTTCAGGTGATTTTGCACAATTGATTTCCTAACACTATTTAAAAAAAAAAAAAAAAAAAAAAAAAAATCAGAAAAATTTTATGAATGCTATATTTTTTTAAATAAATAAGTACACGACATGAAGTGTGGTAGAAGGTGAGGAAGAGGGGAAAAGCAAGTCTATCGGAAATGTATTCATGTGAGATTAAATGAAATATAAATACTTTCTTTTCATCCCATTTCATATGAACTCAGAAGGAACTGTTTAGTATGTATACAGCAGGTCATAATTTCCAATCTCTTATTCAAAAGGTCTGGAAATGTTATTATAGCAAATTTTTCTTGTTGACAAAGGTTGCAGATGTTGTCATGATTGTTGTAAGGTTGTTTGTTTTTTTTTAAATATTACAGTTTACAATCAGATCTTTTTTATTTTTCTCCTTTAATTTCCACACATGGTTGGATAATTTAGTAGAATTTCTAAGGCTTTCTAGCTTAAAGGAGAAAAATAAAAAAGATCTTCTACTCCAATAGCTTCATGTCTCGCACTTCTCGCCTGTGGAACTCCCTTCCCATTTCTTGTTTTCCTGATAGCTATAATCCTCCAACTATTCAAATGTAACGTCAATCGACGTCTCCAGATGCCTTGATCTATCCCCTAACTGTCTCTTCATCCTTTCCTCTATCACTCCTCTTTGTTCTCACTCCAACTCTGTAACCCCTTGCGTGCTAGTGGCTTCCTACCTTGCTTGGGGGTTAAATGCTTAACAAAAAAAAACACATATGGTTCTTGATAATGACTGAGACAGTTAAAAGTACAAAATGGAACAAACCTGAACTTTGGACAGTATATCCACAATCCCAAAATAAAACATCTTATTCAAAAATTTGGAAAATGCAATAAAACATTAAACCTTGTCGGTTGAATTTAACAAAACTTGTTTGGATATATTTTTAATATTAAAGAAAAGCCAAAACTGTTTTTTGCTCTGTCTAGATAATCTAGGTGTTGAGCACTTTACCAAGTAAGTAGGTATTTGCCTGTAGGTCTTTTTCTTTCTTTCTTATTGCTGTCTTTGTTTCAGATTTTATCTTGTTTATGCATATTTAGGTTTGTGTTTTACGGCATATCAACCTCGTCGGGTTATTTAATGCCAACAATAGATATCCAGTCCTTGATAACTAGATAGATAGCTTATCATTCATACTTCGATATAAAGATATATATGTTGATATTTACACCTTGACAATCAGATAGCTTGATAATCATACTTTGACATATAGATAGATAGATATTCTGATATTCCGGTCTTAGAGGCTCTTGCAAGAACTTTAGCAGAGCTTAATCATGGCAATGGGTTAAGTTATAAAAAGGAAAAAAACATTATTTTAAAATTTTGTTATGAATGCTGATTCCTGAAAGGAAACTGTATATCTTGTTGGTGTCTGTCTCTTCAAAGACAGATATTTAGATTTTTGGAAAGTTGTCCGTCAAGCAATCAAGGATATATATACATGCATCTGTGTGTGTAAATACAATTTAAAGTTTGAGGAACCTAAAGTAGAAAATGGTTTCTTAAATGACAGAAAACAAATGATTTTGAAAGAGTCATGAAATGGTTGACAAGACATGGGAAACATTGGGTAACTTTGACAGATTTATCAGAAAGGTTTCGAAATTTTCGACAGCACCTCATCATCAGCTAGTGTTAGCTAGAAAAGATGCCAGATGTCTTTGAAGTTCAATCAAAGGAAAACATCTTCTTACACACACACACAGAGAAAACAACCTGGAAATTTTCACATAGATATCAGAGCAAATTAAACTTGACAGAGTAGCCAGCAAAGGCAGGTATAAATCTGTCAATTCTTTTTCTATGTGCCATGTCTCTTCTTTTCTGTTTATGATTTGTTTGTTTTTGTTTTCCTTCTCTTTCACTTACTGTAGCCCCTTGCGTCTTAGTGGCATTATCGCCTTGCTTTGGGTGAACTGATTAAAGAAAAAAAAAAAAAAAGAGAAACATTCTCAAAATTTAAAACTGAACACCTGGATTCTTTCTTCCTGTTACTCTACCATCTATGCCAAGGGAGATAACTTGTATCACTTAATTGTCCTTAACCCTAGAACACTAACCATCAATTAAAGTTACACCATTACTAACCATGAGTATATCACACCTGATTTTGAAAATATCAAAAAAAAATATTAAATATAAATCTTTATTTGAAATATTTTACATGCAGGCATTTCAAACTTTCTACTTTGAGTTAACATTAATAGGAACTGAAAAACATTATTAAGGTAAGAAAATCAGGTACTGAAAATTGCAATTAAAAATAGGAAAATTTGCCCTGGGTACTATATACCCATGTTTAGTGTTCTAGGGTTAATTCTGTTCCATTGAAGTATAGAATATCTATTTCACTGCCTGACTCATCTAAACGGCAAAAAACTTAACCAACACTTATATTCTATAGGACAGCCAATCTTATTTTAGGTGTCAAGTTCTTTTGAGAATTAAGGGATCATGGTACTCCACATCTTCCTGCCTTTTGTTGCACTAAGTAACTTTCAACCATTAATTCTCAGTGTTCATTTTGGAGATGAACCTAAATAAATCAATCAATTTGTTCTTCCCAGATCAAAGGCTCCATATATGTTCATTTCTCTGCTACTGAAGAGATTATGAGCATAACATGCATGCCAATTCTTTCAATCTCCTTATTTCCCAATATTGCACTCTATTAATACAAATAATTCATTGCTAAATATAAAAAGCATAGGAGAAATGTTTGTGACTATAAAAACCAAGATGAGGATACTAGTGTGAATAAATCGGTGTATAATAATAATTCCTCATCTAAGAAATAGTTTAAATGTTGTGACTTTAAAAAACAAAATGTGGACAAATCTGAAAAATGGGGAGGGGGAAATTTCATTAACAATTTTTCTTATTTATAAAACTAAAAAACCATTTGGCATTATTTTTTCATACAAGTGTGGAACGATGTTTCTCTTGATAACAAAAGCCTTGCACAAAGTAAAAGATTATAGAAAAAAATTTTTTTTTTAAAAATAGAAAATAAAAAGTAATAAAATAAAACAATATGAAAAAATAAAAACGATGAAAAAAAATAAAAATGATGAAAAAAACAATAAGAAAATGACGTGCATCATTCTAAAAAGATTATCATCAACACAAAAATTAAATTCATTCATCATGCATAAAAGAAATTGATAATGCAAATGGGAAAAGAAAATGAAAAGTGAATGAAAATATATTGTCTAAAAGTAAAACTGAAGTGTATGATGACCAAAACGTAATTATTACAACTAAAATAAGCATGCTTGTCTAAATAGCAAAATATCTGAAGAAGACTTTGAGGCCCAATGCCTGAAACGTTGTGAGTATAGCACTAAGATGAACATGCTGGTTCAAACAGCAGAACACATAAAATTCTTATAAAATAAAAAATAAATTAAAAAAAGAAAAAAACCCGTTTGCATGAAAGCTTAACTGAATGAAAGGAAAAAGGAATTGAAGAAACAAAACAAAAAAAAATAAATAAAAAGATTTGGCAATTTTATAAATGCAAGTTAATTAATAAATTTTACAATTTTTTTTTAACATCAACAGATGAAGGGTGGGGGGCATACAAAACAAATCCATTTTTTTTTTTGTTCTTGTTTTTTCTGGTGGCAAAGGTCTGATGAAAATAGCAATTACGAGCTTGATTAAACAATATGAACTAAAATTAAGTATTAGGTTGGTGCAAAAATAATGTTTTTTGACGTTCAACTTAACGTCAAAAAACGACATTATTTTTGCACCAACCTAATACTAGGCTAGGTTTTGGGATATACATTTTTTTTTTTTAGTCAAATTTCTTGATATTTTTGATAACAATATATATTTTTTTTTGAAAATATGATTCCATCGCTACACAGAAATTAATTTAATTTCTATAATTGAATTGGAAGTTTTTAACTTCTGTTTTTGAAACATGGTAATTCCTGTGTAGTGATGGAATCATATTTTCAAAAAAATAATTATAATCTAAGCTCTACTTGTGTATCAAGGACTGTTTTTTTTAAGGATAAAAACAAAAATACTAAAGAACTTTGGATCATCAATCTGACAGTTCTTTCCTATTTTATCAATATATTTGCACATACAGACACACACACACATATATATATATATATATATATGTGTGTGTGTGTGTGTTTGGGCAAAAATTCCTTTTATATAGATTTCATTAAAAACGATGGAAAATAAGGAAAATATAACAAGAAAAATTAAATAAAAAAACTGCAGTACTTTGTCAGTCATTCTTAATGGAACTTGTATATATATATATATATATACACACACACACATATTATTAATATATATTAATATATTAATATACAATATATTATTATATTATTTAATAAATAAATTGTCGGACTTTTGTCCATTTCTTAATATATGACGCCATTTGTTTACATTTGATACACCATGAGCAGTTATGAATGTACGAGATTCATGGAAGATTGAAGTTTATAAGCAGCAAATTTAACCTTGCCTATCGAACGCTCCTTTGTGGCCGAGTCGGTTAAGGCACGTTAGCGTAAATGACAGTTCCGTATAGGATGCAGGTTCGAATCCTGTCAAAGGACGAATATTTTCTACGAAAATTTCTCGGACATTCAGGCCGGTAAATGTTATTTAATACTGTTTATTATAAACAGAGCATTTACTTAAATACTTGTATCTATAAAAAGAACATTAAACATAAAAATGTCTTTAATAAATAAATTGTCGGACTTTGTCCATTTCTTATATATATATATATATATATATATATATATATATATATATGCCTCATCACAGAGTTAGCATTATTGGACGAGATGGAAAGCCATATATATATATATATATATATATATATATATATATATATATATATATCTATCAAGTACAGAGTTGGTACAGATGGAATAAAATTCTGATAACCAAAAACACTATTCTTAAAAGAGTGCTCAATAAAGGAATAGAGTAAATATTTATTCAAAATTATAACACATGTATGTTATAACATCACTACAAAATTTTCTAAACACTTTATTTTGCAATCAACACCATCACTTGATAAGACACCAGTAGCAAACAAAATTGCAATTTTTGTAGTTATGTCATAACATGCATATGTTATAATTTTGAATAAATATATGTCTCATTAAATAATTTAGACAAGTTTTGTCTACTTATTTTTAATAGGATCCGCTCATAACTATAGACAAATTTCTTAGTAGTCTTATTAATGGAAGAAAGAAAATTACCGTGTTGATGCATATTCATTTTATTCTGAGTACTTTTGACATTAGCACAATGTCATCATCAGGGTCATTTTTATTTCTA
Source organism: Acanthosepion pharaonis (assembly GCA_903632075.3). Taxonomy (NCBI): domain Eukaryota; kingdom Metazoa; phylum Mollusca; class Cephalopoda; order Sepiida; family Sepiidae; genus Acanthosepion; species Acanthosepion pharaonis. The sequence goes on along the minus strand of CAHIKZ030004932.1, from coordinate 386,477 downwards.
AATCAAAATTGTAATCACAGTAGTTTAGGTGTCACACAAATAGGTGGTTAAATCTAATTTCTATAACAATACAGTGAGTTGTTTAATTTTATGACTCTCATGTTCATATATTTTAAGATGTTTCATCAATGTATTTTGGAGGGCATTATTTACATTGTATTGTTAACTCCTGCTGTTGATAATCCGTTTTACATTGATTAAATTTTTAATTGTTTTTTTTAATTATTCCAGATAGTTTGAAGATTGAGAGAGAAACAAATGCCCAGATGTTATGCTGCAAATAAAAATTGGTCACTTTATCTGAAAAATGAATCACTTGATTATTGTTTAAAAGAATCTTTTTTAATTAATAAACCTGTGAAAATAAACAACTCTTTAAAAAAAAAAAAGGAGGGCAAAAAATGTGCACTGCAACTAAAAATATATACAACTTCAGACACACACACATATATATATATATATATATATATATATATATATATATATATATATATATATATATATATATATATATATACATACACATGTTTCATTAAATAATATAGACAAGTTTTGTCTATTTATTTTTGAGTAAGTTCCTTTTATATTGTCTGATAAGTTTAATAAGATTATTATTGAAAGATGAAATCACCACGTTGATACAAGTTTAAATCCAATGTAAGCTTTCGGCTTACATAGGCCATTATCAAAATGACGGAGGTGTTGAAACAAAATTGCTATTTTTGTAGTGATTTTGTTATAATTTTTGTAGTGATTATGTTATAATTTTTTTTTTAAATAAATAATTATATATATATATATATATATATATATATATATATATATATATATATATATATAAGGTATAACAGCAGAATTGTCCAAATCGTGTAAAAGCAAAATTGTCCAATTGTTAGATTAACCTTAAAACCGTTGTATCTTAGAAAGGATTAAAGATATCTTACTGGAATTCTACAAGTTTTTATAACACTATTGGACACTACTTTGAGCAATAAGAATGTATAATTACTCTCCAAGCTTAACAGAAGAATCATAAACAAAAATGACATGTTCCTCATTAATTAATTAATTAATCATAGCTAAAGATCAGAAGCTCATAAGGGATTGATATATAGTTAAAATATATATATAAATATATATAATTCCAGGATCATTTTCCAACTTATTTAAGATGATCTTCACCCTCTCTAACCTTCTAACCTTCTCTCCTAGAGAAACAAGGTGCTTCAGAGGTTTAACATGATACCATTTTCAAGTTTTTTTTTCACTGGTCTTTAAACTCTCAAAGCTAAAACTCCTCTCTCATGTGCCAAACATCTTATGGTTTGAGTTGGATCTTTTTTTCTCTTTAGCTCTAAGTTGAAATGATGATCCCTATTCCTGTTGTTACCTCTTGATCCAGTTTTCCTCTTTACTGTTCCCTTTTTTTTAAACTTATTCACCATTCTATTCTGGAAAAAAGAAACTCAATTAATTTAATGTTCTTTTTTTTTTTTTTTTTAAGATATTAAACATTTTGTGGTGTAACATGATTGGGACAATTTTGCTGTAACACTCAGTATTATATATAAATATGTGTGTGTGTGTGTGTGTTTACGTATACATGTATATGTAGAGTAGGCATCTGTTCATCTCACAATATTTGAAATGCTAAATTTAACAATACACCACGAGACTGCATTATTATTGCAAATGAGTTTCTGAAACATATAATAGAGTATTAGACAGACACATTTCTCTTTGAAATGAAATGTTAAATAATTTCTAATCAAAAGCTGACACTCATATTCCCTTTTTGCCTTTTATTAAATAATCTCTCACCTCAGTAAAGTCTTTTGTAATTATCTGTCACATTAACAACAGACTCCTCATGATTCTCCTTCTGGTTGGCATGTCCATCTAAGGTTTGTGCAGCTGCTGCTGGTAAATTACCAGCACTTTTAAAAAGGGATGACAGTCCCCATTTCTTCTTCACACCAGAAGAAGAGCTTGATGGAATTGAAGGGTTATCCTGTACGAAAGAAAGAGACAAACTCAACAGGTGTACACCTGTAATTTATTTTGCACCACCAGAAAAGGTAAGACAAATAAATACAAGAAAATGGTCTTGTATTTTTTTTATTTTTCTCTCTTCCTCAACTTAAGGAGATTAAAAAAAAAAAAATAGAAGTTCTCAAGTTCATTATTTGAACCAATATCCTTATCTTTGTTTTGATTTTTTTTTTTTTGTCACTATGTTTATTGACTCTCCTCATATCTAAAATAGACAATCTCTTATTTGAAATTCTTCAGGCATACTTATCAGAATTTTGAGGATTTCAAAATAGATACACAGTTGCCTTTCTAAAGGAAGACAAGTCAATTGTTATGGACTGGCAATATGTCTGCAGTCAAACTTGTAAATATTCACACATATTGGGAAAAATTTTAAATAATATTACAATTTATTTGCACAGAGAAAGTGTTTATTATATTCTTACTTCCCAAATAAACAGAGTGGGAGAGTATCAATTTTCTGAAAATTTTATATTCTACATTTTTGTTTTCATAATGCATTAATGTGTGATAAAACCTACTTTTGGAGATGTTTTTCTCATTCCAAACTTGTTACTGAATTCAACAATAAAGTAATCTATTTTCAAAAGTTCAGCCTCAATATTGAGTGACACTTCATTATTCCCTGTTTTTTTTTTTTAATAGCTTACTTAATTTCCTCATCACTATGTTCATTGTTGTTTATGTTTGAAGATGAATTTTGTCATAATTAGATGTATATTGATATATGTTTTATTTCTGCATGTATCTTTAGTGTGGTCAGGATGCATATATGAATCAAAGGGCTTTTTGAAAGTAGTTAATGAACTTTTGTCTAAATTTCTGAGATGAGGAGTTATCAATATCCACTATTTATATTCAAACGATTGTCCTCATGTTTGTTTTTAATCATATTTCAGCCTTCCTCAGGTGTATATCAATCTGCTATTCTACAGGAAATTCCAAACTGAACACTTCATACAATTTACGGGGGGTAGATGGTTCTCGTTCCACTGCTCATGTCTTGCAGGGATACCATCTAGTTCGTATAGGGATGTCTTGCACGGATAACATCTAGCTCGCATAGGGATGTCTGGCACGGATAACATCTTGCTCGCATAGGGATGTCTAGGGACGGATAACATCTTGCTCGCATAGGGATGTCTGGCACGGATAACATCTTGCTCGCATAGGGATGTCTGGCACGGATAACATCTTGCTCGCATAGGGATGTCTGGCACGGATAACATCTTGCTCGCATAGGGATGTCTGGCACGGATAACATCTTGCTCGCATAGGGATGTCTTGCACGGATAACATCTTGCTCATATAGGGATGTCTTGCACGGATAACATCTTGCTCATATAGGGATGTCTTACAGGGATATCATCTTGTTCTTATAGGGATGTCATATAGGGATATCATCTTGTTCATATAGGTATATCTTATAGGGATATCATCTAGTTCGTATAGGGATATCTTACAGGGATATCATCTAGATCTTATTTTTATTTAGTGCTTTTCATTTGCTCACCCATTTTGAGTGAATGCAAGTACACACTGCCTGACCCAGAGATTGAACTCACAACCACGATGTCACAAAATTCACAAATCATTGTCCCGAATATAAAAAGTGTAAATTAAATTGTTAATGATTATTGCCTATTATGCTGAGTATTTCTTTTTACATTAGCAGTTATACTATGCATAAGACTTTTCTTTTGTCAGCTCTTGAAGTCAAGTGATGTGACAACTGCTTTACAAATAAGCTGGAAAAAATAAAGCAAAAAAAAAAAAAAAAAAAAAAAATTGCAGTTACCATCCACCACCATAATGGATAATTAGTGTTATAAAATGGTTTAAAGAAAGCAAGCCAAAGATATGGACATAATGGAAAGCAGAAAGAACTTTTTAAATATTGAATCAATTCACGCAAAGACACTAAAATGAATGAGATTTCGTTTGGGGGGGGGTAAAAGAAAAATACAACACCTTCTTTGATGAATTTCATCTTAACATAAAGAAACTTATAAGACAACTGGAAAGGATGAGTATAAAAATAAGTAGACACAATATGTCTATGTTATTCAATGAAACATGTTTGAATGAAGATATGCTGCCTCAATATATACACACACATACACACAGGGTGCGATGGGTAAATTATTACCATTTTATATTTTTAATTTCACATATGTGCACAGTTTGTTTCTGATTTTGTCAATTGAACAGTATAGTAGGGTCAGTTGGGCACCATCTGTAAGAAAAAGAGCACCATGACATAATTCACTCCACCAGAAATTTGAAAACAACATACTGTACTGCTAGCCATTCACATTAGAAGCTACATTTTAGAGTGGTGTTTGGTGTCAATCTGAAGACAGTGTAGAGGATTCGGAAAAGAGTTGGAGGAGTCTAATGGTGATTACAAAGATGTTTGGAGTGATCATGAGTGATTATGATGTTATGCCTCCATTCATCTTCCCATAGAGCCTCAGACTCAATACAGAGGCCTACATGAAGAGAGTGGCTGCTGGAAGACCCTATGTCTGGCAACAGGACTCTGCACCATGCCACACAAGCAGGAGATTTCAGTCATGGCTGTCAGACAAATTCTGCAACCACATTACCCCTTATAGCTGGCCACCTAACTCCCCAGACTTGCAATCCTCTTGATTAATATATGTGGGGCACAGTTGAGTGAAAGACCAACAAAACTAATACCAAAGAGGAACTGTAGACAAAGATTATGGCAGTATTTACCAACTTAAACAAGGAAACCACCAAGAAGAATTGCAAGAGATTCCAAAGTCATCTGGAGCCAGTGACTGAAGTCAATGGTGATTTTATTGAATAAATTTACTATTTCAAGATATTTTTGGGTAATTTTGGTAAATACATCTGTTAAAATGAGATGTCAGTGTTATTTTTATTTTTGCATAATTTAAACGACAATTTATCCATTGCACCATCTTTGTGTGTGCGTGTGCATATATATGTATATGCATGTGCGTGTTTGGAATAACAATTGGAGATGCTTATATTCTGACGTCATTGTAAGGGAATCCAGCCCAAGTAGAAATTTTTGTTCTTTAGCTATGAAAAGAAAATCTGTTAGGAGCAGAATTTTTGAAAAGCCAGGTTAATTTGCAGAGTCTGGAAGAAAGAGAAAAATATAATGCACACGATAACCAATTTGGATTAATAGATTTGCCAAACTTCATCACAAGGAAGGAGGAGCAAAGAAAGGCCAAATGTCAGAGGCCAATTTAGTGCAAACTAAAAATTAACACTAAAAAGCATCATGCGTTGTTGTACCTACCTCCACTTGGTAATCTATTGTACTAACATTGAATAAATTGCTTCGGCTAGCAAATTTTTTCAAAGTATTTGGCATAGAATTAAATTTTTTTAATAATGTAGCCCCAGAACCAACTTGTAAACATGATGGGTCCTGGAAAAATAAAAAAAATGGCAAAGATGGTTTTGAACAATAAAGAAGGGAAATAAAAAAGAAAAATATGAAGAAAAAGAAGATAAAAACTAAAAAAAATAGTTACATAATTGTTTACACTAGTAATTTATATGAGAAGGTGCTGAAAAGTTCTCGGCCTGACCAAGAAGGGTTTCCAAAACTTTGGCAAATGGGGTAAGCCCAAAACTTTCCAGCAAAACCCTTCCTTGTACATATCTTTGGCGTAAGGTATTATTTCTTTTTATGAAAACATAATAAGAAAAAAAAATGTTATTTACACTATTTACATTGTTTGGACGCTTGTCCTCATCTTTGTTGTCATATTCATGGCCTTTCAGCCGTTGTATGCACTGGCCTTTTTTAGGTGATATACATTGGAGTTACAAACTGAACCCATTACTTAGTTCATGAGGATAACGTGTTCTAGTTCCACATGCCATGCCTTTTCTGGATATCTCAGTTTCAGTCATCTCCCATTAACAACTCAAATTTCCAAGTTTTTGTTCATCTCTGCTGTGGCCAGTTATTGAACTCACAACTCTTTGGGTCAAGCCACTGGATTACTTTAACCAACACATGGTCCAGTGAATAAAGTAATCAGTGACAAAAGGTGTATATCGATCTTATATGTTTCGTCCATATCATTCCTAGCATCCTTCTGTAGAACTACATCTCTGTTGCCTCTGTAGGAAAATAATGTAAGGGTGTGTTAAGGTTGGGGTGGGGACACTTAACAGATTGTTCTCTTAACAATTAAGAGGGAACAGACGGAGAAGGATGAGAGACAGGAGGAGAATAAAACAAAACTGAGTAATGACAGGTGAGACCACTGCCTCAAAAACCACAGCAAGGCAGGTGGTATGCATCTTCTGGAAGAAAAGACATCAAGGGAGACATCTTTATAAGACACCTATTTCCTGATAATAGGAAAGAAAATCTCACCAAAAACAGACTTTTTGTTTTCCTGTCGCTTTTATTGACAAAGACCCAGACAAGTTGCAGAGAGGTCTGTATATGGATATGCCAAGCTGTTGTACTGCTAATAAGGAAAACCTGGATGGGACTAACTAGATTCAACAAACATGTCTGCTCATGACTCGGGGCCTCTTTTACATCTGTACAGAGATGTATTTGCTACAAACGAAAACTTTTAACTTTATCTCTGAGGAAATAGTCCTGCATTCTAGTGAATTTCTATTCTTATCTAATTCTGACATCTGTATAAGTTACAATTAATGGCCTGAGGGTTTAAAAACAAAAACTAATTTGTCATTTGTCTAAAGCAATGATTCTTAACCTTTTTTTTTTTTACCCATGTACAATTTTTACTCTTAATTTTGGAGGTTGACCCCATAACTATCCAATGTAAAAAAAAAAAAAAAAAAAAAAAAAAGCTTATTTTATTTTTACTAATAGATAAGTTTAGGAATTGTATTATAGAAATAGTAAATATATATGCTTTATTTTAAAGTCAAACTAATTTAATGAAAATAAACTTGTATTTAACAACTAAATTCTATGGAACTTTTATGTACAGGGTTGGGTTCACCCCTCAAGCAGGGCAGTCAAGCCACTTAAATACAAGGGTGTAGAGTAGAAATTGAAGGTCTCATTAGATAATGGAGGACTTCCGTAGGTAGACATACGTTACCTTGTCCAGTAAAAGAATTTGTTGTACGAGTTAAACAAATCAAGGGTTTCACCTGGTGCAGATGTAGGCCCTCTAATCTATATATTAAACTAATTTATGGTTAATTTATTTTATATTAATTAATTTATATTCATATATTATTCTATTTCATTAATATTTTAAATTAATAATTATTAATATATTAAATTAATTTATATAATAAATTATAATCTTCATATAATTTTCTTTATATATATATATATATATATATAAAGAAAATGAACTCTCCTGTCGGTTTTGACATATGAGGATCTGCCAGCTTATTGATTCAGTTATGAAAGTTTGTGCAATAATCTTAAGTGGCATTTAAGACCTGCTAGTGATTTACCAAGGAGGCCACATATGGAGCAAGTGTGAGGATTGTGAGATGAGATCCCTGTTAGATTGGCTGACCTTTTAGATCTTGCTCTCGCTTCTTGAAGATGATTCAGAAAAGCAGATTGAAAATTGCTGAGTCTACTAAAACATATTGATCTCCATTCTACCTGCTCCAAGGCTAAGCGCTCAAGGGTGTTATGTGGTATATTGACAACTGACAAGTTGTGTTTCAGCTTGTCTTTCTATCTTAGCCATGGGCATCCTACATTCCTGTAGCCCTGATCTAACTGGCTGTACATTAGGATCTTGGGTATCCTGTCATCAGACATTCTCAAGACATGACCAGTCCACCGTAACTGAGACTGTATGATAAAAGTCTCAATTCCTCCAATATTACACCTGTTAAACAGGTCTACGTTAGATGTCCTATCTTGAAGCTTAACTCCACAGATTGCATGCAGACAGCTTTTATGGAAAAACATCTAGCTGGCGTATATGGTTCCTGTATGGAGTCCATGATTCTGAGCCATACAAAAGGATGGCAAGTACAACAGCTTTGTAAACCCAAATTTTCGTATCCAGTCGAATACCCCGCTCATTCCACAAGCGATGGCGAAGTTTGCCAAAATTATATTTTTTATTTATATATATATATATATATATATATATATATATATATATATATATATATATATATATATAAAATCCTTTCTTTATATACCCTTCTCAGTTTTTATTCAACTTTTAAATCAAAACATCCAGTAGAGTAAAAGGGACACTAAAACTTACATCGCTTGATCTCGTTTTCTGCTAGTTTTAGCGTTGTTTTTCTATTTTTAGTAATTTAATATAGTGTTGATTACTGTAGAAATTCCAATTCTTAATTGTGACAACTAGTCCAAAATGAAATCGCTCAATGGACCACTAAAATATTACTATGGGCCTCCAATTTTCTTTTTTTTTTGTGTGTGTGTGAACCACCTGTAATGTTATATGCACCACTCCCCACTATGGGGATCAATATGGACCCCAGTTGAGAACCACTGATCAAAAGGATTAAAGTTATAATAAGTCATTTCAGGTTGTATTTGCTTTGTGCATAGAATAAGATGGAAAGTTTCATTAAAATCTGACAATTATTTGATTTTTGCCAGAATTTCCAAATCAATGTCTTTCTCACCTGAAAAATGTGCTAAAACATTAATTGTAAATATTACGTTGACCACTAATGAAGAAAAAAAAAAAGAAAAAAATCTTCAACCAAAATTTTAAACATGCTAGAAAGCATTAAAAAATGTAATAAAATAATAAAAAAAATACATTGTTTTTTTTTTCTCTTAATAAATATTTTGACGATAAAAGTTTGTTTTTAAGTTACTGACCTTTTTTCATCATGCTATGCTGTTTTTTTTTCAGCGAAAAAGTGGAAAAACCTATTTCATACACTTACACAAAACTTTCATGTTATATATTATTGCATTGTGCTTACTGAGATGTTTAATAACAAGTGTGTGAACTTCAGCCTGGGTTAATAGTGACTTCCTCTGGTTGACTATTATTAGTAGTTTCAGTGTTTGGTATATAATCTAGAGACAGTTCATCATAACTATTCTATTAAATGGTGCTTTCAATGGCCTCTGCTTGATAAAGTCATTTTCCTCTGTCACATTGCAAACATTTAATTCTTTCAAATACTTTAATTATTAAAGCTCATTTTTTACTTCAAATAATGAAGACATATCAACTCTCTAATTAGCATTTAGTAAACCAGGAATTATCTCCCTTAGATTTCTTTTTCTGCTTTTGTTTATTTATGTATTTTTGTTCACCCACAAGCAAGGCAGTCAAGCCACTTAAATACAAGGGTGTCAAGTAGTAAGTGAAGGTCTCATTAGATAATGAAGGACTTCCACAGGTAGACATAAGTTACTTCGTCCAGTGAAAGAATTTGTTGCATGAGTTAAACAAATCGAGGGTTCCACCTGTTGCAGACGCCATGTCTTATTTTATTCCATATATTTCCCAGATCCTTTTTGCAGTGCCATGTAAAATAACCGCAATGGTAGTAATAATTCTCAGTTAAAAAGCTGAGTGGCCAGGGGACCAGATATATTTTTGTATTTGCATCTCATTGGTAAAAGAGTAACGTAATTGCAACAAATTGAGAAAATGCTCTCCTGAAGTCAATGGGCTTCTTTTCGACCTTATAGGGGCTGAAACCTTAATTCAGATACAGAGGAAAGGCTTTTGTCACACATGCAATTTGTTGCAGTAAAGAGCTTGTACAAGAAAGTTCACCAGCAGACCTTTCATTCCACATGTCAGGTGAGTCAATCACTCATTTTTTAGGAAAGCTATGAGCTCAAGCCCAATTTTGCTCATTCTCAGTTGATTGTCCCAACACAGAAGGCTCTGGTCAGCAAGTCAACTATTCATGTGACTTGATAGCTGGGCAGATGATTGCGGGACTCGCCAAGGAGAACTAGAGGTGAGATTTGCCCGAGGCTGCCAACCTCACCACATTCGACTTGTCAGCTTGGAAACAATGAACAAGTCATCTGTACAGTTACTAGATGATGTTAGCCTGTCAACCTCGTCCTACCTACAGATATCTAGCCACAAGCACTGTGCACTCTGACAACCTCAAAGAACTAATATACCCACTTCTTCACTGAATAATGATCCTTGTGTGGGTTGTGGGAAGACAGTCTACCCAGGTGGACGAATTAGTAAGAGAAATAGCCCAGTAGCTAAACTGATATTTGAAATAGGGTGTCATTCGTTCACTTTCTCACACACTCGTCTGAAAGTTATCCCCACCCCAATGGAGCTGCAAAACCGGTTTGTTACTGCCCAGTGCGGTGCTTCCTCTTGCGTGGAATGGAAAGCGATTTGAAGGTGGTGCCCCACATCCACCACCATCACTAGCAATAGAAGGGACTATAATGCATCAAACCCACACTTCATTTGGACACACCCAGACTGGTTCAATTAACCATATATATATATATATATAAAATATGAAGAAAAATATACAGAAAAAACAAACAAAAATCTTAATATGCAATTATGCTGTATTAATGTTAATATAAAGTCAACGTTGGACGTTTCGGTCTATTTTAGACCATCATCAGGACATTTTCATTAAACATAATTAACATTAGAACATATAAAATTCAACATGAAAAGACGATGGGCATAAGAGCACAACTAATCCAAACAGATAACTGAAATTTTTATATAAGATCAGTGTTCCGTTTAAATATGATCACATCGTCCATATATTTGCTTACATACTGTCTACTGGAAATACAAACCTGAATTTACTTTATAACATGGAAGACTTCAAGCTTGTACGAAAATATAAGAATCTATTGATCAAGTAAGGAAAGGATTTATTAACGAACTGTTTTAAAATTGTTCCATCGTGTCTGTCTGATATTTTGAAATCATTTTTGATTTGCTTTGTAACGTGGAGGACTTCAAGCTTGTATGAAGATATAAGAACCTATTGATCTCTGCGTATTCCTATATCAATGGAAGGGATTTCTTGAACTGTTTATATAAAATAGTTCAATCGACCTTTTCTTTTTAATATTTTAATATTTTCAAATCATCTTCAAATATGTTTTCACAACATTCCCCACGTGACGACGACGTGATCATATTTAAACGGAACGCTGATCTTATATAAAAATTTCAGATATCTGTTTGGATTAGTTGTGCTCTTATGTCCATCGTCTTTTCATGTTGAATTTTAAATGTTCTAATGTTAATCATGTTTAATGAAAATGTCCTGATGATAGTCTAAAATAGACCGAAACATCCGACATTGACTTTATATTAACATTAATACAGCATAATTGCATATTAAGATTTTTGTTTGTTTTTCTGTATATTTTTTCTTCATACTGTCGGATCTATATCCATATATATATATATATATATATATATATATATATATATATATATATATATATATATATATATATATATAAAATATGCTTATATAGCATTGGTGTAGATGGAATAAAATTCCAATATACCAAAAAACACTATTCTTAAAAGAGTGCTTAATACAAAGTAGAGCAAATATTATTTATTCAAAAATTATAACAGCATCACTTGAGAAGACACCAGAAGCATTGAAACAAAATGGGCATTTTTTTTGTGATGTTATAAAATTGTGTGTATATATATATATATATATATAAAAGATTCTGGAGAGCAAAATTACCTCGCATGGCAGAGTGAACCTACTTTCTTAGCAACTGACCTAACAATGGATTCAATATAGTCTTTCCACTTCATATCAGCCATGAATGTTAGCCCAAGAAGGTGCAAGAAGTCATTTTTTAATTAAAATTACTACAAAAGTAATAAGCATTCAATTTTTTCTGTCTTACATCCATTTCATCAGGATCCATCTTGAACATTTATCAATCTACTATTTGTCCGTGCATTGAATATAGCTACTATATCTGGTCTGGTGCTCCTGCTACATGTTTCAGGAATGTTAACAAAATCCATAGAAGGGTCTGCAACATTATCGGTCCTCAACTGGCATCTTAACATCAGTCATTTTTCCCCACCATCATGACATTGCTTCCCACTGCCTTTTCTATAAATATTTTCATATTAATTGTTCTGATGAGCTTTCCTTTTTGGTACCAGACTTTTTTAATTTAAGCCATAATATAGCTTCCCTGTACCTTTTCTGTAAATATTATCAGGGCAATTGTTCTAATGAGCTTTCCTCCTTGGTACCTTAACTGCATAAATTTAAGCAAGTTGGCAACTAGGTCTCATCATTCTAATGTCAAAATAGATACAAGTTCTATTTCAATCATTTCTTTTCTTGTTTGTGGAAATCCCTTCAGATTTTTTGCTTCCCTGGCAATTACAATCTCCAAAAATTTAAATGCAACTCCAATTACCATCTTCTGTTTTCCTGAATCCTGTTCTGTTATTGTCCTTTCTCCTCACTAAAGTCTTCTCATTCTCTTTCACTCACTTTTAACCACCATGTGTCTTACTGGCTTTAGCACCTTACTTGGGAGGGGGGGTGAAATGATTTAAAAAAAAAAGAAATATCTTAATGAGAATTATGTTATATTTAGCTATTAGTACTGGACAGAATTAGAATCTACAACTAGAAAAAAAAAAGCTCTTAAAAAGTGAAAGAAACTTGTTTTTAAAATGGGGAAGGGGAGAGAAGAAAAAAAAAAAGAAGCTTCATGCACCGAAAGGTCAATTTTTGATTATACATTGACATATTCACAGACCAAGTCTCATTGTTTTTATTGCAACACTAGCAGTATAACCAGTCTTCGACTTGGAGTAGTTTAAGTCAGCTCACCTGAAAATCAATATTAGTAGCAACAATTGGGTGCAACTGAGATACATCCCCAAATGGGGGGGGAGGTTAACAATTTTAAAGTGGGGTTGGCCCTGAAAAGGGCCCATTTTGCTTTCTCAATCTTGCAAGGAAGGAACCTCTTCCATGGACCATCATAATAATAAAATACAATAATTTTTATTTATAATATAATTTTTTTTATAATTCTAATAATCTTTTGCATCAGATTTCAACTCTTTAATTTGATTGTATGCTGTTTTTTTACAGACATTAAATTTTGCCTTTGATTTTTGTGCAAAGTGTAAAAAGCAGTTTTTTTTCGATTTTTCACCTTCAAGATTGTAATTTTTTCTAGCCAATTTGGACTCAAAACTGGCACTGAAACAATCAAACAAAAAATTTCATTGAAATTGGATGAAAATTGTGGAAACGCATAAACAACATCTGATCACACACACAAACACATTTTGAGAATTATAGATATAGATTTTAATCATTATCCTTTATGTTTCTTTAAGAGTCGATGACATTCATTAAAGTTGAATCCGTTCTGTTTTGATTTATTTTGCTAATTCAATGCACTAGGGTGTGTTCTTTTCATTCTTTTACTTAGCACATTTACAAGGAGGTGAAGAACACTTTTTTAACCCAATCAGGAAGCCATCAAAAAAAAAAAAAAAAAAAAAAAAAAGATTCACTTTATTTGATCCTCTGGGGTATACTGTTCTCATTCCTTTAATCAGGTCCCATGTCCTACCTAGAGAATTTGAGAAATCATAAACATCAATTCTTCCTTCAGGTCACAATCTAAAAGGTTATGAATCTTATCTGGTTCCTAAAAAAATCCTAAGTGCATTTCCTGTGTGAAGTCCTGGTAGAAATATGTCCAGGCTTTGTTGAGAAGAAGGTCAGTATCATAAGAGAACATTATTGCTGTATGCTTAAAGATGTTACAGACAGACAAAGGTGGTACTTGAGTGAAGGAACAGCAACACATGCATAGATGAAAGAAGAGAGGTTATTGTAAAAGGGAATACATTACTGAAAGACAGGGAATCGGGTGGCAGGCTAGTAATTACCAAAGCAAGCCCCCAGGTATATTCTGTGCTCACTATATATAGCTAGTGATATAGTCAGTCCACATAGGTGATAGGGAGTGTGGGACATTCCATTAAAACAATTATAATAAAAACAATAAAAATGAGAACACTGGTGCAAATATATCAATGTATAATATGGGAAAAGATCTCCTTACAGGAATTGAAACAAGAAAATTGTTTAACAAAATAACCCTGGGGTTACTTGGTTGAAATAAGGATTTCTATCTTTGATGGTTTGCTTCATCAGAGGTCAATGGTTTGGCTGCTGACCAAAAACTGTAAGGTTCAAGATGAAATGGTGCAACGTCTTAAAGTAGTATAAAGACTTGGATGAAGCAATCTGTGAGAGGAGGTTCTATAGCTTGGGAGGAAATAAATCTGAAATTTGAACCTATTACAGCCCATTATCTTCAAAATGGAATGGAATGGGTTAGAGATAAAAATATATAATACTAGATATTTTTTTTATAAACCCATAATACCAAACCTTTTTTTTTTTATATATAAACGTCTAATACCAAACCCTTTTTTTTACATAAACCTCTAATACTAAACCTTTTTTTTTTTATATAAACCTCTAATACTAAAACCTTTTTTTTTTATATAAACCTCTAATACTAAAACCTTTTTTTTTTATATAAACCTCTAATACTAAACCTTTTTTTATATAAAATCTCTAATACCAAACCTTTATTTACAAAAAATAAAATACCAAACCTTTTATATAAATCTCTAATACCAAACCCTTTTTTTTTACATAAACCTCTAATACTAAACCTTGTTTTTTTATATAAACCTCTAATACTAAAACCTTTTTTTTTTATATAAACCTCTAATACTAAAACCTTTTTTTTTTTATATAAACCTCTAATACTAAACCTTTTTTATATAAAATCTCTAATACCAAACCTTTATTTACAAAAAAATAAAATACCAAACCTTTATATAAAATCTCTAATACCAAACCCTTTTTTTTACATAAACCTCTAATACTAAACCTTGTTTTTTTATATAAACCTCTAATACTAAAACCTTTTTTTTTTATATAAACCTCTAATACTAAAACCTTTTTTTTTTATATAAACCTCTAATACTAAACCTTTTTTTATATAAAATCTCTAATACCAAACCTTTATTTACAAAAAATAAAATACCAAACCTTTTATATAAATCTCTAATACCAAGCCTTTTTTTTTATTATATGTAAATCTCTATTAGCAAACCATTTTTTTTATAAACTAATAACTACTATCATACTTTTGAATAAACATCTCATTAATACCGTACTTTTTTTTTGTCATGGGCCTTAATGTGTTAAAACGAGTGGCACTCTATTGATAATCTTCATGTTTGCTTCTTGCAAATGTCAACCCATCAGAAAGAAGGATCTTGTTACTTTAGGTTTTAAACACAAACACAGCATGTTCCTGTTGCTGACATTTTTAAATAAATAAATCTTTAGTACATTTGATCTTTAAAAGTGATATTAACAAATAAAATCTAGGTTAACACTTGAATACAACCATTTGGCTGCTTAGTTTTTGTTCGTTTCTTTTTTTTGTTTTTTTCACTCATTGAATAAGCTGTCGATTAACTGAATTAGAGTGTTTAAAAATTGATGTAAATAATTTTTGACTTGAGCAAATGAAAGAATTTTTCATGTTCCTAAAATGAAAGAAGAATTCATTAGAAGAGAAAGCAAAACAACATTTTCAGGACTGAAAAATAAGATTCACTTTAGTTAAAAGAAAAAGAAATCACAATTTGAAATCTGTTAAAAATCTTTCCAAGTAAATCAGTTTCAAGAAAGAAATAAAAAGAAACAGGTTAAAAAAAATTAAAACATATTACTTAAAAAAAGCAGTTTACAGTCTTATTTGAAGCTTTTCAAGAAATTACAATTCTGTTAAGTTGAAAATTAATTACTTACAAATTCTAAATTAGGCACAGCAGGTGGGGGGTCCCCTTCAATTTTCTGTATAGACTGGTCAATAAATTCTGCTACTTCTTCATTTTCAGAAAGGATTGTTTTAACCTGGGTTAAATGCCACAGGCTGACTGTTGAGCTGCATTTTGACTTCTGTAGTCTGGAAAACAAAATGATTGTCATTCAAGGCATGAAAAGGTATTTGGAACATTGGGGAAAACATGTAGATAGTTTATTTCTTGAAATGTTAACAGTGTTGTATCTTAATAAATCATTAAGACTGAATTTTAACCTGGGAAAATTTCACAGTTTTCCAATTTAATATTTTGATGAATCTTAATTCTTAAATTAATGATTGAATAAGCTCATGGCGAATTATACAACAATAAAAAATCTGTAGAAATTCCCCTATTGCATTGTTAAATATTATTGCAATAACAATCATAAATATGAATGTTGGTCGTTATTTCAAGAAGTAAGGGGGTACAAGTGAGAGGTCAAATCATATAGTTGAGCTTAGAAATTTTAACAAAATATTGCAATGACAATCATAAATATGAAGTAAGGGGGTACAAATGAAAAGATTTAAAACTGACAACTTTTCCATTTCATTGAAACAGATGTTAAACATTTCTATCTTCATTTCTTTTTTTCATTTTCTCACTGAAACCAAGTAGTGTCTTTTGTCTTTCCATTCAATCAAAATGGACTAGTCCATTATTTATGAAGTATTAGAAGGAGACATTAAACACTTTTCTATTTTTCACTGAAACCAAGTAGCATCTATGATATGTCTTTTTCCTCTTTCTACACAATCGAAACAGAACAGTCCATTATTTAAGAGGTATTGGCAGGGCGTAACAGTCATGCAAACTAACAAAGAAATGAACAAGCACAAGTATTATAAGATTTTCTTTTTTAATCCTGTTACATGTCTAAAATGTTTTGCCATAAGTGTTTTGTAGAAAGTAAATGGAGTTGTCTCCCATTGCTTTCAATACAATTTTTAATTCAGAGCTGCCCTTTACAGAGGTCACTTCAGTCTCACCACCAGAAGACTGAATTTTGACCAAATAGGGGACTACTGTTATTTTCAAAAGAAATGGATGCCTACTCTCTCTCTCTATATATATATATATATATATATATATATATATATATATATATATAATAATATATATTAGCAAAACATTAGGCAACATATAATTTATATACAAAGAAATAATCACACATAGAATCAATCAGCAATATTAATGCTATTATTGGTGACATCCATCGCTAGCAGTGTATAATGTATGCATTAAAATACTGTTAATCCATACAGTGACGTGATCCTCATTTATAAAACCGTTGTCTGTTGTTTCCATTTTAAAAAAAAAATGCAAGTACTTTCGAATAATCCTTTATTCATCGTCAGGGCATATGTTTTCCTTATAAAATCAAAAACTTGAAGACGAAATAATTGTTTGTCGACCGAAAGATGTTTTTTTTTGAGTATGTACTATTATTGACGGTTGTGTACAATATCGGAATGTGCAAAGACGCAACGCTAAGTTTTTCAAAATTTTAAGTGAGAATTTTATTTGAACTTTTCTTGTGATGTGGTAAAACAACGTATTCTATTTTTACAAGTGTTTTCAGTTAATATGTCATGAACTAAGTATATCGTTCAATTAATATAGTGTTATGTCTTAGTAGTAGTTTTTTTTATAGGAATATTTTTTTTTTAACAGTATTTTAATGCATACATTATACACTACTAGCGATGGATGTCGCCAATAATAGCATTAATATTGCTGATTGATTCTATGTGTGATTATTTCTTTTTATATATATATATATATATATATATATATATATATATATATATATATATATATATGCATGTTTCATTAAAAACAACAGACAAGGTACTACGGTTGAGCTTTTTGTTTAATTTTTCTTGTGTTCTGACAAGAGCTTTCTTTTCTGGACAAAGAGTGTAAGAACTGTCCGAATGTTCTGTATTTCCGAGCGCTTTCGGCTATATCTTTAGCCATTATCAAGGATGATTCAATTATCAGCTTAGTAGAGTGTGTGTGTTCTGTGATGTTCAGTGTGTGGTAGTGATGTTTTGATATTACCTTCAGTATCCTGACTGTACACTTGTCAGGAAGTATCAGTAATTGGCTTGACTCCTTATATATATATATATATATATATATATATGAATAAAGACAAAAGGAAAACTTATCTTAGCCGATGCATTTTGTCCTCTGATGGACTTCATCAAGGATTTTTATTTTGCAACAAGTATTTATAAACAAAAGTAAAAACGTTAGTTTTTCAGAATTTTTAAATTTAAGAAATGCTCATAAATATTCATCAGGCAAACTGAAAATCAAGGTAAACTATGGAGGACCCTAAGTGATGTAATTTAATGTCTAATAAATGAAAGTGTGTAAATATTATATTTTAATTGATAATGTAATTATTTTATTTTCATTTAAGAAATTTCTTTTTGCATTTATATATTTTAAGTAATCGGTTTTGAATTTAACAGTTTTATTATGCTTTTGTTTTAATTTTTATCAGGTGTATTGGTTTGGGAAAGGAGTATATCTTTCAGGAAAGGAGATATTTTTTAAAAATCCATGGCACAGATTTATTTTTTGGTAAAATTTGATAATGGCACTCTCAAGAATTTTCTGTCAAAGTTACCTTTTCTCTTTATAAATACTTGTAAAATAAAATCCTTACATTTGTCTCGATAAAGTCCATCAGAGAACAAAACACATTGGCTAAGATAAGTTTTCCTTCGTCTTTATTGATAGAATTTTTACAGAGATATTTTTTAGTTATATTTGAAATTTACACAGATATATATATATATATATATATATATATATATATATATCATATATATATATCATCTATCGCTCGTTCACACTTCTCCTCAGTCTTTCGAGCAGCAGTCGACATTTTCCCTTGTTTCATGTTTAGGATTGGTTTCCTGGTTACTTCTAAATTCTACTCTAACTTTATACTTCTAATGTCACTGCCTAAATTCAGAAATGTATACTATTATTGGGTTTCTGGTTCCTTCCAAAGCCTTTTCCTTTTCTATCACTTCCAGTAGCCTGTTATATCTTAGTAGCTTTATTGCCTTGCTTGGGGTGTGTGTATATATTATATATATATATTATATATATATATATATATGAAAATGCTTTGTTCTTAAACATTTTCCAGATTAAACATATCTTTCAGTGGTATGTTTATTTAAAAAATAGTAAAGTTTCAATTCAAGCCTTTTAAATGACACATCATCAAAGAATCTCTCAGTTCCCTCAAAGGATTAGAAAAGAGAGGATAAATTCAAATGGAATCACAGAGGATATCAAACAGCCTTAAGGAAGAAGAATTCCAATGGAATCACAGAGGATATCAAACAGCCTTAAGGAAGAAGAATTCCAAGATAGTTGTGAGGCATCACTGTATATGTTCCCAAGTGGAATATTTTAAGGGAAATGGTGACAAAATTTAAATAATATCCAAGACACATTAGCTACTTTATTAACAGTGTGTATATTTTTTTTAGGTCTAGTCAAAGAGTTTTTTCAATTTACCCTGTAGATTATTCTTTTAATAAATTCACCCAAGCATGGCAATGAAGCCACTAAGACACAAAGGGTTACTGAGTGCAAAAAACAATAGAGTAAAGTAAACTAAAACATTACCAAGGAGAAAGGAAAATAGAAATAACATGATTCAAAGAGACAGAAGATGACAACTGATGTTGCATTAAACATTGTGAACGATTTGACTATAGGAATTTTCTTTTAATCTCCAAGCAAGGTCAGAGAGCCACTAAGATGGAAGGAGTTACTGAGAGTGAAGGAAACTGAGAAAACATTAATGAAGAGAAAGAACAATGAAGAATAGTTTTTAAGGAGACAGAAGATGACAAGTGATCTTGTATTTAATTTTTTTTTTAGATTGTAGTTGAAAGCAAGAAATTGGACAAGAGTTTAATAAAGGAAAAATTGAAGAAATTTTTAGATATGCACAAAAGAAAAAGACTTTCAATCTGTAGACTTCAAGAAAAACTTTCAATATTCTATCAGAATATACAAGCAAGAGTGAAAAACTTACTGTTGAATGGTCGAATCTTCATCTCCTGATGCCAATTGTTTAGAATAAGTTTCTATGTCTTCTTCAAATTTATCAAATTCAGAAGTGTAAAATTTTTTCTGGTCTTCATATTTTATGAGATCTTTGCGAAGATCTTCAAGCCTGCAAATAGAATAAATTACTAAATAAAGAGAAAGGAAAGAGAAGAGAAGGGAAAGAGAAGAGAAAGGAAAGAGAAGAGAAAGGAAAGAGAAGAGAAAGGAAAGAGAAGAGAAAGGAAAGAGAAGAGAAAGGAAAGAGAAGAGAAAGGAAAGAGAAGAGAAATCGTGGAAGTACAAGTGGCGGTGGCATTTAGCTATTTCAACAGTAAAAGGGTGGGGCTTAGATGCAAATCTAGTAGCACACTTAAATTCATGCAGTCGGGGCACCACGAAAAAAGCTTGTCAAAGCAGTTGCCATGAAAATATTTGTAGAAAAGACAGAGGGAAGCCACATCATGTTGGTGAGAAAGTAGCTGGAGTTGAGATACCAAGTCGGGATCATTTACATTGCAGATCCTTCTTTGGATTTTGTCAAGAACTGCAAGATGAATAGCAGGAGCACCAGATATATAATGGTGTAATGAATATCAGCTTGGAGTGAGAACTTAGACAGCCAAGTTCAAATTCCAGTCAAGTTTGTTAGATTCACTTACACACAAATACCCTTAGAAAAGGTATGAATCCATCTCTTCTCCCCCTAGATATGGGTTGAATAGTAGGACAGACTGGGTTCTTTAGCCTTGGTTGGCAACCAGTCTACTGCAGAAAGAAATGGCAACCTACTGCATGAAAAAAAGAGACATGATCGCCCAAGTGTGTATCGTGTGGCACTTAACTGGCTGATTCAATGGACACGCGAATGATGTAGTAATAGTTTTTTGTTTTTTTATTTTTAGTCAGTATAAATCCAAATATAAAGCTTGATACTTACTTCTGTTTAATGACTGTGGCTGTAAGATCATCGACTGCTAATTTTTCAGCTACCAACGTCCCATCATATCCTTCTAGGAGTCTTTTATCAAATTCCATTTTATTCATTTTAAGAGGTTCAGTTCTGAAAGGAAAAATGATTTGGTGAGAAGAATTTGTTCAAAGTGATCAGGAAGCCAGAATTCCCAGAATGCTCGATCCATCTTCACATATACACATACACACACCTCACTGACTCGAGTAATGATTGAAACTGTTCACTGAAGATGACATGAATTTTTGCCGCAGTTAATGGATGACAGCTTTTATATTTCAGTAGAGAAACTCATTTTGCCTTCTTTTCAGTGGACACAAAGTGGAAAGAGTATATTGAATTAATTGCTAAGTCTTCAGCAATTAAAGTTTGTTCACCATGTTGTACTAAATAATTTTTAACAGAATCTTTAATTTAACAGAATTTTTACATATTTATAAGTTTACTGTTTGTCTTTGCTTTGAATATTGCTGCTACTTTTCATCTTGTGCTCCTGATATATATATATATATATATATTATATATTTAAAGATTCTTGATAAAATCCAAAGAAGAATCTGCAATGTTATTGGTCCTGACCTGGCATCTTGGCTTCAGTTCCTTTCCCAACACTTTAGCATAGCTTCCCTCTGCCTTTTCTATAAATATTTTCATGGTTCTTCTATGTTACCTAGACTTTATGAATTTAACCACAGTACTAGATTGGCAGCTAAGTCTCATCATTTAACAGTTGAAATGGCTAGATGTAACCATAGGTTCTATGATAAAAGATTTTCCTATTGCACTTCTTCCTTGTGGAACTCTCTTCTGGTTTCTTTCAAAACATTAAATGCAATGTCAATCGTTATCTTCTGTCTTAATTCTTGTCATTTCATGGTCCTCTCTTCTTAAAAGTAGTTTTTCTCATATTTCTAACACTCAGTAATCCCTTGTGTCCTAGTGGCTTTATTTCCTTGCTTTAGGTAAAATGATAAAAAACAAAAATAAATTTCCAATCTAAAAAAAAACCTCAAATAAACATGTCATTCAATACATGTTAAGTCGCATTAAAAAAAATAATTATTTTTCCCAGATATGAAACCAAATTTCCTCCTGAAATGAAACATTTATCATGTGCAGGTGATGTAACAATTAACAGTGGAGTTTGAATTCCAGTCGAGTTTGTTACATCTGGTTTTACACAAATATTCTTGGGAAAGGCATGAATCCATCTCTTCTCTCCCCAGCTATGGGTAGACTGAACTCTTCAGCCTTGGCTGGCAACTAGTCTAAATCTACCTGATATTATTATAATGCCTTGCTCTACAGTAGGCAGCTTTATTGTAGATAGTCACTCAGTTTAGCAAAGCTATAATGAAATACTGAAGTTTAGAAGAACCTATATGAGCAATGATCCACAATAGAAGCTTGTTAACCATGACTTTAGATGTGTCCTTGGAATGTGCACAGTATAGCTTAGTTTCATTTAAACCAAATCCAGTAAGGGGGGGGTTGATAGGAAGATTGTGTTGCAACAATTGGTCAAGTGAGAAGATACAGTCACTAACTCCACAGATAATAGTGACAGAATGATAGAGATGATCAAAACCATGAAAGTGACAGACATTGCCGCCACAGTGATTGGTAGCAGCATGATCAGTAAAAAGATGATCATACAGAATATTTTTTGTAAGCATTTCACCCCAAATGAGGCAAAAAAGCCACTAAGACGCAAGAGAAGTTTACAGAGTGTGAGAAGATATGAACAAAAAAAAAAAAACATTATTAAAGACCAAGAACAATAAAAGACGAATTAAAACAGAAAGTAATGATTTGCATTATATTTAAATTTTTGAAGATCAAATTTGACTAGAAAGCAAGAAGGGAGTTCCACAAGAGAGAAGTGCAAGAAAAAAAAACTTAGCATAGAAGTTGTGGTTACACGTAGTTGAATTTGTTTGATTTTTTATTTAGAAGCTTCAAGAATTTGATTTTTCAGTTGTAGTTTTCCGTGATTCTTCAGGATTGTAATACAAGCCAGAAGAGAGTTCCATATGCAAGAAAAAAAAACTGTTAGCATAGAACTTACAGCTACATCTAGCCATTTCAACTGTAACATTATGAGAACTTGCCCAATGATCTAGTACTGCACTTAAATTCAAAGAGTTTACATATATTGGATTAAATGTAGTTTATTTAAATATCAAATGAGATCAGTTTATTTTTTAAATATATTTTATTAAATATATATATTTCTAAAGAGACCTGATGATAAACACTAATAACTGATGCTTTCCAAAATACATATTACAATGTGAAAACAAACATTTCTGGTTTACTCCACAGTTTGTAATTAACTTTACAGTCCTATTTTGCTGTTGAACGATACAGAATAAATTAAAAGATAACAATTTACAAAGGTGGACTGAAAAGTTTAGAGCTGTGACATCTTGTATGCATTAATTTCAACCCTTCTTATTAATAACTGCATCGTTTCTTTCCAGATAAACCGATATCTGACTGTTCAAAGAAGACTTCAAAAGTTACTAGTAGCAAATTCTCTTGATAATGGACATTAGGAGATAACACTCCAGCTTTAACAACAGTGCAAAAGTGGGCAGCTGAATTTAGAAGGTCTTGAAGATGACCCAAAGTTTGGACATCTCGCCACTGGCACCAGCGAGGAAAACCTTGTGTTCACCACATGGTGATGAATGACAGGCAAGTGACTATAAATCAAATAGCCAATACTATTAACATATCCCATGAGAGAGTTGAGAATATTCTGCACAATGAACTTGGCATGACAAGGTGGGTGCCATGTCTTCTGACACCTGATCAAAAGTGCACCAGGCTGATCACATCATGAGGAAATCTGACATTGTTTAAAGCAGATCCACTTGGTTTCTTTGAATGTTTCCTAATCCAGGATGAATGTTGGGTTTATTACTTTGAGCCAGAGACAAATAGACAATCC